>SJXQ01012679.1:505959-590376 GCA_006408695.1 Aepyceros melampus | reverse complement strand
TGATCTCCAGTAGCATATTGGGCACCTATTGACCTGGGGAGTTTCTCTTTTGCTATCCTATCATTTTGCCTTTTCATATCATACTGCACTCCAAGTTCATCCATGTTGTCACAAATAACAGAATTATCTCTCTCTATCAGCATTCAAAAAATGAAGATCATGACATCTGGTCCCATCACTTCATGGGAAATAGATGGGGAAACAGTGGAAACATATTTTGGGGGACCACAAAATCACTGCAGATGGTGACTGCAGCCATGAAATTAAAAGACGCTTACTCCTTGGAAGGCAAGTTATGACCAACCTAGATAGCATATTCAAAAGCAGAGACATTACTTTTCTGACTAAAGTCCATCTAGTCAAGGCTATGGTTTTTCCAGTGGTCATGTATGGATGTGACAGTTGGGCTGTGAAGAAGGCTGAGCACTGAAGAACTGATGCTTTTGAACTATGGTGTTGGAGAAAACTCTTGAGAGTCCCTTGGACTGCAAGGAGATCCAACCAGCCCATTATAAAGGATATCAGCCCTGGCTGTTCTTTGGAAGGAATGATGCTGAAACTGAAACTCCAGTACTTTGACCACCTCATTTGAAGAGTTGACTCATTGGAAAGGACTCTGATGCTGGGAGGGATTGGGGGCAGGAGGAAAAGTGGACGACAGAGGATGAGATGGCTGGATGGCATCACCGACTCAATGGACATGAGTTTGAGTGAACTCCAGGAGATGTTGATGGATAGGGAGGCCTGGCATGCTGCAATTCATGGGGTCGCAAAGAGTCGGACATGACAGAGAAACTGAACTGAACTGATGAGACTGAATAATATCCCACTGAATGTGCATACTACATTCCGTTTATCTGCTGATGGACATTTAGGTTGCTTTCATATTTTGGCTATTGTGAATAATGCTGCAATGAACATAAGAGTGCAGAAATCCATTTGAGATCCTGATTTCAAGTTTTGGAGGCCTACACTTAGAAATAGGATTGCCGAATCTCACGGTAGTACTATTTTTCTTTGTTAGGAAACTCTATATTGTTTTCCATACTGGTTGCACCACTTTACATTCCAACCAACAGTGTATAAGGCTTCCACTTTCTCCATATCATTACCAACATTTTTTCCCTTATAATAGTCATGCTTCTACTAAAGGAGGTTTAAAATTTTTTTTTGGCTGTGCTAGGTCTTTGTTGCTGTGTGGGCTTTTCTCTAGTTGCAGACAATGGGGTCACTCTCTAGTTGCAATGCACAGGCTTCTCATTGTGGTGACTTCTCTTGTTGCAGAGCATGGACTCCATCCAGCAGTTGCAGCTCCCAGGTTCTAGAGCACAGGTTCAATTGTTGTGGCACACAGGCTTAGTCATTTTGTGGCATGTGGAATCCTCTCAGATCAGGGATTGAACCTGTGTCTTCTGCATTGACACGCAAATTCTTTACCATAGAACCACCAGAGAAGCCCTAAAGGAGGGTTTTGTTTTGATTCCCTCAAGTTTAGAGGAATTAATTCCCTATGGAATGAATTTTGAACAATGACAGACAGGAAATGGGAGGGAGTCAGGTGAATTACACTGATGCTGGGAAAGATTGAAGGCAGGAGGAGAAGTGGGCAACAGAGATGAGATGATTGGAAGGCATCATTGACTCATTGGACATAAATTTGAGCAAACTCTGGGAGATAGTGAAGGGCAGGGAAGCATGGCATGCTGCTGTCCCTGGGGTCACAGAGTCAGACACAGCCTAGCGACTGAACAACGCCAGGCAAATACATTCCTTCGATCCCCCTTGCCATGTAGGAATGGTTTCTCTGTAGTCCACATGCAAGATTTCTATGCACCATACCTCTTTCCTTCATCCTCACTGTCCTATATTTGTGATGGCCAGATAAAATGTCTGCATTCTACTCTTGGATTTGGGCTCTGCAATCTAATGCTTTGAATTTCTGAAATGAAACACTGTCTCCTCCTCCTCCTCATTACTCTTACTAATGTATATCAGTTGCTACATATGTCTTAGCTTGAGTTTTGCAGAGATACTATAATATGAATGAGCCTATATTAATTTTAATTAGCTAACATATATCTATATTTGCTTTACAAGCTTTTCTTTTAAAATAACAGATGTTGGTATAAATAATCAACCTGTAGGTTAACATAAATTATACATGTTTCAGTATATGTCTTTTTAAAATTTTTTTTCAATTTTTTTTCAGTTCTATCATCTCACCTCAATTAAACCCCATAAGAAAAAACAAAGTAAGTGTAAAATTACAGTTAATAGTTAAGGTTTGAATTATGACTCCCTCTTGTTTCCTGGGTGTCTTAGATTATCTATTTACTCACACACTCCACCCTCTGTGCTCTGTGTTAATTTAATTCTTTACACATTTTCTTACCCAGATATTTTTTGCCATGATAGTTTTACAGAAAATGTGTCATATACATACTTGTTTGACTTTGTCTTTTTTTCCTATTTATAACATTGTAAAAATAAGGGGTTTGGGTTTAGGTCATACCTGAATGGGGCTTCCCTGATAGCTCAGTTGGTAAAGAATCTGCCTGCAATGCAGGAGAGCCTGGTTCATATTCCTGGGCCGGGAAGATCCTTTGGAGAAGGGATAGGCTACTCACTCCAGTATTCTTGGGCTTCCCTTGTGGCCAAACTGTAAAGAATCTGCCTGCAATGTGGGAGACCTGGGTTCAATCCCTGGGGTGGGAAGATTCCCTGAAGCAGAGAACAGCTACCCATTCCAGTATTGTGGTGTAGAGAATTTCGTGTATACAGTCCATGGGATCACAAAGAATTGGACACGACTGAGGGATTTTCATTTTCTTTCATGTTTATTATCAAAATACTAACATATTTCAATTTTTCCTATGTTCAAAATATTTTCTTTAAGAGATAAAATAATACATTTGGAGTTTGTCTTCTTTATACTTCTTCAGAATCTTTTACTAGATGCAGCTTAGAAACTTGACAATAGAGTATATTTTCCCCATTCATATTTTATGCTTTTGTTCCATGCATGTTTATTCACAGGCAAATATTTTTCAGTGAATTGGTCAAATTACATGAATTTCACACTGTACATGTATTTCTGCACCTTGCCAATTTTCCTCACTATCTTCTGAAAATATCTATCCATCTTTAAACATCTATTTGATCTAATTCATTAATTATAACACCTATGTTGTGTTCAGGGGCTATGTTTTTCTTTCGAGTTTGTATTGTTTTTGAAGCTTCTATAAAGGCCACACATAATGATGGATTATATCTACATTCAGAAGACAATATTTAGTCAAACAGCCATCTGTTCATTCCTTGTTTTTATGCAAATAACTTAGATCATCTATCTGAAACTGAGACATAAAACATAGATTTCAAGAAAAAAATATGAAATTATTTTATATTCTCAAAAGTAGAGGTGATGCTCACAGAGTCATAAAATCATGTTCTAAAAGGGACTTGGGAATTTTTCTCCTCTTTTGTGCAAATCTTTGAAACTGGGTTGATTGTGGTCTCCTTACCATAGTAGCATGTTTTTAGTTTTTAAACAGGAGTGTACTCCCTCCTACATTCAGTTCTTAATTCCTAACTTCTTACCTCCTTTTTTAGATTCTTTCTTTGTTGCATGTACATTACTTTTTCTCTCCAAACCGAATGCCTCTTTTGGCTTTTCAATAAAAGGCAGCTTCTTCTATTATTATGTCCTTGTCCTGAAAGTTAAGTTGGGTTTTCAGTGAGCTGTGTCTCTAAAGTTAGACTGACCCTCTGCTATGCAGACATCTGATTTAGGACAAGATATTTTACCTCCTTGTGTCTCAGTCAATTCAGGTATAAAATGGAATATAAAAATAATTTCCTCAAGGAGTATTATTTGAATTCTGTTTAGCCATCATTATGTTTAAGCAGCTCAGGCAAGTAGAATAAGCTTGGGTCAGTCTTAGTTTTATAACCCAGTTTCACCATTTACCATTTACTCTTTGACACTGGGTAAATCATAATTTCTGAAAATCTCAGTTTTTCAGCTTATATATAAGATGATTCATGGGGTCGCAAAGAGTCGGACACGACTGCGCGACTGAACTGAATGAACTCATATATACTTAATATTTTTAAAAACATACAAAATGAATGAAGTACTGATGCACACTGCAGTATGGGTGAATCTTGAAAATACTATGCTAAGTGAGAGAAGTTAATCACAAAAGCACATGTACTATGTGGTAAATGTGAAATAAACATTGGTATGAAATGTCCAGAATAGGCAAAATAATACTTTGGCCATTGATGAGAAGAGCTGAACCACTGGAATAGACCCTGATGCTGGGAATGATTGACGGCAAAAGAAGAAGAGGGCAGCAGAGGATGAGATGGTTAGGCAGTGTCACTGACTTAGTGGACACGAATTTGAGCAAACTCCAGGAGATCGTAAAGGACAGAGGAGCCTGGCATGCTATAGTCCATGAGGGTCACAAAGGGTCAGATATGACTTAGTGACTGAACAACAACAGTGTATAGAGAAAATAGATTCGTGGTTACCTAGGACTGGAGGAGACAGGGATAATCAGGAGGTGGCAGCTAAAGATTTGGTGTTTCTTTGTGGCACAATGAAAATATTTTGATTGTCATTGTATAGCTCTATATACATAGTACAAAAAAAAACTTTACACTATAAATGTGTGACTTATGTCAATTATATTTCAGTAAAGCTGTTAAAAGCACTGTAGAAAAAAGTCAGTAATCCAAAATTGGTTATTCAAAAAGACAAAAAAGGAAATTGACAAATTACTATCCAGAAGCCAGATTAGGGACAAAATGAGGGAATATCCAAGATACTAAAATAAGGCCGGAAAAGACATACTACTACTGAGTTTATAGGGATTAAATGGCATAAAAGGGACAGCTTGAAATGATGTTGTTGAAAGGTCATTTATTTCCCATATTTAAACTCTACAACAAATGTTAGTCAAAGAGGAAGTTAGCCCTCCTGTTATTAACTACCCTTTAATTTAGTAGTCAGCTTTGATATAGGTGTAAGATATCTGGGAACATACACTGGGTTTGAAGGGGACTTGAGTTCCACTCGAGGTTCCTGCAACTTTGAGTAAGTATCTACTATATAAGATACATAAAAGATATTATTCATCTCTGAAGTAAAAATAATATCATCCTTTATAGTATCGCTGAGATAATTCACATGCTAAATTATATTATGCAGTAGCTGTGAGCCACTGCATAAATTGATAGGAAGTTTTATATGATAGAGCAGTACTTTGAATAAAGAAATTAATAGGTTTTGATGAGCAAAGGAATAAAGGGAAACATGGAAAAATCAAAGTGACATTGAATAGCAAGTAGGTGAGACCAATTAATAGCATCTAAGGAATAAATGGTAATATCACTAGGGAAATAAATTTAGATTTTCCTTTGAAGAAAATAGGATTTTGCAACTTGAGTTTGAATTTGTGTTAAGGTATCTAATTGGATTATTCCAATAACAGGAATTATAAGCAGATACAAAGGAGACCTTGAGTTTTAAAATTTAAAATCCAGAACTTTGCACATAAAACTAAGTGTTAAAATAATATGATTTGGTGAGTTTTACATTGAACTGAGTATAAAGAAATAAAGGCCACTCGTGGCTGATTCATGTCGATGTGTAGCAAAACGAATACAGCATTGTAAAGCAAAAAATAATAATAATAATAAAACAATGCTTGAACTTCTCAGCATTTTTAAAATTTCAAGCTAGCTTTGATGATAACATTCTAGGATGTGAAAATCCTTCCCAACACGGTGGAGAGAAGCAGAGGAATCCAGTTCATTGAAACTATAAAAAAAAGATTTTTTTTAAAAAAAGAGAAATGCATTTGTAACACATGTCTTTTAAAAATGTTCTTTGTCTCTTTTCATTCTAACTCCACCCATATTCTTTTAGAGAATGAAACACATATTTTAAAAGAAAATCATTCTTGAATAAATATATATTCCCTTTAATGAAAAAAAAAAAAAATAAAGGCCAGCACATCAGACTGAAATTTCAAATAACGCTCAAATTTGAAAAGAAAAGGTATGAAATGTTATCAAAGTTGGAGAAATAAAAAAATAAACATTATTTATAATAAGTCAGAGAAATTGATTTATTGAAATAATTGTACTAGGTTAAGGCTAGTGAAGCATATCAGAGAAATAAAATTTTGAAAGTATTTTAAAGAGTAAACAGAGTGGCAAGAAAGGAAGTTATACTGATTTCAATATACAAGGTGAGATTGATAGTTGAATTAAAATGGGAAGTTGCACAAGTATACATGTAAGTTTAACTTTGTCATACATTCTTCTTAAATCTAGGGACATTTTCTCAACTTTCTCCGGCCATGTTTTTGGCAATTGCAGCTCCGTATACTACCATTGTTTCACTTTGTCTGCCAGCCACACTAGGCTACTTGCTGTTTCTCAGCCATGCCAAGTACTGTCTGATTTCAAGGTATTAGAACACAAGGTCTGTTCTGTTCCCACAGTACTCTTCTATCTGGTACTTGGATGTCTAGTCTCTCAATTTATTTGAAATCCTTTAAAAATGTCACCTCTTCAAAGCATCCTTTCCTAAAACTCATATAAAATGTCTTTTACTCTGATCACACTCCTTATCTGCGTTTCTCCTTTATGTTTTTCTTCATAACTCAATATTATCTGATCTCATATAATTCATATAATCCTTAAACATCAATGATTCAGTGTTTTCACCACTGTATGTCTGACATTAGAAAAGTATTTAGAACATCAGTTCAGTTCAGTCACTCAGTCGTGTCCAACTCTTTGTGACCCCATGGACCACAGCACAGCAGGCCTCCCTGTCCATCATCAATTCCCGGAGTTTACTCAAACTCATGTCCATTGAGTTGGTGATGCCATCCAATCATCTCATCCTCTGTCTTCCCCTTCTCCTCCTGCCTTCAATATTTCCCATCATCAGGGTCTTTTCCAATGAGTCAGTTCTTCACATGAGGTGGCCAAAGTATTGGAGTTTTAGCTTCAACATCAGTGCTTCCAATGAACACTCAGGACTGATCTCCTTTAGGAAGGACTGGTTGGATCTTGCAGTCCAAGGGACTCTCAAAAGTCTTCTCCAACACCACACCTCAAAAGCATTAATTTTCAGTGCTCAGCTTTCTTTATAGTCCAACTCTCACATGCATACATGACCACTGGAAAACTATAGCTTTGACTAGATGGACCTTTGTTGACAAAGTAATGTCTCTGCTTTTGAATATGCTGTCTAGGTTGGTCATAACTTTCCTTCCAAGGAGTAAGCAACTTTTAATTTCATGGCTGCAATCACCATCTGCAGTGATTTTGGAGCCCCCAAAACTAAAGTCAGCCGCTGTTTCCCCATCTATTTGCCATGAAGTGATGGGACCAGATGCCCTTATCTTCGTTTTTTGAATGTTGAGCTTTAAACCAACTTTTTCACTCTCCTCTTTCACTTTCATCAGGAGGCTCTTTAGTTCTTCTTCATTTTCTGCCATAAGGGTGGTGTCATCTGCATATCTGAGGTTATTGAGATTTCTCCCAGCAATCTTGATTCCAGCCTGTGCTTCATCCAGCCCAGCGTTTCTCATGATGTACTCTGCATAGAAGTTAAATAAGCAGGGTGACAATATACAGCCTTGACGTCCTCCTTTTCCTATTTGGAACCAGTCTATTGTTCCATGTCCAGTTCTAACTATTGCTTCCTGACCTGCATACAGGTTTCTCAGGAGGCAGGTTAGGTGGTCCTTTATTCCCATCTCTTTCAGTATTTTCCATAGTTTATTGCCACACAGTCAAAGGCTTGGGCATAGTCAATAAAGCAGAAATAGATGTTTTTCTGGAACTCTTGCTGTTTTTGATGATCCAGCGGATGTTGGTAATTTGATCTCTGGTTCCTCTGCCTTTTCTAAAACCAGCTTGAACATCAGGAAGTTCACAGTTCACATAGAGCTGAAGCCTGGCTTGGAGAATTTTGAGCATTACTTTACTAGCATGTGAGATGAGTGCCATTGTGCAGTAGTTTGAGCATTCTTTAGCATTGCCTTTCTTAAGATTGGAATGAAAACTGACATTTTCCAGTACTGTGGCCACTGCTGAGTTTTCCCAATTTGCTGGCATATTGAGTGCAGCACTTTCACAGCATCATTTTTAGGATTTGAAATAGCTCAACCAGAATTCCATCACCTCCACTAGCTTTGTTTGTAGTGATGCTTCCTAAGGCCCACTTGACTTCACCTTCCAGGATGTCTGGCTCTAGGTGAGTGATCACAACATCATGATTATCTGCGTCATGAATATCTTTTTGGTACAGTTCTTCTGTGTATTCTTGCCACCTCTTCCTAATATCTTCTTCTTCTGTTAGGTCCATACCATTTCTGTCCTTTATTGAGCCCATCTTTGCATGAAATGTTCCCTTGGTATCTCTAATTTTCTTGAAGAGATCTCTAGTCTTTCTGATTCTATTGTTTTCCTCTATTATATTTAGAACATAATTGGTGATTATGGGTTGAGCTGTATCCCCGCACAAAGGACAATTAAGTCATGGCCCCCATGCCTCAGAATGCGACTTCATTTGAAAAGAGGGTCTTTAGAGAAGTAGCCAAGTTAAAATGAGGTTGAAGTCCTGAATTCAATAAGCCTGGTTAAAATATAAAATGGAGAAACTTGGACACAGGGATAGACACACAGAGGGAAAATTGGAAGATACACTGGAGAATGCCATGTGAATACAAAGAATTAGAGTGATAGTTCTGCAAGCAAAAAAAAAAAAAAGGATTGCCAACAAACTACCAGAAGCTAGGAAGACACATAGAAAGATTCCCCTACAGTTTTCACAAAAGTGCTGGTCTGCCAACACTTCATTTTGGAATTCCAGCCTCCATAGCTATGATACAGTAAGTTTCTGTTGTCTTCTGTCACCCAGTTTGTGGGACTTTGTTAACAGTATCGCTGGGAATCTGTTTCCATGGCCTCTGAGACTTCATTTCTGCTTCAGAGACTGATGCTGGTTTCAGAACTAATTCCAACTTACTGACTCTATCAGGCCTCAAGTGCTGTTCCTACTTGCTTACTTTGATTTCCCTGAAACTAAAGTCTTAACCTGTTGAAGTGCATAAAAGAAAAAGCCAGTTTTGAGTTCAAGAAATTCATGAAGCAAAGTTTAAACACTTTGGCTATTTTATTTCCTTGGTTTCAAATCTCTGGTACACAGACTTGAAATAATCACAGCTGTTGCTTCATGACTCACTTGCAGCATTGATCCATCAGGATCCACTTTATTCATTTATTGAACTGAATGAATATATCAAAGTAAAAATTATGACTGAATTTATTTGATTCTGAAGAAACTGATCATTTGTATGAGACATCAGACGAAAAAAATAACCACATTGATATTTTGTGTTAAACATTTATTTTTTGTTCTACTTTTTTTCAAAATGAATAAACCCACACATTTGACTGGATGATGTCAGAATGACACTTCAACCTTAACTACAATGGCAAATAGATCTCAAAGACATTCTTTTATGCAATCATAATACCACTTTTCACACCTATGAAAAAATAATCAGTCTAACTCAAACTTCCCTAATTTTCTGCCAGTTGTTCATTTTTAGGTACACACGCACACACACAAGACTTTGATCATCTGAGTGATACATAATCGCCCAAGGTCATCGATGTTTTTTCCAAAATTTGGAGTCTGGGACTGGTGTCATCTGAAAGTATTATGGTTTTTTACCACAGGTTTAAGTGAAGTTCAGTTAGTATGAATTAGACTTTGGGGATGGCCAGTTCTTGGCTCTAATTTGAGTCTGTTGGATTCCAAAGTATAGAGTAAGTTACAAGAATTTCTCCTTTGATTGTAGCAGTATATACCATGCAAAATACTATCTGCTTATTTCTGTAAGAAAAAAACTGTATATATTTAATAACATTAATACTTTTGTGTTTTCCAGTTAGGTGGTCTTAAACTAGTTATTTTACTAAAAACGAAAAGAACTCACTGCAAAACAAATTTCATGTGATGTACTGAATGTGTATAAAAGGGGTCCAGATAAAAACTTTTACTCTTCCATTACAGCTAAATGAATTTAACTACATTCTGGAGATGTTCCTGTGCAAAATATTAAAAAGTGTACATATCAGAGTCAAAACATTGAAAGAGAGAATTCCCATCTGAAAGATATCTTTAAAAGAATGGAAAAATTGGAGACCTATGTCACTTACTCAGAAAGCGTGTCTACATTTATCTATTTACAAATATACACCAGAGATGAAGCACTAAACCAAGGAGATTGATGCATGCCTAAATTTCACTTTGGATTATTTCAGCCAGATTGTACCATTTTAGGCGCTGCTATTTTGGTCTTTGTGGAATATTACTTTTCTGTCACACTTTGCTAACTTTATTTTTCAAGGTTAAGCACTTCTGAGAAGTCTAAGATGAGTCACTAATAATCACAGAACAGCATTGCTTGAATTCTTCATGCAGGAAGGATAAATAGTGGCCAGAAGTATGGATTCAAGTCATTGGCACAAATCCTCTGGCAGAAAGAAGTCATTTCTCAGTCTAATTATGAAGGTGACTTGACATGCTTTCTAACATAGGCCAATTATTCTTTATAAAATAGAAGTGCTATTAATTCTGATCATCTTTTTTTGCAGAAAACCATTACTTTTTTCTTTATCACAACTTCTCTCAAACACATAAATGGTGTGGCTGAAAGTTTGCACAATCAAGTCTCTTTCAGAAAATGGCAGCACATCCCCTTCACTTTATATCAGTTATGGCACCTCTATACATTTCTAAATTTCTTCCAAATGATTTAATCATTCCCTTAGGCTGGACTACACATGCAAGATTTCTACTCATCACTGGAAATGTCTGGGAAGAGCAGTGATATATTGTGCTGAAAGGGAGTCATCAATCACCGTGTGTTCTAAATCACCTCCTTGGTCAGACAAGGAAGTTAAGAGGAAAGTAATTGAAGGATGACATGTATCTCTTGATTCTGGAATTTTCAGCCCACTGTCTTAAAATAAGCAAAAAATAAACACACATCTATACACATGAAGGTTTTTCTTTCTGCTAGTTTGCAGTGGAATTTGTTGACACTCTAAGCACATAAATTTCAGTATGTCTTCAATGAGTCAAGTGACTTGACGGTCATGCATTTTTCCCTTAGGCATCTCTAAAATGGTGAGAAGGAAACATAAGAATGAATTCTTCTGACTTATTCCCTGAATCAGTTAATTATGCATGAAACCAAAAATAGGAAAACTTGATCTTTATATGCCATAGTGAGAATGCACTGTAGCATTCCATTCAAGTGGCTGTGAGCTAGTTCATTTTGAAGATGCTAATGAGCAGAGAAATGATTCTCTGAAAAATTTTCAATGCTATTTGCTGTCAGGCATGGCAATTAATTCCTTTGGTAAAATCACTAGAGTAATTTTCTCTCCAAATTCTGAAACTTATAGCAGAATTTCCAAATTTTGGAATGTGACAAAACATTTCTTACAATAAACCTATCTTCTACTCACTGCCTCATTTTGTAATTCCTCAAGATCAGAAAATTTGGCAGCAGTTGCCCTTGTAAATCAAATGAGATTATTTATACAGGCAGCTATATCTTGGAATCCTTACACTGGAACAGTAAGCTGTGTGCTCTGTGTGTGTGTGATTCTTCCAGAATCAAGAGATATATGTCATCCTTCAATATTTATTTTAAATAGTTGCCATCAGAGTAATGATAGATCAACTAAAACTCAATTAAAACAAAAATAAAAATAAGTTAAATAATATTTAATAGAAACTGTCAATTATCTTTAAAGCAAAGCAGAATTCTCAAGACCTCAGACCTCTTTGGGGTTTATTTTATTGTGCAAATTTAAGTAGGATGAAAAGACCTTCAAATATCGTGATCAATGCATGTTGTGTCAGTAACATTTTCCTTTCCTTTTAAATAGCCACTGTATTTAATATTATAATTCACTGTGAAAAATTCATGCCTCTGTGCATGTATCAAGTTAGAAAGCTGTATGTTTGCATGTACAGTTTGGTGATTGAAAGAAAAAACACTCCCAACCCATGATCATGGGAGATATGGTTTAATCACTTTATTATTGTTCTGGCATATCAACCAAGACTAAGTTTTGTAAATGACCTCTTTTAAAATGGAAAGTTTCAGAAGCAGTAGAGGCAGTAGAGGCAAAGGTAAATCATAATAGTGGTAAATGTGTCTACCTGTCATAAGACTGTTCTCCCTGAACATATTTAGTGTTGCTGTGGCTTTTATATTACATAGAATACTGAGCTAACTCCCAAATGGGGAATGGAAAAGGTTTACTTATCCTGTGATGTCTGTTGGGGCTGTTTAGCAATTTTTAGTGAGGGCCTCAGCATCCATTCTCTTGCTTAATATATTGATTTTCTTTGATAGAAAATAACTCCTCATTCTCATGTTATATGATATTATTGGGGAGAATGCCTCTCACTAGAGAAACATACCTCTTATTATGCTAATAGAGAAAGAGGATTGGCTCCTAACATAATCTTCCCTCAACATATGCTCTATTATGGATTTTAATCATGAACAGAGAGATACAAAAAATAAAAATATTTCTTCTCAGCTATGGCATTATGGTTAGTCTTCTCCTTTATGGCACTGTAAACTACAAAGCTCTGATTCATATCTCAGAACTGTAATCTTCCTCAGGTCATGAATGACTATAAATATCTAGTTTACATAAATTATAGAATATGAACAATTTTGGAAATTAAATTTTAAATAGACATGTTGTTTAGGTTGCTAAGGTGTCTGACTCTTTTGTGACCCCATGGACTGTAACCCACCAGGCTCCTCAGTCCATGGGATTTTCCAGCCAAGAGTGGGTTTCCATTTCCTTCTCAGGGGATCTTCCTGACCCAGGGATTGAGTTTGAGTTTTCTCCATTGGCAGGTAGATTCTTTACCACCAAAGCACCTGAAAACTGAAAGTGCAAGTCATTCAGTCCTTTCTGACTTTTTGTGACTCTGTGACCTTACACAGGTCATGGAATTCTCCAGGCCAGAATACTGGAGTGGGTATCTTTCCCTCGATCCCAACTCAGGGATCGAACCCAGGTCTCCCGCATTGCAGGCAGATTCTTTACCACATGAGCCACAAGGGAAGCCCAAGAATACTGGAGAGGGTAGCCTGTCCTTTCTCCAGTGGACCTTCCTGACCCAGGAATCGAACCTGGGTCTCCTGATTGCAGGTGGATTCTTTACCAATTAAGCTATCAGGGAAGCCCTCGGACCACCTGGGAAGCCCCTAAATAGACATAGCATTTAAAAAAAAATCTTACAACAATATCTATTATGTAGGTTCTTCTAGAAAGAATGTTGCAGACTCTCTTGAGTATTTTTAAAAAATTCTATCCTTTATTTTGTTTACAATAGATAGAATACCAAACACTACTTAAAGCCTTATCACGTTGATGGCTCGTATAATCTCCCCACCTCCCATTCCCTAAAACTGAAAAATTCCTACTCATCCTCCAGGTTTCTGCTAGACAGATTAGGTATTGCCTGCCCTATCCTCAATTAGGGGACAGATATTTTAACACTGTTCATGGGGTTCTTGAGGCAAGAATACTGGGGTAGTTTGCAATTTCCTTCTTCAGTGGACCATGTTTTGTCAGAACTTTCTACCACGACTCATCCATCTTGAGTGGCCCCACATGGCATGGCTCATAGCTTCATTGAGTTACACAAGGCTGTGATCCATGTGGTCATTTCGGTTAGCTTTCTGTGATTATGGTTTTTGTTCTGGAGGCTGCTGCTACTGCTAAGTCGCTTCAGTCGTGTCCGACTCTGTGCGACCCCATAGACGGTAGCCCACCAGGCTCCCCCGTCCCTGGGATTCTCCAGGCAAGAACACTGGAGTGGGTTGCCATTTCGTTCTCCAATGCATGAAAGTGAAAAGTGAAAGTGAAGTCGCTCAGTCGTGTCCGACTCTTAGCGACCCCATGGACTGCCGCCTACCAGGCTCCTCCGCCCATGGGATTTTCCAGGCAAGAGTACTGGAGTGGGGTGCCATTGCCTTCTCCGGTTCTGGAGGCTGTGGGATGTAATTCTTGCTTCTTCTGTCTGATGGATGTGAATAAGAGGCTTGTGTAAGCTTCCTGATGGGAGGGGCTAGCTGTGGAGAAAACTGGGTCTTGCTCTGGTGGTCAGGGCCATGCTCAGTAAATCTTTAATCCAATTTTCTGCTGATGGGTAGGGCTGTTCCCCTCCCTACTAGTTGTTTAGTCTGAGGCAGCCCAGTCCTGTAGTCCACAGGCTCTATGATAAGGCTGAAGATGAACTCCAAGAGGACTTATGCCAACATTTGCCTCCCAGGACTGTTATTACCAGTGACCCTGTCCTGCACTATTTGGTTCTAATTAGGAAAAGGAGTACATCAAGGCTGTGTATTGTCACCCTGCTTATTTAACTTATATGCAGAGTACATCATGAGAAATGCTGGGCTGGATGAAACACAAGCTGGAATAAAGACTGCTGGGAGAATTATCAATAGCCTCAGATATGCAGATGACACCACCCTTATGGCAGAAAGTGAAGAAGAACTAAAGAGCCTCTTGATGAAAGTGAAAGAGGAATGTGAAAAATTTGGCTTAAAACTCAACATTCAGAAAACTAAGATCACGGCATCTGGTCCCATCACTTCATGGCAATAGATGGGGAAACAGTGGCTGACTTTATTTTTCTAGGCTCCAAAATCACTGCAGATGGTGATTGCAGCCATGAAACTAAAAGACGCTTACTCCTTGGAAGGAAAATTATGACCAACCTGCTGCTGCTGCTGCTGCTAAATCCTTCAGTCGTGTCCCACTCTGTGTGACCCCATAGATGACAGCCCACCAGGCTCCCCTGTCACTGGGATTCTCCAGGCAAGAACACTGGAGTGGGTTGCCATTTCCTTCTCCAATGCATGAAAGTGAAAAGTGAAAGTGAAGTCACTCAGTCGTGTCTGACTCTTTGCGACCCCATGCATTGCAGCCCACCAGGCTCCTCCATCCATGGGATTTTCCAGGCAAGAATACTGGAGTGGGGTGCCATTGCCTTCTCCGATGACCAACCTAGACAGCATATTAAAAAGCAGAGACGTTATTTTGCCAACAAAGGTCCGTCTAGTCAAGGCTATGGTTTTTCCAGTGGTCATGTATGGATGTGAAAGTTGGACTGTGAAGAAAGCTGAGTGCTGAAGAATTGATGCTTTTGAATTGTGGTGTTGGAGAAGACTCTTGAGATCCCTTGGACTGCAAGGAGATCCAACCAGTCCATTCTAAAGGAGTTAAGTACTAGGTGTTCATTGGAAGTGCTGATGTTGAAGCTGAAAGTCCAATACTTTGGCCACCTGATGTGAAGAGCTGACTCATTTGGAAAGCCCTGATGCTGGGAAAGATTGAGGGCAGGAGTAGAAGGGGATGACAGAGGATGAAATGGCTGGATGGCATCACCTACTCGATGGACATGAGTTTGAGTGAACTCCAGGAGTTGGTGATGGACAGGGAGGCCTGGCGTGCTGCGATTCATGGGGTCGCAAAGAGTCGGACACGACTGAGTGACTGAACTGAACTGTCCCCACAGCAGGCCACTGCTGACTGACACCTCCACAGGAGACCCTCAAACACTCACAGGCAGTTTCTCTTGTGGGGTCACTGCTCCTTTCCCCTGAGTCCTGGTATGCACATGGTTTTGTTTGTACCCTCCAAGAGTCTCTGCCTCTCTCAGTCATGAGGAAGTTCTATAATCAAATTCCTCTGTCCTTCAAAGTCAGATTCCTTGGGGATTCCCAACTGAAAAAACTGATGTGGGGCCAGGAACCTTTGCAAAAGTGTGAGAACTTCTTTGGCATTACTGTTTTCCAGTTTGTGGGTCACCCTTCCATTGGGTATGGGATTTGATTTTAACATGATTGCACTCCTTGTACTATCTCATTGTGGCTTCTTCTTTGTCCTTGGATGTGGGTATCTCTTTTTGGTGGGTTTCAACGTCCTCCTCTTGATGCTTGTTCAGCAGGTAGTTGCAATTTTGGTGTTCTGGAAGGAGAAGATGAGCACACTTCTTTCTACTTAACAGAGCTAATTTTTTTTAACATAACAATAGGAGTTGTGAAAACCTGAAAGCTTACAGGAAGTTGAATTAGGAATCACCCAGGGGCAGAGAATAGCATCAAAGTGCCAGGTGATTACTGCAGATCCAGTAACCCAAAGTTAAAGTTTGTTTGACCCAAAAACAGAGTAAGAAGATTTTGTAGAATAAAGTACCCAAGAGAAAGTTGAGGTAGGTTAACAATCTAGACGTAAGGATGAGGGCCAAGGGGGAAGATACTGAAAGACACAGAAGATTTGTTCAAAAAACTAATTATAGATTTATATAGAAGCCAACTAATCATGAAATGGGAGAGGAGTCTTTTATCTCTGCCTTCTGGAAATTTAAGAAATTGATATTATCAAATTTATTGAGTGAAATTAGTATGTAATAAACACATCCATTTCAAATGTGTAGTAGTAACTTTTGACAAGTGTATAAAGTCAAATCACCATCACAGTCAAGAAACAGGATACTTCCACTACTCCCCAAAACTTCCCACTTGGAATCTCTACTTCCAATCTTAGGCATCTGCTAAGTCTCTTAAATGTCACTATAGTTATATTTGTCTTCTGATTGTATCAATGGAATCATATGGTGTCTCCATTATGTCTGGCTTATTTCACTTCAGCATGATATGTTGAGATTCATCCATGTTAGCAGTAAATTTTCATGTTGATTTATGAGTAGAATTCCACTATATATTACAATTTACTTTTTAATATTTACCAGTTGAAGTACATTTAATGTGTTTCCAATTTTAGAGAACTGTGAATGCAGCCAGTAAAAATAGTTATGACCAATTCTTTGAGTTGACATATTTTAATTGTCTGATATAAGATATTGATTACTCTCACTGAAAATTCAATAGTATGATTTATAGGCTGTATAAGTATGTGTCTAACATTTAAGAAATTCCTAAACTCTTTTGAAAATGTTTCTACAATTATATATTCCCAATAGCAATGTATATATACATTCCAGTTGGTTCATATCATTGCCAATGCAAAATATTATCATTCTCCATGCAAAATATTATCATTCTCCTAAATTTTATCTATTTTAATAAACATGTAGAAGAATTGCACTGAGGTTTTAATTTAGATTTTCCTGATGACTAATGATTTGCAATGATTTTTCATGTACTTATAGGCCACTGATATACCTTCTTATATGAAGTATATATGCAAATTGATGTATTTTATTATTATTGCATTGAGAGGATTCTTTGTACATGTTAGTAAAATATTTTTTATTAGATATGTATCTGTTAAAATTTTCCCAATTGTTCACTTGTCTTTTAATTTTCTCAATAGTATCTTTTGAGGGAAGAAGTTTTCAAATTAAATGAAATTGAATTTATCACTTTTAAATTTATGCATGTTTTTGAATTGTAAGAAATAATGTCTTAAACCAGGGTCACAAAAAAAATCTTATATATTTTGTTTTAAAGGCTTATTTAGATTCATGATATATTTAGAGTTAACTTTTGTGTGTACTGCAAAGCAAAGCTCTAGATTATTTAATGTGTTTTGAAGTGTGGATCTATAATTACTGAAGCAGAATAATTTTTTCTCTATTGGCTTAAATTGTCTGCCTTTTAGAAAGATCAACTGAATACTGAGACTGCTCTTGTTCAGTTGCTAAGTCATTTCTGACCTGACTGCAGCATGCCAGTCTTCCCTGTCCTTCACCATCTCCTGGAGTTTGTTCAAACTTATGTCCATTAAGTTGGTGATGCCATCCAACCACCTCATCTCTCTAGTACCCTTCTCCTCCTACCTTCAGTCTTTCCAAGCATCAGGGTCTTTTCCAGTGAGTTAGCTCTTCACACCAAGTGGCCAAAGTATTGAAGTTTCAGCTTCAGCATCAGTCCTTCCAGTGAATATTCAGAGTTGATTTCCTTCAGGGTTGACTAGTTGGATCTCCTTTCTATCCAAGAGACTCTCAAGAATCTTTTCTAGCACCATGTTTGAAAGCATCATTTCTTCACTGCTCAGCCGCCTTTATGGTCCAACCCTCACATCCATACATGACTACTGGAAAAACTATAGCTTTGACTATATGGACCTTTGTTGTCAAAGTAATGTTTCTGCTTTTTAATACCCCATATAAGTTTGTCATAGCTTTTCTTCTAAGGAACAGGATACTGAATAAGTATTTACAAAAAAAAAAAAGAAGGAGAGAGAGAAAGTGTTGATGGAGATCTGATATGCTGAGATTGTTCCAGTTGCAGGAAAGTTGAGAACAATGTTCCCGGCAGAAAGCAGGACATGGTGTGAGTGCCAGACACAGGAGAGGCTGAAATCATAAGAATGCCATTTTGATCACATAGGAATCAAACAGTGCTAAATATTGTTTATATAAATGGATCTGAAATGCTAAAAGCTGACTCATTGGAAAAGACACTGATGCTGGGAAAGATTAAGGGCAGGAAGAAACTGGTATATTCTTTTTTAAAGAATTGTTATGATGCTGGGAAAGATTAAGGGCAGGAAGAAATTGGTATATTCTTTTTTAAAGAATTGTTATGCAGAAATTCAAATGCTCTACTCAGGAAAGCTAATTCCAGGAAATAATTCTAAAATTACAACCAGAAGCCCCAAATTCAAAACAGAGAGGATGCTTTTAGATGCATTCTCTCTGTTTCAAATTTAAGAATACTAGAAATAATTAGAGTGTACAATATTATGAAAATGGTACATTGATATGAGGCCACATTGATATGAGGCCATTAATTTTTTAAAATTATTTATTTTTTAATTGAAGGATAATTGCTTTACAGAATTTTGTTGTTTTCTGTCAAACCTCAACATGAATCAGCCATAGGTATACATATATCCCTTCCCTCTTGAACCTCCCTTTCATCTTCCTCCCCATCCCACCCCTCTAGGCTGATACAGAGTCCCTGTTTGAGTTTCCTGAGACATATAGCAAATTCCTGTTGACTATCTATTTTGCATATGGTAATGTAAGTTTCCATGTTACTCTATCCATACATCTCACCTTCTCCACCCCTCTCCCCATGTCCATAAGTCTGTTAAATGTTTAATTAACCTGAAGTCAAAGCGGAACAATGAGAGGAGGAAGATGTGTTCTTTTTAAATATTATCTAAGACCATAAATATATTTATATTAATAGAGTGATAAATGTATGTAGTGCATGTGTCTAAGTGTAAGTTTCATCTTACCCTTCTGAATATAGGGATGAAGTTGTATCTAATTTCTAGGATCACTCTGAGAATAAATTTCAAGTATAAAGTATGCATCTAAGTAAATTACATTCTACAGCTCTAACAAGATATCTATAGCTAATAAATTACTTTCTAAGTGGGTTTTAGGTAAATAAAAATAGAGGGTCAAAATAACAATATATTCTCAGCTCTCAGCTCAGTATTTTATGTTGATTTAAGAGGTGTGACTTTGGTTCAAGGAGTTACAAAGTAGAGATATAATCATATTGAGAATAATATCATTCGTTGTATAATAGTCAGTGGAAACCACTTGCGCTGTCCTCTAATCTCAATTCCACAAAGTATAGCAGTGACACATTATAAAGTATGCTAAGTCTCCATATCTCATTAGTATTCTACTCAGTGCAATCTCACAATTCATAAAATGAATATATCTCTGTTCAGCAATTCCAGAAAATGTGAAATTTTGTCATTTTCCATTTCAAATGGCATTTGTATTTATTGTATTTATCTAAATATCTCATTTTTTTCTGATAAAAATGATTTGAAGCAGCTGCATTAAAGGGAAAAACTTAATAGTCGGGAGAAAAGGGACAATTAGGGATAAAAATCAGAAAGACACCCTTGAAAGTGTTCTGCGAGGTCAAAGGAGCCTCCAGTACTTTTTCATGGAGAGGCTGGTGGTTAGAGCTGTGGTACATTGTTCTCACTTCCTGATTAACAAAAGTGGTTTTACTAAGGCAATTTTGGGTATCTGAAAACAACGTTGATCAAGTCAAGGTCAGAGTCTCAAGACAGAAATTCCTTCTCCATGTACTAATTGATGTGTAATGTCAGTGTCCCAAATTCCTCCCAACCTTATATGACTTTGCTGACAAAGGATAATTATAATAATAATGTATTTAGTACTCACTTTGTGACAGCTTAATGATGCTGCATATAGTTGAGCATGCTGTGTTTTGCACAGCACTGGCACTCTATTCATATTGTAGTCAAATGCAGATATTCAAATTATCTTTTAATGGCAGTAAGATGTCTTGGGGAAGTGAATCTTTCAGTTAACAAAAAGACATATCTGGACAAACTGAGGCCCTGAACTGTGCTTGGAAGGTGAAATAAATTATCTATTTTATTTTTATGGAATTATCTTATAATGGAACATTATCTTAATTTAAAGATGAAGACATTGAGCTTCAAAAAGACTGAAATTTGTCCAAGGTCATAGCTAGTCATTGATAGACCTGAGACTTAAGACCAGATTATTCTAAATATAAATTTCATAAATTTTGAAAAGTCTTTTTATTATGGAAGTTCCAAATTTATTCAGTGTAAAAACAGACTATATTGAATATCCACCACTCAACTGCAGCAACTATTAGTGGTCTTGTTATCATGCTTCATTTATGGACAGGGAGGCCTGGTGTGCTGTGATTCATGGGGTCGTAAAGAGTTGAACATGACTGAGAGACTGAACTGAACATTTTTAAAGGCTTATATTTCCTAGGTTCCTCATCTTATGTTTTTTAAAAAACCTCATACAATATGTGATTAAACTATAAACTCCCTCTAGTATTTTATTTATAAAAAAGTACATGAACACACACATGGATATGTTAAAAGAAAAATGAACCGAGATTGACCTTCTTGACCATATATTTTAGAAGTAAAGAGAACTAAAAAAGTATCAAACTCAAAATATATATATATTATAATGGAGAGCAATAAAATTTCAAAGATTTTAAAAGGCTTACCTAAACTTCTGGCAAAATGGGTACTAACCACATGGGATTTTTAGCAGCTGTATCATCAGAGTTGATTTAAACTCAAAGAAAAATTACAGATTCACACACATTTGAGATAGGAATGACCACTGAAGTCATACAGTCAGTTCTTTCTTCTAAGATAGTTTACTTTGCATTAACAGTATATTTGCTCATCTGATATTAAAGTCAGACAATATAAATCAGCAGGCTTATACAGACAAATGGGCTTCCATAGTGGCTCAGTTGATAAGAATCTACTTGTAAATCAGGAGACCTTTGTTTGATCCCTGAGTCAGGAATATCCCCTGGAGAAGGAAATGGTAACCCATAAATTACTCTTGCCTGGAGAATTCCATGCACAGAGGAGCCAGGCAGGCTATAGTCCATAGGATTGCAGAGTTGGACTGAGTAACTAACTTTCACTTTTCATTTTATATAGGCATTATAAAAGGATATTACAAAAGTTGTCCTAATTGTTTGATAATGATACACTGACTACTGACAAGTCAGAGAGATGGTGCCTTCAGAAATGTATAGTTGTCTTCATAAATATGAGGTCTGCTGCTGCTAAGTCGCTTCAGTCATGTCCAACTTTGTGTGACCCCATAGATGGCAGTGCACAAGGCTCCCATCCTTGGGATTCTCCAGGCAAGAACACTGGAGTGGGTTGCCATTTCTTCTCCAATGCATGAAAATGAAAAGTGAAAATGAGGTCGCTCAGTTGTGTCCAACTCTTTGTGACCCCATGGACTGCAGCCCACCAGGCTCCTCCGCCCATGGGATTTTCCAGGCAAGAGTACTGGAGTGGGGTGCCATTGCTTTCTCTGAAATAGGAGGTCATATTTCATTTATTATAACAAAAACATTAGACTGAGAATATTCAGTAAGTCAGAAAAGCTCTAAACATGGGATATGGAATTAAGAGTGAAACATAAATGCTAGAAATGTACATATATTTATATGTATATTAAGGTTTCTATATCTTCACAACCCTGCCCCACCCCACCTTTGAATCTGTTGCTGAATATTATGTATAGAGGATCAAACTGAGTACCCCAGAAGGAAAACAGATGGATCCTTTAGTTTTGAGAAAGTCATAGGCATAATAAAACATTACAATCTTGACAGAAGTTTGGTTCAGTTCAGTTAGTCATGTCCAACTCTTTGCGACCCCATGAACTGCAGCACACCAAGCCTCCCTGACCATCACCAGCTCCCGGAGCCAACCCAAACTCATGTCCATTGAGTCAGTGATGCTATCCAACCATCCCATCCTCTGTCATCCCCTTCTCCTCCTGCCCTCAATCTTTCCCAGCATCAGGGTCTTTTCCAGTGAGTCAACTCTTCACATGAGTGGCCAAAGTATTGGAGTTTCACCTTCAACATTAGTCCTCCCAATGAACACCCAGGACTGATCTCAGGATGGCCTGGTTGGATCTCCTTGCAGTCTAAGGAACTCTCAAGAGTCTTCTCCAATGCCACAGTTCAAAAGCATCAATTCTTCAGTGCTCAGCTTTCTTTATAGTCCAACTCTCACATCCATCCATGACTACTGGAAAAACCATAATCTTGACTAGACAGACCTTTGTTGGCAAAGTAATGTCTCTGCTTTTTAATGTGCTGTCTAAGTTGGTCTTAACTTTCCTTCCAAGGAGTAAGCATCTTTTAATTTCATGGCTGCAGTCACCATCTGTAGTGATTTTCAGTTCAGTTCAATCACTCAGTCGTGTCTAACCCTTTTTCGACCCCATGAATCGTAGCATGCCAGGCCTCCCTGTCCATCATCAACTCCCAGAGTTCACCCAGACCCACGCCCATGGAATCAGTGATGCCATCCAGCCATCTCATCCTTGGTCATCCCCCCAAAATAAAGTCATCACTGTTTCCACTGTTTCCCATCTATTTGCCATGAAGTAATGGGACCAGAGGCCATGATCATAGGTTTCTGAAAGTTGAGCTTTAAGCCAACTTTTTCATTCTCCTCTTTCACTTTCATCAAGAGGCTTTCTAGTTCTTCTTCATTTTCTGCCATAAGGGTGGTGTCATCTGCATATCTGAGGTTATTGATATTCCTCCCAGCAATTTTGATTCCAGCTTGTGCTTCATCCAGCCCAGCTTTTCTCATGATGTATTCTGCATATAAGTTAAATAAGCACGGTGACAATATACAGCCTTGACGTACTCCTTTTCCTATTTGGAACCAGTCTGTTGTTCCATGTCCAGTTCTAACTGTTGCTTCCTCATCTGGATACAGGTTTCTCAAGAGGCAGGTCAGGTGGTGTGGTATTCCCATCTCTTTCAGAATTTTCCACAGTTTATTGTGATCCACACAGTCAAAGGCTTTGATGTAGTCAGTAAGACAGAAATAGATGTTTCATGGAACTCTCTTCCTTTTTCAATGATCCAGTGGATGTTGGCAATTTTATCTCTGGTTCCTCTGATTTTTCTAAAACCAGCTTGAACATCTGGAAGTTCATGCTTCTCGTGACAGAAGACCTACCCTCAACCCTGAAAAAGACAAAAACATTAAAATTGTTATATATACCTTCTATTTATTAATAACAAAAAATAAATTTATGCAAAAATATTAAACATTAAAACATACATTTTGTTTGTCTTTTTTAGGGTTGGGGGCAGGTCTTTGGTAAGGATTGTAATGTCTTATTATGCCAGTGACCTTCCCAAAGTTAGAGGATCCATCTCTTTCTTTTCTGGGAAACTCAGTTTGACCTCCTGTGCATAATATTCAGCAACAGATTCAAAGGTGGGGTAAGGTAGAGTTATGAAAATTTATGGAGTCACTTTTCTGAGTAACTCCATCCTCTAGGAAACAACCTGTGTGCTCTACTCATCTGGCCACTTCTGCCTTTCTATACTACAGACTTCTGTCAACTTAGGGAAATCACTATGTTATGTTCACATCCTCATCCTTGTGTAGTGGCTCAGAAAGCATCTTTGGGCAGAAAGCCAGGGTTGATCATAGGGGCTGACCTCATTCTTTTCTCCTTTCTCTTAGAAATCAAAGCAATTCTTATTTTTCAGTGTTTGAGAAAAAGTTTCAAAATTTTATTTCCCAGTTTTCTTGTTATTTAGAGGGTGAAGCTACAACTTATGCCAGATTCCCTATTATGACTGCAGGCATAAATTTTATGTATAATGTTTAGCCCTTGGAGTATGTATGCATGCATTTATCTCTTATAAATGGAATGATGTATGTATTTGTCCCTTATAAATGGACTGATTTAAATGTACTTCCTAAATACAGTCTTCCTGGATCCCTTAGCTATAATTAAAATTAGATTATCCCCTTATCCTTCATAGTACTTAGTCACATCCCAATTTTGAATTGTGCTGTATTTTATTTAGTTATATATCACTCTTCCCATTCGGAGAAGGCATGGCACCCCACTCTAGTACTCTTGCCTGGAAAATCCCATGAACGGAGGAGCCTGGTAGGCTGCAGTCCGTGGGGTAACTAAGGGTCGGACATGACTGAGCGACTTCACTTTCACTTTTCACTTTCATGCACTGGAGAAGGAAATGGCAACCCACTCCAGTGCCTAGAGAATCCCAGGGATGGGGGAACCTGGTGGGCTGCTGTCTATGGGGTCACACAGAGTCGGACACGACTGAAGTGGCTTAGCAGCAGCAGTCTTCCCATTACAAGTTCAGGAAGAGATGCATCTCTAATCTTAAAGGTGGTGATGGAGAAGGAACAATACATCCACTTGCATGGTATCCTGCTTGAGATTACCTCCTAAAATTAGTCACAAAATCTGCTGGGACAATCAAAGTTGATAAGTTATTGAGTTGAGAAGGCCACAGATTATTAAAGTCATTGTCAAGTTCTGGGCCATTTTGGAGTTGCCTCAATAATACAATGAATAAAACATCATATTTGTGTCTTGTTAGTAACATTACTGAGAGTCCAGTCTCTGATATTCTAAGCATATGGAAAAAATGAAGCTTAATTCATAAAGTAGCAAATGCTGCTTGATCACTCTAAACAGTGAAGCATTATCTCTATTTATGAGAAATAATATATACTGAGCAGGAGCACTGTGAGCAGACTATTAAAAATAATTTTTTTTTGTATTACATCTCTATTGCAAGTCACTGGATGTGTATTAGTCTCCTTATTTATCCTCTGTTACATACTTGTACAAAGCAGATATTTAATAAAAATATTGTTAATCTAGGAAATTAAAGTTCAGCTATTTAAGCCATCATCCTGTAAATTCTGGAAGTAGTTATCTATCTAAAACCATGATAAAATAAATATATTTTCATTATGTAAGAAGGCAGTAATTAAAACATACTTAAATGTTCATATTCAAACCTTTGACAGTCTCATAAAATGAGATATGGATTCTTTGCTGGAGAAAGTACCCATAAACTTACATATCATTTGCTTGTGACTGAAGGAATTCCCTATTTATTTACATGTAAATTGTATTTTCAGTTTATCTAGAAGAGAGGACAGACCGTGTTGGTCTTTGCTAAGCAGGAGTCTAAGAAACAAAGAACACTTTTTCTCCTTGCTAGAATATTTGGACATTTGTACATGCTTTTGTCTTATTTCCTACTGAGAGAATAATAAATAGCTTTAAGATAATAATAACTGTGAGGGCATGGTTACTTTATGTCCTCTCATTTAATCTATTTAATAAATATTTAGTGCATTTATTTCTACTACACCTGGACACTGCAGTATGTTTAGGAACACTTCAATGAACAAAACAACCTTGGTCTTTCTTTTATGATTCTTCAGTTCTTATTTGGGCAGATAAATAATGATCAAGTGAGCTATTAAATTAAGTTGTATGCATTTTTTACTATGCGTCCGTGTATGCTAAGTCGCTTCAGTTGTGTTCAGCTCTTTTTGACATGGACTATAGCCTGCCAGGCTCCTCTCTCCATGGTATTCTCCAGGCAAGAATACTGGAGTTGGGGGGTTGCCAAGCCCTCCCTCTAGGGGATCTTTCTGGTCCTGGGATCAAACCTTTGTCTCTCAAGTCTCTTACATCTCTGGCATTGGCAGGCAGATTCTTTACCACTAGTGCTACCTGGGAAGCCCCTAACTTAAGGAATATAAATAAAATATAGCATTGTGATAGAAAATGTCTTTGGAGAGCTGAAGGACTCAAATGTTGCAGGTAATTCATATATAACAGAAGAGTGTTCTAGGTATAGAGAATAGAACCTAAAGGACCTGAGGTTGGGTAAAGTCTCATACTTTTGGAAATATGGTGTAGGAGTATCAAAACTCTCCCCATATCTCAGAATTAGATCCGGGATGGGGGAATATAGTCAATATTTTATAATAACTAGAAATGGAGTATAGCCTGTAAAAATTGTGAATCGCTATGTTGTAAATGACTAGAGCCACCCCTTTCCAGCCAGACAGGTAGAAAGAAAACCAGGAGAAAGAGTTGTCACGGAATGAAGATTATATAAAAGTGTTTGAAACCAAGCAAATCTTTAAAATGAAAAATAAAAACAGCAATGATTTCTAATGTACAAGATGAAATAAGAATTTTATGATATATATGGAAAGATGTACCATAGCATCTTTCAGAGAAGTTAACTAAATGCCATAATCAGCAAGTTAGAAGTTTCCATGGCTTATTAAAATACAAGGATAAGAACTCATAAGCATCCTGAATCTAAATATCTTCCCTGGCATGTGATCAAAGAGAAGATAAAAGAGAAAATCTAGTATTTATTGATCACATACTCTGTGCCATTGAATAAAATAGTGATTAAGATCACAGAAGTAATGGCTGGATTGAGTGTTCAAATTTCAGTGTTATTGTTGATCACCTCTGTGTCCTTGGGCATGAGGCATCCAAACATCAAAGAGTCTCAAAATACTGTTGTGGTGTTTTTGTGTAGATCATTACTTATAGCACTATATATGTGGGTTCAGTAAGTTATTTAAATAAACTTGTTTTTCCAAATAATTAACGTATCTTATCAGAGATATAATGGAAGAATAGTGAGCTGTTGTTTAAGCCATTTTTTCAGCTACAGCATTTATGTATTTCTCTTCAGCATACATTTAGATAATACAGTTGTTTCCTTCTTTTGTTTTAAAGATGTAATGTGCTAGCTCTCGATTCTTTGCAAATCAAACACTTCCAAAACCAAGCTGTGGGCAAAAAAGCACAAATGGTCTGTTCAGGTTACCTGTTGGTAAGTTTAAAATCACTGTGAAAAAAATATAGCTAGGATCCCTGTCATAATGTGTTTTACAAGGCTGAAATCAAGGTGGCAGCAGGGTAACATTCCTTTTAGGCTGTTGATGGAATTCAGCTCCATGCAGAGATCCCTGTTTGCTTGCTGGCTGTTTCCAGGGAGATTCTCTCAACTCTGGCCACCTGCGTGCCTCTGTTTCCTTCTTCATTTTCAAGCTAGCACAAAGGAATTGAAATCGCTCACTCTGAATCTCTTTCACCTCTCCTCTGTGTCGTCTCTTCTACCTCCAGCAAGAGAAAAGTCTCTCTTCACAAGGGCTCGTGTGATTGGATTGGATCTACCCTGAAAATCCAGAATAACCTCCCTTTGGGGGTCAGAAAACCTTAATTACATCTTAAAAGTCTCTTTTGCTATGTAACAAAACATATTTACAGGTTACAAGGAATAGGTATGGGTATTTCAGCTTCCCAGGTGGCTCACTGGAAAAGAATCTACCTGCCAATACAAGAGGTAAGTTCAATCTATAGGTCGTGAAGATCCCTTGGAGGAGGAAATGGCAACCCACTCCAGTATTTTTGCCTGAGAAATACCATGTGCACAGGGAGCCTGATGGGCTACAATCCATGGGGTTTCAAAAGAGTTGAACATGACTTTGGAACTAAACCACAATCTTTGGGAGACCATTCTATTTACCACATTGGTTCTTCAGAGTACTTTATTAAAAGCAAGTAGTTGTTTGGAAATCAAATCACATATTTTCCAATCATGTTTATTTACTAAAGATGTTTATATATCAGCCTGTAGGAAAAATACTTTTTAATTCATAAATCCCCAGAGTAAATAAACTCAAAGTTATTAAGAACTGTTATAAAGGATAATATATCATAATCTTGATCTCTTAGGTATAAAGGATAATGGCATAATGCATTGTCTTCAAAGAACATTAACCTGGAAGATATATTAATAATAAATTCATAACTTACAAAAATCATTATTTAATTCATCTCAATTGAATCAGTTGATGTACTGAGTCTAATTTTGAAGAAATGAGAGGAAAATTTTAGTTAACAGTAGTTGCTTTAGGTAAGAAGGCAGGTAACTATCAATGTCTTTGTCCATTTTCATACAATCTTACTTTTGGGTAAAAGAATCAATTTGCCATGGGTGATAGAGAAGGAGCTAAGCCCTTCGTTAAGGAAAAATAACTAGGATTCCAAGAATCTGTGCAATCAGTATGAGTCATATGCATTTGTGAGGCTATATTATTGAAGGTGGAACATGTACAGTAATGAGTAGATAATCCTTCTCAATTCTGCATTGGTCAAACTACACCTAGAATATCATATTCAATATTGGAAATCATGCATTATAGAAATAAATATGGTGGATTTTAGTATAGAGCTTCCAACATTTTTAAGAGAAACTAAATAGGACATTTGAGGCATAGTTAAAGTAACTGGAGACGATGAGGATAAGAATCAAGTCCTATTTGCAATTATTTAAAAGACATTCCTAAAATTTAAAAAGAGGACTGAATATTTTCTGAGTGACTTGAAGGGAAAGATTTTTGACTAATTAGGTGGAAGTAATAGAGAAGAATGTCTTTACCTTAGAAAAGCTAAGAGATAACTTCTTTATTTTGGGAGCTGTTTAATACTGAAAAAGCTACCCTGGAGAGTGATTACCTAGTAACTGGAAGATGTTCAAGGAAGCCTGGAGGAATATTTGGAGGTGATGCTGCAGAACAGCAGTGTGTCTCAAACTTTAGTGCAAATACCAACCACCTGGGGATCTTGTTAAAACTGTAGCCTGTGAATCAGCTGATCCAGGATAGGCATAAAATTCTGCATGCCTAACAAGTCCAAGGTGATACAGGTTGAAGCTGCTCCCCAGATCCCTCTTTGAGTAGTAATTTTGTAGCAGGATTGCATGTAGTATGACAGAATGTATCAGTGATCAAAGGATCATTTCACCCCAATACCTTATTAAATCCTGTTTGGTGCAGCAGGGACATGACTTCTCTGTTGGGTAGGGAACCGTTATCATCCCACTTTGGCAAGAGAAATAGGCACACTTTCACACAGAAAAGTCAGAGAAAGTGAGATTATCTTGAGTAAGAGGACATCTGGAACTTGGTGTACATTTCTCCTCACCATGTATTATTTCTGTTTCTTATACTGAGGTTTTTGTTAGCAAATAATGATAGGAATTGTTTTCTGGTTCCTTTAGTGGTATCATTTCATCTTTCATAACTATCTCTTGGCCTTATTTAGTATATTTGAAGTGGAACTTTTTTCATTGGGATGTTTTATTTGGATCGTGCTTAAATGTCAAATGAATTTTGGAAAATTCCATGTGGCAGACAAAAACATTAAACTTCCAAAGCCTTTGTTCTTAGTTTATACTTTCTGTAGTTTAGCTGTAATGAGATGGCTGTTAAAACTTCAGTCACTGACTATAAGCAGAAGAATGGTGACTGAATTATATACATCTCTGGACAGAGACGTCTTAGCCCTTTATCTGCACTAGCACATGGATTATGAACCATATTTGGCTTTCCCATAATTAAATATTTTCTTAAAAATGCATTTTATGCTATATTGAGAAGGTTCCATTCAAAGAAGGTAATTCAGTATGACTGATTCAAGTTACTTATTTTGGCATTGAATGGGGGCCATCAAAGTGGAAAATGTTAAAATTTTCACATAATTTTCAAAACCTGTCACAAAACAGACAAAAAAACAAATTATTCTCCCTTTCTCTTTATACTCTAATTTGAAATTTTGTAGATTCAACTTAGAATTAAAATGTTATTAGTATAGATTAAATTTTAGCTCCTAGTGCTAATATCCAGGCTAAGAGCTCTACTCAAAGTGAGAAATTATCTGCACTTGGCAGTTTGAAAAAGCCAAAAGGAAGATAATAAAAATACTAAGAAATGTTCTAATTCTTGGCGTTTGTTTCCAATGTTTCTATTAATCATTAGAGAGTTTGAGTACATAATTTGATAGATTTGCTACAGACTACATAGAAAATCGTGATAAATTGGCCCAAGAAGCTAGATTTCAAGCTTTGTGCTCTGATTAATGGAAACCATTCTTTTATTTTAGAATGGTGAAAGGGACAGTGGGTTTGGGGGTCCTTAGATTGACAGATTTGCTTCACCGCAGTGGGAGGAAATGAAACTGTATTTACTTTGCATTTAGATGCCAATCATTGAAAAATCAATTCCTACAAATAAATAGTTTTTTGTTATCTCATCTATCTTCCTGTCTGTTTTAAAAGGAGACTGTCACAAAACCATTTTAGAAGAATAATTGTGATGTAGGTCATGTTTCAGAGGCCCAAAATGGTCTATCAAAAACAGATTCATGGTTGAAGAAATTTAAGTTTTGAACAGTTGGGAAAATAAAATTTCCAGAGAGCTCAACCAAGGTGGACAAGTAGTCTTATTGATTTGGGACCATTGAGACATACATAAGATGATCCTAGTATATGAGACTATACTAGGATACATAGTTGTATATATTATATATATATATACACATGCACATATATAGTTCAAATATGTACATGTATACACGTATATATACATACTTCAAATATGTGTTTTGTTGAGGATGTCTTTAGTACACAATGCTTAGTGACAAGTAGTGTATTTGGAGATGGGATGTGATAGGAAAAGGATTTCCAGGAGAATATAGAGGCAGATGGTAGAGACTGGGGGAAGCTGGGACCAGGTGCTCCTTGTGGAGGCCAGCATATAAGAGAGAGGTGGGGAGGAGGGAGGGATGGAGAGAAGGAATGAAGATCTGAAATTAGGATATTTCTACAGCAATTGTTCAAGGGTAATACAACCTAATATTAGACCAATTTCTTATGTGTCTCTTGGAAAGAAAAAGTGAAAACACCAGCTTTAATTTAAAAGGGTTATTAATCATTGTAAAAGATATTATTAAATCAAAGAGATAAATATTCACTATTAACATTTAATAAGTTCATTTTCCTCAAAATACCATTATATCTCTCTTAAATCATATTATCCTATTATTTCTCTATCAGTATCTCAGAGTTTTACTTTGTTTATATTAAAATATCACTTAGTTCAAGATCATACCTATCTTATGTACATCCACATAAGCTGCACATTTTTATGGCTATTTTAATGAGATAAATATGAGATTGACTCATAAAAGCCAATAGAAATTTTAGTTGGGAATTGGATTGAGATTGCAATGAAATAATAGTTAACTTTATTCCTAGATTCTTTAGTCTATTTTAATTTTGATGGAATAGGAACCAGGTATTCCAGATATATGAAAATCTTACTTGTTTCTCACCATTCTTCAATAGAGCTCAAGTTCTTCTATTTAACTCTAACTATTTAACTCTTCTATTCTAACTCTCTGGTTAAAGTGCCCTCAGATTTTATATGCCCTATTAATGGGTCCATCTAGTCAAGGCTATGGTTTTTCCAGTAGTCATGTATGGATGTGAGAGTTGGACTGTGAAGAAAGCTGAGCACTGAAGAATTGATGCTTTTGAACTGTGGTGTTGGAGAAGACTCTTGAGAGTCCCTTGGACTGCAAGGAGATCCAACCAGTCCATTCTAAAGGAGATCAGTCTTGGGTATTCTTTGGAAGAAATGATGCTAAAGCTGAAACTCCAGTACTTTGGCCACCTCATGCAAAGAGTTGACTCATTGGAGAAAGGATGCTGGGAGGGATTGGGGGCAGGAGGAGAAGGGGATGACAGAGGATGAGATGGCTGGATGGCATCACCGACTCGATGGACGTGAGTTTGAGTGAACTCCGAGAGTTGGTAGTAGACAGGGAGGCCTGGCATGCTGTGATTCATGGGGTTGCAAAGAGTCAGACACGACTGAGCAACTGAACTGAACTGAATGCCTTCCACAGAAGGTGGCTTTTCTTCATTGTTTTCAGAAACAATTTTGAGTTCTATTCTGTCTCCTCTTGAAATTCCGAATGCTTATAGTCTTATAAAGAATTCTGTGATTCCATCATTGTTAATGAGAAGAGGTCCTGCAAAAGCACACTGAAGACATGAGAGATCTGTGGTCACTCACTGAGCAAGGTGACAGGAGTGGGGAAAGTGTCCATGTGTCTGCCTCTTAGCAGATGTGAACTCTTGGCTTTGTTATGATTGCATAGGCTTTGTCTTATGTAGAGAGGTGTGGGTTAAGTGAGAGAGTTTTTTGTTGTTGTTTTAAGATGGTGGTGTTAGCAAAGATGTAATGAAAGTTTAGGGTTGATAAGTACTCCTTAAAAAATGTCTTCTGTTAAAACAAACTTTGAATTGAGTGAGTTCACAAAATGTAAGCTGTTTTCATACATACTAACTTATGGACTAACTGTCTGCTGCTAAGTCGCTTCAGTCGTGTCTGACTCTGTGCGACCCCATAGACGGCAGCCCACCAGGCTCCCCGGTCCCTGGGATTCTCCAGGCAAGAACTGTGCTAGGAGAGTATGTTAACTTTCCATATTCTCAAGTTTACAAACATTACTGATTCTAAACGATTTAAAAACCTAATAATATTGTTCTAGGTGATTATGAATTTTTATTATATACTGTATTTATTCTATACACATGTCTTGGAGAATTGTAAGGTAAGGGAGTTAGAGAAGGCGAGGTTCAGAAAAAGAACGAGACCGGCACTTTGCAGGAACAGATTGCCTTTAATGAGGCGAGAAGGGGCAGCAGTCAGATTAGTGAGCTGCTGCCCTAACCCAGGAAAAGAGTAAGTATATATATATAGGCATGTATGTGGAAAGCTACTGTCTTAAGAGGGCCTGTTCTCCTCCAAGGTTGTTTGGAGTAGATATCTTTTATTTATTTTTTTTTTTTTAAGCTTTAGCAGAGTTGATATTCTTTTTATTTTTACTTTATTTTACATTACTGTATGGGTTTTGCCATACATTGACATGAATCTGTCTCAGGTGTACATGAGTTCCCAATCCTGAAACCTCCCCCACCACCTCCCACCCCATATCAACTCTCTGGATCATCCTCGTGCACCAGTCCCAAGCATCCTGTATCCTGTATCAAACATAGACTGGCGATTTGTTTCTTACATGATAGTATACATGTTTCAGAGCCATTCTCCCAAATCATCCCACCCTCCTCCTCTCCCTCAAAGTCCAAAAGTCCATTCTATACATCTGTGTCTCTTGCTGTCTCACATACAGGATTATCATTACCATCTTTCTAAATTCCATATTTATGTGTTAGTATACTGTATTGGTGTTTTTCTTTCTGGCTTACTTCACTCTGTATAATCGGCTCCAGTTTCATCCACCTCATTAGAACTGATTCAAATGTATTCTTTCTAATGCCTGAGTAATACTCCATTGTGTATATGTGCCACTGCTTTCTTATCATTCATCTGCTGATGGACATCTAGGTTGTTTCCACATCCTGGCTATTATAAACAGTGCCGCGATGAACATTGGGGTACACGTGTCTCTTTCAGTTCTGGTTTCCTTGGTGTGTATGCCCAGCAGTGAGATTGCTGGGTCACAAGGCAGTTCTATTTGCAGAAATCCCTTGCATTCCTATACACTAATAATGAGAAAGTAGAAAAAGAAATTAAGGAAACAATTCCATTCACCATTGTTTGGAGTAGATATCTTTTAAAAGGCTGGAGCAAGGAATTTAGGAAATTGGCCAGAGGCTGGACCAACTGGGAGCTGGGTATAATCAAACTTAATGTCCACTTTTTCTTCAAGTAAGATAATTCTTTGTTTTGCATAGAATGGTGGGGAGGACCTGGAGGGGAGTTTTAACTCCAGGCTATTTTGAGCCCCGTAACTTTTCTTCAATAGTAACCCCAAAGGCACTATGTTCTGGTATTGAGTGGCATATACTAGCAATAGGGGCTTCCCAGGTGGCACTAGTGGTAAAAAAAACAAAAACAAAAAACCCACCTGCAAATGCAGGAGACAAAAGAGATGCAAGTGTGATCTCTGGATCAGGAAGTTCCCCTGAGAAGAAAGTGGCATCCTATTCCAGCATTCTTGCTGGGAGAATCCCATGGACAGAGGAGCCTGGCGGGCTACACTGCATGGAGCTGCAAAGAGTCACACATGACTGAACATCTGAGCACAACATACTAGCAGTATCTTGCCCTCTCTCACTTCTCTCGCACCATCTCTGTCTCTGTGCATGTGTGTAGAATGTGTGTCTCCCTTCCTTTGTTCTTCATAGCTGCAGCTGATCCTTTCTGGGTTCAACAGCAACTAGTATGGTTGCTTTTGTGATACAATGGCAAGATTGATTAGTCATAAGACAGAATGGCCTGCAATGCTAACATCATTCCCTGCTGCTGCTGCTCAGTTGCTTCAGTCGCGTCCGACTCTGTGTGACCCCACAGACGGCAGCCCACCAGGCTCCCCTGTCCATGGATTCTCCAGGCAAGAACACTGGAGTCGGTTGCCATTTCCTTCTCCAATGCATGAAACTGAAAAGTGAAAGTGACGTTGCCTAGTTGTGTCAGACTCTTAGCGACCGCATGGACTGCAGCCCACCAGGCTCCTCTGCCCATGGGATTTTCCAGGCAAGAGTACTGGAATGGGGTGCCATTGCCTTCTTATTCCCTAGTTGGCATTAAAAATATCTTCCAATCTTTGATATGTTGTAAAGCAGAACATTTTGAACTAGGGAGAGAGAGATGGATTAGAAGCATTTCTAAAATTCTACTTGCTATTGTAGCTAGGGCAGAGCTCATTTACTACTATGAGACAGTACATATTGTACTGCCATGCAGATATGGACTCTTTTTTAATACTTTGAGATTGGGACAAATAACAGTCTTTAAAATTATTTTTTCTTATTTGCAGTGTAAGGCTAAAACCACCTACTTTATTAATTGGAATATATACATAAAATGTAAAGTGTAGTTTTTGATAACTATTTTTAATATTAGATTATTAATATATTATAGTTAGTTATTTATAATAATTATAGAGANATTGTACTGCCATGCAGATATGGACTCTTTTTTAATACTTTGAGATTGGGACAAATAACAGTCTTTAAAATTATTTTTTCTTATTTGCAGTGTAAGGCTAAAACCACCTACTTTATTAATTGGAATATATACATAAAATGTAAAGTGTAGTTTTTGATAACTATTTTTAATATTAGATTATTAATATATTATAGTTAGTTATTTATAATAATTATAGAGAAATATTTATATTATTTATAAATAAATTTATATTTATATTATTTACAATTTTATTTATTTATAAATATTTACCATATTTATATTATTTATAAATAAATTTATATTATTTATTTCTTTATATTATATTATCAATATAATAATATATAATTATATTTATTTATATGATTATAAATGATTATTTATCTCTCTTCCAAATGTTTTTCATTAAAATGTCATGTCAATAGAATTAATAAGGAGTCTTAACAGGAATGCATGTTCTTATTGGATCCAAATAAGTATGTATCTTCCTTGACTGTCTTGGTCCGCAGAGTCCCCATTGCTAGGATGCCCATCTTATTAGTAGATGACTGTCAAAATACATGACTCCATTTGTCCTTGCATGTTTAGCACAAAAAATACTCCTCTATATAATTTTTTTCACTTTCAAACCTTGAACAACTCCAGAAAATACGGAATTTTTATCTTGTCACTACTCCAGCTAGTGTTAGCCTAAAATTGGAAATAGATAAGAGACAAAAACTCTCAATGAAAACTATTTCATGCACAGAGAGCTGTCTTTTTGCAAAATGTGTTTGAGGTGGAATTAAATAGATTAACTTTTGATAATCTATTTGATTGCTAATTGTTGTATTAAATGACTCCTCAGTTTGAAGAAAATTATCATGAGCTAGTAGCCATTAGTTGAATAATTAGATTTAAACTATCAAAGCGTGAACCATTTGTTCAAAGATGAACTCCATTGTGTAATTTTTATGTCATTGTGATAAAAAAAAATCCATTCAAGGAAATTTATGTGTGCATTACAAATATACATTGCCATGTATGTTGGAAAAAAAAGTTCCCCAGTTACATTTGTCATCCAAAATATAAATCAAGTCTAGAAAGTGGTAAAATTTTCTTCTGACTAAGCAACAGATGTCATGAAGTTCATGCACTAAAAATGAGGCCCTTGAATAATCAGTGAGTTCATAAAAACTGTTGCTGAAAACCTACTTACTCCATTTTAGAAATAATTTTAACTGTTCCTGCTATAGAAAATCTGAGTTGTAGGGATGACAGTTTTAGCAGGAAAAAAGGAAAATTGACTATGAGAGAGAAAAAGAAATTTCAAAGGGGAAAGAGGACGAAGAGTGCAGGGAGAAGAGGTAGGAAGAGGAGGAAAGAAGGGAGAAGAAAAGAAATAGAACTGAGCATTTTATGGCCAGATGACCAGTTTTTTTTGTTTGTTTGTTTGTTTTAACTTAATAAAGCAACCTAGTTTTTTCTACTAATTCACTGAGGTCTTCCTACAAGTGACATAAGTGACTTGTTGGACATTCCCATCCTTTCTTGAAAGTAAAATGGAAGCTAGAGTCAAGTGAATTAGCTTCTTTGTTCTGAGCTATTGCCAAACTTAGCCACTTGTTATGTCAGACAGATCTTTGAGAACAAGCGATTACTTCTGCTAAAATCAATTGCCTTTATGTAAATTTATTCAGTTCTTCCCTTTGCCCCTCAAATAAATGATGGCCTAAAAGATTAATATGAACCCACAGATCCTGAAACAATATATAGCAGCAGACAATTTCTAAAAAAAAAAAACAGCTCTTGGTTAAAAGACATAGAATGTTTACACAAGTATTCAGAGCATACACAGTTTTACCTTAGAAATCCATCCCCAAGAAATTTGAAATATACAATTGCTTTCCCTGCATCTATTCATAAACTCACATATTATCTTCCACCTCTAAGGAAGACATTCACCCATAATTTCTATTAACATTTTATGCTGCATTCATAGAAGAAAATATTTCTACTAGGAAATTTATTAAGCACTCTAGCAATGTGTCTCTTTGTTTTAAACCAAACAAAAGATCTTTTCTCAAAAGATCACCCCATTTATTCCTTCACACATTCAGGGGAATTTTACTAAAGAATTTGTATGCAAAGAAGGGGTTCAGTTCAGTTCAGTCGCTCAGTCATGTCCAACTCTTTGCAACCCTATGAATCGCAGCATGCCAGGCCTCCCTGTCCATCACCAACTTGGTTAGTAGGGAGAAATTGAAGTTTAGCTATATTTCAGAAACAAAGGCAATATGGCAGCTGTTTGTGATCCTTTTATCACCTGGAACCCAGCATTACTGAGAATTGCCTGTAATGTTATGTACATGGGATGTTAGCAAAGAACAGAAAAGAGACTATCCTCATTTTATCTGGTTGTCAGGTGAGGGGAAACGTAGGCATTGGAGCCTTATCTATATCATCAGCTAGTTCAGTATAACTGTGTTAAGTGTTCTAACAAATACACGTAGCCTTGAAATGAAGATGATTAATTTTAACTTTTCCTGAGAGGATCAGGGAAATCCTCCCAAAGGAAGTGAGAATTAAGATAAGACATACAAGTTAGCTGGAGAAGAGTGTACTGGGTGGAGTTAATACATTGTATTAAAGCCCTAGGGTAGAAGGCAGTGTAGGAAGTTATCAACATCTTCATGAGATTGTGCCTTTCCTGGAGTAATAGCTATGGAAATGGAAAGATATGGATAGATCCAAACATACTGAACTTCATATCCATGAAGGAAGACTCATTTCTCTTCTGTTCTTTGCTGTGTCCCTGTAACACAGCAGCTAGCTCTCAGTAAGGGCTCAATTCCAGGTTATGAAATTACCATAGATGGTTGCCATTGTTGTCTCTTTAGTCTGTTCCTAAACAAGTATGGCAAATGTTAATGTCTGTTAAATAACACTGTCATTGTCTGTTACATTACTGCATTTTCTATATATTTATATATGTATGAAATATTTCATGAGACATTTAGCACTGCACTGGTTTGCCTTTTTGCTTGTCTGTATCTCCAACTAGTCAGAGTGACCTCAAAATACCATCTGAAGTGTAGTCCTTTGACTCACCACAGACTGTGTAATTGTTATGCTCACACCCATTCATTCTTAAGATAGCTTATGAAAAGCTCTCCGGAGGGTAATTACAGACAACTAGCACATGATGCAAATTAGTTGGAAGAAATTAATTCATGTAATCAGCCTCCAGAGAGGATAAAATAGGCATGTTTTTCTTTACCTTCTTTGTTCATGTACATGCACACAGTTTTCAACAAAGGTATATATATTTTCTTTGCATATTTTAGTTTTAGATTTTAAATTCAGTTTAAAATTTCATGATTTCATATTATTTGGTCTGGTTTCTGTTCATTTGCAATTATCTCTGCTCTTAAAATTGTCCTCCTGTTAACCATTATGCCTTATTTTTTACCTAATAAACACAGGGTCTTATTGTTTCTTCTTTTACTCATGGACATTTCTGTAGCAATTTTCTTGTCCTTCCTGAATCATTAGTTTCTTTTTTCATTTAAAAGTCATTTTCTATGTCAGTTTGGTCACCAGAACTCAGGCACTAAAACCAAGTTAGGGATTGATTTCTATGAGAGACAAAAGTGAGAGTGAGCAGCATTGAACAAAGAAAGCCTTCAAAGTCTGATGCAGGTTTGAGATCTGGGAAAAGAAAGGGAGGAGAAATCAGGAATTGATAGGGAGATCCTTCATGTTAATGCTGATCTACAATATTTCGGTAAGTTCAACAGGAATGTTTAAAGCGTGGACTGCCTGGGAGAGAGGTTATGCAGGGGATAGAAATGGACAGGCCATTTCTCAGTCACTGATTCAGGCTGCCTGGCGTGACCATGGCGTTGGTTTGAAAATGGAAGTGGGTGCAGAATGCTAGAGATTAACTGTACTCTTTTTAAAGCTCAACATTCAGAAAAAGAATATCATGGCATCTGGTCCCATCACTTCATGGGAAATAGATGGGGAAACAGTGGGGACAGTGTCAGACTTTATTTTTGGGGGGCTCCAAAATCACTGCAGATGGTGATTGCAGCCATGAAATTAAAAGACGCTTACTCCTTGGAAGAAAAGTTATGGCCAACTTAGATAGCATATTCAAAAGCAGAGACATTACTTTGCCAACTAAGGTACGTCTAGTCAAGGCTATGGTTTTTCCTGTGGTCGTGTATGGATATAAGAGTTGGACTGTGAAGAAGACTGAGCACTGAAGAATTGATGCTTTTGAACTGTGGTGTTGGAGAAGACTCTTGAGAGTTCCCTGGACTGCAAGGAGGTCCAACCAGTTCATTCTGAAGGAGATCAGCCCTGGGATTTCTTTGGAGGAATGATGCTAAAGCTGAAACTCCAGTACTTCGGCCACCTCATGAGAAGAGTTGACTCATTGGAAAAGATTCTGATGCTGGGAGGTATTGGGGGCAGGAGGAGAAGGGGATGACCGAGGATGAGATGGCTGGATGGCATCACGGACTCAATGGACGTGAGTCTGAGTGAACTCCGGGAGATGGTGATGGATAGAGAGGCCTGGCGTGCTGCGATTCATGGGGTCACAAAGAGTCGGACACAACTGAGCAACTGAACTGAACTGTACTCTTGCAGTATCACAGATTTGTTTTTTCTTGAAGTGATATAAAAATAGCAGATGACCGTGAATGTTACTGTTGTCCCCCTGTGCTGCATTAATGAACCTGTCTATAAATGTTCAGGACTCAACTCTTACCAAGCTTTCTAGGTCTTTCTTCCTGTAGAGATACTTAGAAGACATAAAGTAGTGGCCTGAATTATACCCGCTCACTACAGTTGGTTTCTGGGTCACAGTTGGTACCTATTCTCCCCCTCTGTTTTCCATTCTTAATTTCCCTTGCCATTGAGAGCTGGCCCCAACAAATTGCTTGGTCTTGTGGCCCAAATCCTCTTCCAGAAGGGTGTTTAACCCCTTCCCCCTCCCCCCATTTAGAGTCAACAGATTGGATAATGCCCACCCACATTAGTAAAGGGCAATCTTCTTTGCTTTCAGGCTACTAATTCAAATGCTAGTAATCTCTACCAGCAACACCATCATAGACACACCAGGAATAATGTTTTATCAGATATTAAGCAAGTCAAATTGACAGAAAATTAACCATTACATGGATAAATAAATTTCTGCTATACTCTGGTCATACTGAATAAAAAGCAGTATAGATTTTGCAGTTGAATAGCAGACTAATAATGTCACCCTATATATATATATATATATATATATATATATATATATACACCTTTCCTTGTCATTTTCAAAATATCTTAATATCTTTAGTTCATTAAACACCCTTATGTCATTGTTGTTCATTGCTCAGTTGTGTTTACTCTCTGAGACCCCATGGACTGCAGCATGCCAGGCTTCCCTGTCCTTTACCATCTCCCAGAGTTTGCTCAAACTCATGTCTGTTGAGTCAGTGATGCTATTTCAACCATCATACCCTCTGTCATCTCCTTCTCCTCCCGTCTTCAGTCTTTCCTAGTATGGGGGTCTTTTCCAATGAGTTGGCTCTTTGCATCGGGTGACCAAAGTATTGAAGCTTCAACTTCAACATCAGTCCATCAAATGAATATTTAAGGCTGATTTCCTTGAGGATTGGCTGGTTTGATCTCTTCGCAGTCCAGGAGACTCTCAAGAGCCTTCTCCAACATCACAGTTCAGAAGCATCAATTCTTTGGTGCTCAGCCTTTTTTATAGTCCAACTCTAACATCTATACGTGACTCCTGGATAAACCATAGCTTTGACTATTCCAACATTTGCTGGCAAGATGATGCCTCTGCTTTTTAATATGCTGTGTAGGTTTGTCATAGCTTTTCTTCCAAGGAATAAGTGTCTTTTAATTTCATGGCTGCAGTCACCATCCACAGTGATGTTGGAGCCCAAGAAAATAAAGTCTCTCATTGTTTCCATTGTTTCCCCATCTATTTGCCATGAAGTGATGGGACCAAATGCCATGATCTTAGTTTTTTGAATGTTAAGTTTTAAGCCAACTTTTTCACTCTCCTCTTTCACTTTCATCAACAGGCTGTTTAGTTCCTCTTGGTTTTCTGCCATAAGGGTGGTGTCATCTGCATATCTGAGGTGACTGATATATCTCTGATTATCTTGATTCCAGCCTGTGCTTCTTTATGTGATGGTCTGCCGGTTATCAGTTCATTCTTTAATTCAGTCTCCTCTGTCCTGCTTTATGATACCAGACCTGGGCCTATAAAACTTTCTTCTTTGGCAAATGGGATGATATCCTGCTTTTCCATTAGAGAGTGCAGGGTGAATGGTGGAGGAGGAAGGATCTTCTCATACTGGTGTGCTCCTCTCTTCAAGCTCCTGCATGATTCAGTGTGTGGGCATCTGGTGGTCATCCCTTCCCGTGAATTAATTTCTTTCTTCTAGGTTTTGTTTTCCTTTCCTTTTGACTGCACTGTGCAGTCCACGTAACTTCTCCAGTCAGATGGAACTTGTGCCTCCTGCAGTGGGAGCCCAGACTTTTACCCACTGGACCACCAGGCGAGTTCAATTTTAGAAATGTTTTTTTCTTTTGGTCCAATGAATATCAGTGGCATCCCAGTGGGCAGCATCCCAATGAGTTCCTCTGGCCACAGCCTGTGGCACCTCCTTAAACCTTTCCATTATTCAAAAGTACAGGCTCTGCAACAAAATCTTAATTTGTTTAGTTGAGGGTGGTTACCTTCCAAGTTTCTTTCTTTTTGGACATTCTCTCTCAGTCATGAACAGTGGCTGTTCCCTATATCTGTTATTCCTGTACTCTTTGTAGTTCTTTTTTATCTCTTGGGAATTGTAGAATTGTTTCTGATTTATATTATTTTTTCCCATTCAAATTGTGAAGCAGTTCTATGTTCTGATAATCTGTACAAAAAAAGCACCAGATGTCTTATTTTACCACTGAGAAGCAGCTTAACCTTATGTAAGCCGTAGATTTCTCATCTGAATAATACAATAGGATATTTCCCTTCTAAATTCACTTTGGACATTGAGTTATTTTATATCTGTGATAGGGTTCTGTATTTGCAATGATGTGCCCTTTTATTGTATCATTACTAAAACTGTGTCCATTATCTCACATTCCTGATATATTTGTTTATAGAAATCACAGACTCCCAAAACCTGTTTTCAGAATGTTCCCTGGGTAATCAATGTGTGAAATTAAAACCTGCCTGTTAAAGAGAAAATCCTTGCAAGAAGGAGCCTCTTCCTTACCAGAGAGGGCACTTGTATTTAGGCTAGCTTTCATTTTACTTTTTTCACAACTGCAGATTAGTCATCTTTCTATAACTTGTGTAGAGAATGGTTCATCCAATTCTCCATGGCTCACAGACTGCATCCCGCCCTATCCTATTTATATTTTGTCTGTCTGACTCTTGAGACTCCATGGATTGTAGCCCACCAGGCTCTTCTGTCCATGGGATTTCCCAGACAAGAACACTGGAATGGGTTGCCATTTCTTTCTCCAGGGCATCTTCCCAACCCAGAGATCAAACCCATGTCTCCTGAATTTTTTTACCACTGAGCAACCAGGAAAGCCCATTAATATTTCAGTCTACTCCATAATCTATAGCCTTCATCATCCACAAGCTTAAAACTAACACTCTTAACATTCATATTATAATATCATTCAGTAAAATATATATACTAACTGAAACCAATTAGCCAAAATACATAGACTAAAATAATTTCTGAATGATGTTCTGTAATGAATAATTGGATCATTTTAAAATGCTCTAATTATGATAAAATCTATTCATGGCCCTCAATCCTAGACAATTTCTCTGTGAAGCTCATAGTCACTCAAAATCTGAAGATTAAGAGATCTTCTCCCCCAGACATGAGTCGTTTCAACAGGTAAAATCATCTTTGAAGAAGTACACCAGTTATTCATAGGGATAGTTGACCCTCATGAACGTACTTCAGATTAGATCACTGATTAAAATCATCTAAAGTGGGCAATTGGGGCTTCCCGGTTGGTGCAGAGGTTAAAGCGTCTGCCTGCAATGTGGGAGACCTGGGTTCGATCCTTGGGTCGGGAAGATCCCCTGGAGCAGGAAGTGGCAACCCACTCTGGTGTTCTTCCATGCTAGGACCAATAGCTTCTTGGAGCCACAGTTTCTTTTACTTTAAAATGGGTAGTTGTGATGAACAATGATACAATCTGTGAGAATTCGGATACACACACACATGCACACACATATAATTCTAATTTTAAAAAGACTCATTTGTCTATGTACAATGTTAGGAGCTAATTTAACTTCTCTAAACCTCTTTTACCTTGCATGTAATTAATGATAATACTAAGAATGATTCTGTTCTTAGTGCTGTTATAAATGCTTAGCCAGTGTAAGGGGCATAGAAACATGCATATAAATTATCCATCATGTTATTACTACTGTATGTGTGCTCAGATATGTCATTTTTACTTCTCAGCATTGTTTACAGGAAAGGCATGGAATACACTGTCGAACTGAATATACTTGTTCTCCTGCTTGAGTAGTGCAGAATCTTTTTTATCAAATCTAGGTTCAGTGACAAATCAGTCACTTGATTGAAAATTGTCTTCCAACTATAAGACTTCAGTCAGCTACTCATGATCTTGGTTCCCTGCATATCCCAAATTTAGGGTAAATGGCAGCACCTCAAATCAATTTTCTTTCATTTATTATCTGTGACTGTGATTGATCCACATTTACCTTCTTGGTGATTCTGCTGTGAGGTAATGCAGGTACTCTTCAAGAGCTTTATTGCTGAGAGCCATGAAAATAGATGAAGAAATATAGCTTACTTGAAAAGGTGGATCATTGTCATAGCTCTGTTTTAATGTGCTCTGTTTGGTATGATTGTTTCATACAGCATGGATATCATTCAAACATCAGGTTATCCTCCAGCAGCCTGTTGAATGCAGGCTAGGATTATTTCACATAATGTCCTTTCCTCCCAAATAATTCTGTTTCTTTTTACAAGTTTCATTTAAAACTGAATAAGATAAGTTGACAGTGATACCATTTCCTCAGTTGTAATTTTCAAAATAATTGGTTATATAAAAGTTATTCCCAAAAAAAGTAACAGTAATTCTGAACAAATTCCCATAAATACAGGATTTAAAACACAGTGTTAAATCATTACCTGCCTCTTTTTTGGCTCACATCTGAATTTCCATTTATAGCTTTAGAGTTTTTTATAGAGCAACCCTCAACTATTAATCTTCTACTCTCATGCAATTTCAGGCTCCCTTTGTATGGAATTATAGTGATTACAGAACCCTGAGTCTGACATAATAATCAAGTCCATTAGCCTCAAGTTCTCTTTATTTTTAAAGGAAAATTAAAATGTCTTTAGAATAATGTTTCCTCTAAATGATAAAGTTTTATTATATGCTAAACTTAGAAAAACAACAATCAACTTTCTGGAGACAGACAGTTTTGTATTGTTCTAAAAGGAACATGACCTTTAAGAAATTCTACCTTCAGATCACTGAACTGCCATTTGTAAATGTGAAGTCCACAAGAATTACCTTGCTGTCTTGCATTTCAATTTTGTTTATAAACAAAATTATATCAATATTATAATAAATAGTTTGCAAGAAAATAAGGTAATCATGCCACACAATTATAATCAAATAATAAAAATACTCCTGGCTCTTAAGTATTCTATATTAATAATATTCTATTTCCCCTGCAACTTAGGATTACATTTTATGTATATACCACTTATCCATCCAGCATGTTTTTTTTCATTAATTAATCAATTTATTTTTGATTGCACTGGGTCTTCGTTGCTTTGTGTGGTCTTTCTCTAGCTGCAGTGAGCAGCGACTACTCTTTGTTGCGACACATAGGCTTCTCATTGCAGTGGCTTCTCTTGCTAGGGAATACAGGCTCTAGGCACATGGGCTTCAGCAGTTGTGGCATACAGGCTCAGTAGTGTGGCTCACAGGCTCTAGAGCCTGCGCTCAGTGGTTGTGGTGCATGGACTTAGTTGCTCCAGAGCAGGTATAATCTTCCCAGACCAGGGACTGAACCCATATTCACTGCATTGGCAAGCGTATTCTCATCCACTGTACCACCAGGGAAATCTCCATCTGGCATGTATTAATGACATCACTGTCAACAATGGACAAAACATTCACTTTAATTCATAAAATGATGCTCAGTGAATTGTTAATATAATAAGCTCAGATAATGTCTTCATACTATTAGGGATCTAAGATGTAATTTTAAATTACTATTAGAAATAATTATAAAAGATGGAAATCTTATTCCATAAGAAGAGCTAGAAAAGAAATGCCTAGCAGGGTAGGTATAGATATTTACACTGAAGAGGGAGGAATAATATAAAATTGAGGCAAAAAACACTAAGCTTTAAATAGACTCCTGCCTAATATGGGGTGGATATTAACTATTTTAGTCCCTTCATATAGCTAAGCAACAACATAGAAGGGGTTGCTGTATTGGCTGGGACACTAGATTCTGATTACCAAAGAAATTCGAGGTTGCTACTCTACAGTGGTGGCATGGAGAACTTTGTCTGGAAACAAGTTATATCACAATACAGTATTTCTAAATAATAACAGTCAGTTTTCATTGGAAAATAATTAAGATAGAGATTATTTCACTAATTATTGTAATGACTCATTCATTTCAATGATGAAGTTGTTTCTGTGAGAAATAGCTCTCGTAGAAACATAGGGAAATCAACCTGCTGAGGTGTTAGAAGGGGCAAGGGTAATATTAAATGAATGATAGAAAAAAAGGAAGCTATGATGAAGCAAAAACAACACCCAGTTGTGGATGTGACTGGTGATGGAAGTAAAGTCTGATGCTGTAAAGAGCAATATTGCACAGGAACCTGGAATGTTAAGTCCATGAATCAAGGTAAATTAGAAGCTGTCAAACAGATGGAAAGAGTGAACATGGACATTTTAGGAATCAGTAAACTAAAATGGACTGGAATGGGCAAATTTAACTCAGATGACCATTATATCTACTATTGTGGGCAAGAATCCCTTGGAAGAAATGGAGTAGCCCTCATAGTCAACAAAAGAGCAGAAATGCAGTACTTGGGTGCAGTCTCAAAAATGACAGATTAATCTCTGTTCATTTCCAAGACAAACCATCAAATATCATAGTAATCCAAGTCTATGCCCAAACCACTAATGCTGAAGAACCCGAAGTTGAACGGTTCTATGAAGACTTACAAGACCTTCTAGAACTAACTAACACCTGAAAAGGTGCCCTTTTCATCATAGGGGACTGGAAAAAGTAGGAGGTCAAGAGATACCTGAAGTAACAGGCAAGTTTGGCCTTGGAGTACAAAATGAAACAGGGCAAAGGTTAACAGAGGTTTGCCAACAGAAGACACTGATCATAGCAAACACCCTTTTCCAACAACACAAGAGAAGACTCTACACATGGACATCAGCAGATGGTCAATACTGAAATCAGATTGTTAGGTTCTTTGCAGCCAAAGATGGAGAAGCTCTATACAGGCAGCAAAAACAAGACCAGGAGCTGACTGTGGCTCAGATCATGAACTCCTTATTGCCAAATTCAGACTTAAATTGAAGAAAGTAGGGAAAATCACTAGGCCATTCAGGTATGACCTAGATCATATCCCTTACACTTATACAGTGGAAGTGACAAATATATTTCAGGGATTAGATCTGATAGAGTGCCTGAAGAACTATGGATGGATGTTCATGACATTGTACAGGAGGCAGTGATCAAGATCAATCCCAAGAAAAAGGTTGTCTCAGGATGCCTTAAAAATAGCTGAGAAAAGATGAGAAGCTAAAGGCAAAGGAGAAAAAGGAAAGATATACCCATTTGAATGCAGAGTTCCAAAGAATAGCAAGGAGAGATAAGAAAGCTTTCCTCAGTGATCAGTGCGAAGAAGTAGAAGGAAACAATAGAATAGGAAAGACTAGAGATCTCTTCAAGAAAACTAAAGATACCAAGGGAATACTTCATGCAGAGATGGGCACAATAAAGGACAAAAATGGTATGGGTCTAACAGGAGCAGAAGGTACTAAGAAGAGGTCGCAAGAATACACAGAACTACACAAAAAAGATCTTCATGACCCAGACAACCATGATGGTGTGATTACTCACCTAGAGCCAGATGTCCTGGCATGTGAAGTCAAGTGGGCCTTAGGAAGAATCACTACGAACAAAGGTAGTGGGGGTGATGGAATTCCAGTGCAGCTATTTCAAATCCTAAAAGATGATGCTGTGAAAGTGCTGCACTCAATATGCCAGCAAATGTAGAAAACTCAGCAGTGGCCACAGGACTGGAAATGGTCAGATTTCATTCCAATCTCAAAGAAGGACAATGGCAAGCAATCTTCAAACTACCGTAAAATTGCACTCATCTGGAAGGCTGCAGGCTATGGGGTCGCTGAGGGTCGGACACGACTGAGCGACTTCATTTTCACTTTTCACTTTCATGCATTGGAGAAGGACATGGCAACCACTCCAGTGTTCTTGCCTGGAGAATCCCAGGGACGGGGGAGCCTGGTGGGCTGCTGTCTGTGGGGTCGCACAGAGTCGGACACGACTGAAGTGACTCAGCAGCAGCAGCACACACTAGTAAACTAATGCTCAAAATTCTCCAAACCAGCCTTCAGCAATACATGAACCATGAACTTCCAGATGTTCAAGCTGGTTTTAGAAAAGGTAGAGGAATCAGAGATCAAATTGCCAACATCCGCTGGATCATGGAAAAAGCAAGTTCCAGAAAAAATCTATTTCTGCTTTATTGACTATGCCAAGGCCTTTGACTGTGTGGATCACAATAAACTGTGGAAAATTCTGAACGAGATGAGAATACCAGACCTCCTGATCTGCCTCTTGAGAAACCTGCATGCAGGTCAGGAAGCAACAGTAAGAACTGGACATGGAACAACAAACTGGTTCCAAATAGGAAAAGGAGTACGTCAAGGCTGTATATTGTCACCCTGCTTTTATAACTTATCTGCAGAGTACATCACGAGAAACGCTAGTCTGGTGGAAGCACAAGCTGGAATCAAGATTGCTGGGAGAAATATCAGTAACCTCAGATATGCAGATGATACCACCCTTGTGGCATAAAGTAAAGAAGAACTAAAAAGCCTCTTGATGAAAGTGAAAGAGGAGAGTGAAAAAGTTGGCTTAAAACTCAACATTTAGAAAACTAAGATCATGGCACCCAGTTCCATCACTTCATGGCAAAGAGATGGGGAAACAGTAGAAATAGTGATGACTTTATTTTCTTGGGTTCCAAAATCACTGCAGATGGTGATTGCAGCCATGAAATTAAAAGACGCTTACTCCTTGGAAGAAAAGTTATGACCAACCTAGACAGCATATTAAAAAGCAGAGACATCACTTTGCTGACAAAGGTCTATGTAGTCAAAGCTATGGTTTTCCAGTAGTCATGTATATATGTGAGAGTTGTACCATAAGTAAACTAAGCACCAAAGAATTGATGCTTTTGAAGTGTGGTGTTGGAGAAGCTCTTGAGAGTCCCTTGGACTGCAAGGAGATCCAACCAGTCCATCCTAAAGGAGATCAGTCCTGGGTGTTCATTGGAAGGACTGATACTGAAGCTGAAACTTCAATACTTTGGCCACCTGATGCAAAGAACTGACTCATTGGAAAAGACCCTGATGCTGGGAAAGACTGAAGTCAGGAGGAGAAGGGGATGACAGAGGATGAGATGATTGGATGCCATCACCTACTCAATGGACATGAGTTTGAGTAAACTCTGGGAGTTGGTTTTGGGCAGGGAGGCCTGGCATGCTGCAGTCCATGTGGTCGCAAAGAGTCAGACACAACTGAGCAACTGATCTGACTGACTGAGTACAGCATTAAAACTGAATTTTTTGTTGTGTAATCATCAGTTGTGGGCTTAAAGAAAAAAAAGAACCCTAGTTATATGACTAAGACTAAGGAACGTAGAGAGAGAAAAAAAAGTTTATCCTTTCCTCCTCCTTGTGAATTCCAAACCTCGATCTCCTTGACAACCCCAGACCTCTCTCTTTGGGGACCCCCAGATTTCTTATCAACCTCCCTAAGAATTGACTTTCTCAGATTTATATGTATTATCCCTATTGGTATGATCCCATCTTTTGGGTTCCTGGACCTAATTTTAATATGGCAGGGGGCCACCCCATACAATACTAAATGGTTGTAGGACACCAGCAGGATGTCTGAGAATTGTACTCAATTCTGACACTATTTACCTGGACATAAAATCATATTCCAGTGGTTAGGGGTTCCGCTCTACAAGAGTACTTCCACCCTGCAACCTCAGATTTCAGTTGCAAGCCCAGGTTATCACCTGTGCTTCTGTTTATAGATTGGAGATTCCAAAGACTCCCATCCTTCAATTTCAGACAGCAGTTTCATGTCCAGGTTGTTACTTGTACTGATCAACTGGCGGTAGATTAGATGTTCCCACAACCTCCTCCTTGGGTTCAATTAATTTTCTAGAGCAGCTCACAGCACTCCGAAAAATATTTTATTTATTAGATTGCAGTTTATTATATAAGAATGTAACTTGGAACAGCCGGATGGATGAGATGCATAGGGAAATGTAAGAGCAAAATATGGAACTTCCATGACCTCTTAAAGGTGTAACTCTTCCGGCATCTCCACTTTTCATCGACACAGAAGCTCTCTGGACCCTGTCCTTTTGGATTGTTATGGAGGCTTCCATGTGTAGGCATGATTGAATAAACCATTGGCCATTGACAACTGATTCAACTTCCAGCTTCTCTCCCCTCTTTTGAGGTCAAGGGATGGGACAGAAAGTTTCAACCCTCCAACACTAGGCTGGTCCCCCTGGCAACCAGCCTCCTGCCTTAAGTGATCTAAGGGCATTCCAAAAGTCACATTATTAACATAATAAAAGACACACTTAAGAGATTGCAAGGTTTTTAGAAACTCTGTGCTAGAAACTGGATGAACCAAATATGTGTTTCTTATTACAAATAATAGTGTCACTCTTCACAATTTAAAAATTCTGTAGAAGTAGTCTAGGTATTTCTTTAATGCAGTATAAATAAAGTTGTGATTTAGAGACCATCGTTATATATTAAAGAACTGAAGACAATGATTTCCTAATCTCAAATAAAGGAATTCTGGTGGTTATGGTGAAAATTTCCACGGGCAGATTCACAGGAATATTAAAAAAGAGTTGTATGTATCTCAAAGAATTCTAAGTTCAGGAAAATAATCTGCTCTGGGACACTGCTAACAATGCAGTCCCAGGTAAGATAGCAATGTATAAAGTTTCTTTTTGGATCTCAGCCATTCTGACTGGTGTGAAATGGTACCTCATTGTGGTTTTGATTTGCATTTCTCTGATAATGAGTGATGTTGAGCATCTTTTCATGTGTTTGTTAGCCATCCATATGTCTTCTTTGGAGAAATTAAGGAGATCAACCCTGGGATTTCTTTGGAAGGAATGATGCTAAAGCTGAAACTCCAGTACTTTGGCCACCTCATGCGAAGAGTTGACTCATTGGAAAAGACTCTGATGCTGGGAGGGATTGGGGGCAGGAGGAGAAGGAGATGACCAAGGATGAGATGGTTGGATGGCATCACGGACTCGATGGATGTGAGTCTGAGTGAACTCCGGGAGTTGGTGATGGACAGGGAGGCCTGGCATGCTGCGATTCATGGGGTCGCAAAGAGTCGGACATGACTGAGCGACTGAACTAACTGACTGAACTGACAGACACAAGGCACCAGATACTCAGAAAAAGATATAATCATTGTCCTCAAAAATCTCACACTGTTATAAACTAGGTAAAAGTTCCACAGCTGTTAAAATGTATTTACAACACTGCATAATTAGTGATATGTTGGAAGATAAGAACAAGGTGTGAGGAGGGCAGGCACAAAAGAATTTAACCGCTGCGGGTGAGAATGGCTTGCTGAGGACCATCAGGATGCTTTTGAAATACAGTGATTCTTGAAGCAAAGAGGGTTAAGTCATTATGGTGCAAAGTCACAGTGCAAAAACTCAAGCAATGTCATTAAGCTTTGGTCCAAACAGGGGCCCATGTAGAGAATGACTTGAGGAAAACAGGACAAGGGGAAAATAGGCCAAAAAGATGGCCTTTTCTGTTACACTCAAGACAGTTTGAGTTCTATCACGAAGGTAATAAAAGAACAGTGTAAATATATCACATAAGAATCTGAACAAACAGATATCTAAGAAATGAAAGAAGCTAAATGAGAGGCAGAAACATTAGCTGTAAGACTATTAACATAATAACAGTTGAGAATCATGCTGGACAGAGCTAAGAGTCTAAGAATACAAAGAGGACAGAATTCACCAAAGAGGCATTTAGGAATAGACAGGGTTTCTGGACAGTAGGAAAGAGCAAGGCTGGAATAATAGAGAAACTCCCAAGGTTTAGCTTATGAAACCGAGTCAAACTGAGGGACCATTTCTAAAGGTATAAAGTGAAACACCTGATTTAGGACACAGACATTAAGAGGTCAGTCTTACACACCTCAAGCTGAGGTGCCACCCAGCAGCCAAAAGGAGCTCTCTTAGCAGTCGGAGATGTGCCACGATGCCTGGGAGGAAACTACACTTGAAATCAGGATGTGGAATCATTAAACTCTGTCTTTGCTATAGCCATGGGTCTCAGAAACACAGTTCCGTTTCTCCTTTCTGAGGCAGGGGAGATCACAGAGGCATCTAAAGGCCATATTGAGGTGACAGAAAATCTGGGAGAATTCACACATTGGTCACTCAGTATCTTTTTTAGGAGACAGTAGGGCTTTGGATGGAACCATGGAAAAGACATAAACACGGAGGATGGTGGAGGATACAGGTCCGAAGAGGAGGCTAAGAAAGACAGCTCAGAAAATAGAAGGAAAATGAAGATGCCAGGAGAGGAGAGCATCTCAATGAGGAGAAAAATGAGAGAGCCAAGTCTACTATCAAATACTACTCAGAAGTTAAGTCATATGAGAACCATAAACAACTCAATTTTACAAGTAGAAGTTTTGCAAAACTTTGGCAAAAGTCCTTTCATTGATTTCCAGGAGTGGAATTCTAATTACAATAAGCTATGTATAAGAGGCAAGAATAAGAACCAAGGATATTCTTTTCCTACTTTTTGGTTGTTAATGGACAGAATGATATGATGTAATGCCTGCAACAATATACAAGACTGAGTTCTGGATTTATTAATTGTGTTAGGTTGGAGAGGTAGAAATTTGTTCAAAGGAGCCAGTAATAGAAAGAAATGTTCAAGTTGGGAGATTCAGCCATGATACTTGATGAGCTGAAGTACCTGAGGAAATTGGGATGGTGTGGGATTCATGGCAAAGGAGGAGGGTGTTTTTTCAGAAAAAAACAAACAAACAAACAAACAAACACTGCTTCTTATGAGAAGAGTGGATAAAAGGCTACTCGAGTGTATGCAGATATCTTGCAGCTGAAAGGCTGAGAAACTAGAAGCTCCTCCTAGTCTAATCTAGTCTGTTTTTTCTTATTATTCCCAAGGCACAGTCTACTTCTGGGAGTCAAAGAACATGAGTAGCTTAGGGAATCTGAGACGGAGAAGGCGATGGCACCTCACTCCAGTACTCTTGCCTGGAAAATCCTATCGACGGAGGAGCCTGGTGGGCTGCAGTCCATGGGGTCGCTAAGAGTCGGACACAACTGAGCGACTTCACTTTCACTTTTCACTTTCCTGCATTGGAGAAGCAAATGGCAACCCACTCCCAGTGTTCTTGCCTGGAGAATCCCAGGGACGGGGGAGCCTGGTGGGCTGCCGTCTATGGGGTCGCACAGAGTCGGACACGACTAAAGCGACTTAGCAGCAGCAGCAAAGAATCTGAGAAGAACTGTGGGCACTTAGAATAATAATGCACAGGAGACTGCTGGAAATCTTATAAGAATTCCAGGAAGATTTAAGCACCCAATCGAAGCTAGAAGCTGTAAATCTGCTTTCTCCAATGGGCTTCCCTGGTGGCTCAGACGGTAAAGAATCTGCCTGCAATGCAGGAGACCCAGGTTCAAGCCTGAGTCAAGGAGCACTCTCCAACACTCCGATAGTAATGTGATTTCCTTTACCAGTACTCAGTTGCCCGGTCACAGTAAATGATGCTCCAAGTTGACAACTGGGCCTCTAAGTGTAGCTATATAGAAAGACATGAAGGAAAAGGATGAAGGGGAGGTTTCACAGTTTCAAGATTAAATGCAGAGGAGAATGAAGTCAGGGCGGAGAAACAGAAAATTAGAGAATTAAGGAACTAAGAGTTCTCTTAAATTTAACAAATGGATATATTCAGTAAGTAGACTCAATAATTTTGTAGCAATAATTTTGTTTTGTACCTTCATCATCTTCCACCATGCCTGGCACTCAGTAAATGTTTGTCAAATTAAACTTATTCTGAGACAAATGGAATTTTTTATTAAATTGAGAAATAAACCATATAGAGTCTATGTTGTAAAATACTTTCTACATGGAGACAGAAATAAATGTCCTATATCCAAGTTCATACACTATTCAAAAGCAACAGCAAACTTATAAGCCTTCAATTTCAAGTTAAAACTCAGAGTATGTGATTCAAATATCATGTTTTGGCCCCAACCCATGGATCAAACCCAGGTCTCCTGCATTGCAAGCATATTCTTTACCAGCTGAGCCACAGGCAAGGCAAGAACCCTGGAGTGAGTGGCCTATCCCTTCTCCAGAGGATCTTCCTGACCCAGGAATTGAGCTGGGGTTTCCTGCATTGCAGGCGGATTCTTTACCAGCTGAGCTACCAGGGAAGCCCTCTATCTTTTGGCCAGTGAGATCTAATTCTAAAGCTAGATGAGTCATCCTGTTCGTGGGATATTTTAAGTGAGGACTGCATCGCATGGTGAAGAGACTCTCTGTCAGAGCCTAAAACAAACACGGGGAAATACAGCAAATTACACACAATTTTTATTGTTGGCTTTTTCCACAGAAAAGTAAATTAGTTACCAGAATTTGGCTTCATTCTGCTGAAGAAATTGTTCCTAGGGATGTGTATACTAACAATTACATGCAAGAATATCTACTATTCTCATTTTAGAGGGGAAAAGTCCTTAGATATCACTTAAGCCAAGCATTTCATCAAACAGCATAAAAAGCAAGTCCTAAAAAACACCTCTTCAGGTTATGTGCTTTCAACATCACATGGAGAGTAAGCAGCTGCAGTGCTTGCCAGGATCAACTTCTTCCAGGATAGTGAAAAACCACTGGAATGGTAAAGACTTTCCCTAGCTTATTTCTATAAGTATGTGTATCAAGGAAATTAGTAAAACAGCCATGATTTCAACTAAAGGGATTTCTTTGCACCTACCCTTTACAAAAGTACTGTGGGATGCAAATCCTTCTCATACATTCTTTTTGCGTGGCAAATGAGCAACAGAAAAATTAAAATAGGTCATAACACACACACACACACACACACACACACACACTCGTGTGCATGTAACATGCATACACAGAGATGCAAATGACAGGAAGCAAACACAGAAGCGTGATAAAGATAAGAAGAAGCTACATGAAAGTGCAGCACTCACAAACACAAGTGTTTTGCTCTGGACAATTAGAAATAGGCCATATTCACCTTTTTTTTTCCCCAAAAATCCCTTTGACTCAAATGGTAATTAGCTATATTTTCCATTTTGTTTGAGACATACTGTATATTATGTGCAGTGTAGCTCTGGGCTCAAGAGGGAAATGGATAATCAGGAGAATATTTTTCAACATCTCTTCTCTGTAAAGATTTACTGAGCTGTCTCTAATGTACACTGACAGCTTCTGCATTAAAATTTGAGGCAAGTAGACATCGATATTGTCATGCTTAAAAAAAAAAAACCTCTCTCATTTTCATTCTGTTAAAATAAATCAGGTCCATATCTTTTAATATTTTATTAGAATTGTTCATTTCTGAAGGTCAAGAGCAAAAGGACTTTTCAAAGTTTAAAAAAGATTCAAAAAAGGTGGCAGCTAATTGATAGACTCCAGACACCAGTAAAAAAGTCTGGACTAGCAGCTTAAAAGGCACATTATTTCCTTGCCAAAGTTGCTCATGTCAGTTACCAATGCAACTTAACTTTAGTGTATCCTACATTAGAGTTATTTGTTTGCAAACCACAGAAATCTATTCTAGACAACTTAATAAAAAGAAATTTATTAGAAGGCTGTCAGGGTGTTAGTAAATGGATGCATTCGTATTCTGCAAAAACCAGGATTAGAATCAAAGTAAGAATGCATTGGAACTGCTTTTCTGAAAAACTGAAAATACTGCTGAAATAATTGAGTTCCAGTTATTTATTCCATCCTGTTTCATTCCACTGGAGATATAAAATTCTAAAAGAGAGGATCTTTCTGGATAAACTTAGGTTTCACATGTACCCCTTGATTGTAACTGTGTATTCAGATGTGGAAATCCCTTCAGCTTCAGTAAGTTAAAAACAAAAACAAAAAACTAATTGATTCCACCTTCCAGACTACATACAAAAAAAAAAAAGTGAAGGTATTGAAATAAATGGAAATTGTTTCTGGGCAGTGAAAACATAAAATCTATCCCCCTCTAGTCAAACTTCTTAGTGTTAATCAATGGCATCCCACTCCAGTACTCTTGCCTGGAAAATCCCATGGACGGAGGAGCCTGGAAGGCTGCAGTCCATAGGGTCGCTGAGGGTCGCACAAGACTGAGCGACTTCACTTTCACTTTTCACTTTCATTCCTTGGAGAAGGAAATGGCAATCCACTCCAGTGTTCTTGCCTGGAGAATCCCAGGGATGGCGGGGCCTGGTGGGCTGCCATCTATGGGGTCACACAGCATCGGATATGACTGAAGTGACTTAGCAATAGCAGCATGAAAGGAAAAAAAATTGTATTTTATTACTACCACTGTTTGTTCAGTTGCTAAGTCATGTCTGACTCCTTGTGACCCCACGAACTGCAGCAAGCCAGGCTTCCCCACCCCTCTTTATCTCCCTAAGTTTGCTCAAACTCGTGTCCACTGAGTCAGTCCACCGTCTCACCCTGTCACCCGTTTTTCTTTTGCCCTCAAACTTTCCCTATTATTCTAAGTGCTACACTTTGCAAATATGCCTATTATCATACATACAAGAAAATATATACATTATTAAAATTTCCCAATACCTAGACAGCAAAGGATACACTGAAAATCTGGGACAAGCCCCCCTCAAGTGATAATGTTTATGAATATCTTTGTTTACCACCAGCAGTCTGTGTGCCTGTGGGACCAACAATCTTTTTTTTTTTTTTTCTAGGATCACAAATCAAACTATATTTATACATCTGGTGAGTCACCATAGTATAATGTAGAGATAGTCATTATGTCCTGGCCTAAGGAAGAGAAGAGGGATCACCTCAGATATTATTTCACTCATGCTTCAAACTAGCATGAAAATCCTGAAAGTAAGCTCTGACTGTATGAACTCCTAAGAGAAATTTCATCAGATAGTTTTGATCTGACAGTCATAAACATTAAACCCTGGTAACATTTAGTGTTGCAGAAGTTTCACAAATCTACTTCATGAAGCACTGTCTGTTCTGAGCAAAAGTTCAGTTCAGTTCAGTTCAGTCGCGCAGTCGTGTCCGACTCTTTGCGACCCCATGAATCGCAGTACGCCAGGCCTCCCTGTCCATCACCAACACCTGGAGTTCACTCAGACTCACGTCCATTGAGTCTGTGATGCCATCCAGCCATCTCATCCTCGGTCGTCCCTTTCTCCTCCTGCCCCCAATCCCTCCCAGCATCAGGGTCTTTTCCAATGAGTCAACTCTTCGCATAAGGTGCCCAAAGTACTGGAGCTTCAGTTTTAGCATCATTCCTTCCAAAGAAATCCCAGGGTTGATCTCCTTCAGAATGGACTGGTTGGATCTCCTTGCAGTCCAAGGGACTCTCAAGAGTCTTCTCCAACACCACAGTTCAAAAGCATCAATTCTTCTGCGCTCAGCCTTCTTCACAGTCCAACTCTCACATCCATACATGACCACAGGAAAAACCATAGCCTTGACTAGACGGACCTTAGTCGGCAAAGTAATGTCTCTGCTTTTGAATATACTATCTAGGTTGGTCATAACTTTTCTTCCAAGGAGTAAGCGCCTTTTAATTTCATGGCTGCAGTCACCATCTGCAGTGATTTTGGAGCCCAAAAAAACAAAGTCTGACACTGTTTCTACTGTTTCCCCATCTATTTCCCATGAAGTGATGGGGCCAGATGCCATGATCTTCGTTTTCTGAATGTTGAGCTTTAAGCCAACTTTTCCACTCTCCTCTTTCACTTTCAACAAGAGGCTTTTTAGCTCCTCCTCACTTTCTGCCATAAGGGTGGTGTCATCTGCATATCTGAGATTATTGATATTTCTCCCAGCAATCTTGATTCCAGCTTGTGTTTCTTCCAGTCCAGCATTTCTCATGATGTACTCTGCATATAAGTTAAATAAGCAGGGTGACAATATACAGCCTTGACGTACTCCTTTTCCTATTTGGAACCAGTCTGTTGTTCCATGTCCAGTTCTAACTGTTGCTTCCTGACCTGCATACAGATTTCTCAAGAGGCAGGTCAGGTGGTCTGGTATTCCCATCTCTTTCAGAATTTTCCACAGTTTACTGTGATCCACACATAAACCACCAAAAAAGAATCAACTAGCTTCAGTTTAATGTGATGACTAATAATGCTTAACACCAAGTAAAACTCTAAATTCCATATCAGTGGTTCCAACAACTTATATATTTTCCAAATTAATAATTGTCTAAGTGCAAATAAATCTTTATGATATGAGCATTATCTTTATATTTTGCATTGTTTAATAGATAATTCCTATATAGTGAAAAATCAACGAACAAGTTTAAATAATTCCCCAAAACTTTAAATCATTTTATGAACGGAGATGATATTTTGATACAACTTCCAAAGCATGTTACATACATATATCTTAGAAGGTAACTGAGAAACATTTTTGTCCAAACATTATTTCATTAGATACTCAATGCTCTAATAATGTGTATTGCATAGTTCAGACAAGTCAACACAGAAAACAAGATTGGATCTGGACAATAATCAGCAGGCTCCTGAATATCAGAAATATATGGCTAGAAAAAAAGGTTATGAAAGCTAATACATTGTCTACTTTTGACATTTCATTTTTGGGGGGCCAGAAAAAAAAAACTGTCACCTTGAACATTAACTCTGGGTCTTTTTTTCCAATAGTCTCTAATTTCCAAACTTCTAATGGAAAATGTACTGCTGTAAATTTGCATCTCAAATAACTCACTGATAATCCTCTTTTTCCATCCTCAGTGTCACTGTAGGTCTTCATGGAGCACAAGCAAGCAGCTCAGTACTAGAATATATCAAATGGTTTTTCAAAGAAATATGGCAACATATTGTCACTGTCTGGGACTGCTATGAGTATTAGAGGTTTGCATAAAGTATTATCTTAAAATAGATATATTTATATAAGAGCAAAAGCTTCCCTGATAGCTCAGTTGGAAACAATCTGCCTGCAATGCAGGAGACCTTGGTTCAGTTCCTGGGTTAGGAAGATCCGCTGGGGAAGGGATAGGCTACCCATTCCGGTATTCTTGCCTTCCCTTGTGGCTCAGCTGGTAAAGAATCCACCTGCAATGGGGGAAACCTGGGTTCAGTCCCTGGGTTGGGAAGATCCTCTGGAGAAGGGAAAGGCTACCCACTCTGGTATTCTGGCCTGGAGAAGTCCATGGACTGTTTAGTGCATGGGGTTGCAAAGAGTCAGACATAACTGAGTGACTTTCACTCACTCACTCATGCAGAACAAACCATATGTTTATTGTATTTTGTTGGCAAAACATATCCCCCCTCATACACACAGAGAATCAGACTTTAGGATTAGAATAAAGTGAGCAGATAAACTAGACTGTTTCTTCCTAAAGACAACAAGATTATTTTAGGTAGGGGAATATTAATTTTTAATGAGCCTATTATTTATGAATCAAAAAATCATGACTGAGACATCCACTGCCTTATCGCCCAGACATGTGCATTATAAAGAAATTAAAGGTTTGTTGTTGTTTGGTTTGGTTTGGTTTTGGTACTGATTTGGTTTGTTTTTTCAAAAGGCTATTTTAGAAGGCCAACAATTTTTGAATACAGGTGGAGGTAATATATGTATTCATTATCCGACTCCTGGAATTTTCCTATATGTTAAAATTACTTACAGCATGACTTACTTTGTGCCGCTATGCATCTTGCATATATTGAACTTCTACATCTGCTTCACTCAATAATCCTAATCATCTTCAAGCTCAGACGTCACTTCCTCAGTGAGGTGACCTGTGCACACAGAGCTAGGTGCTCTCTCGTTTGCAGCTTCACTGCTTATGGCACCTGGACAATGATATTTGTTGCATTCTTCTAGGATTACTGGTTGTCAAGACTAAAACTTCCACTTTCAAGGATATCAACTGCAAATATGCCTTAAAATCACAAGGAGAAAGTTTGTAATTTACTGATACCACTGCCATCCAGTCTTGGTGGGAATAACAGTCTACGTATGTTTTTAAACTTCTCAAGTAAAGTGCTCATCAACAGCTAAGACTAACTGCACTAAACCGTAAACTCCTCAACGCCAAAGAGCTTTTCTTGCTTATTTGCCTACAACTTGTTGATTCAAACACATGGCAGACACAGAGCTATGTTTAGGGAAGCATATAATGAAGTCCTAAATATTAATGATGATGATGAAGATAGAATGTATGGCAAAAACCACCACAATATTGTAAAGCATTTAGCCTCCAATTAAAAAAAAAAAAAAAGAACTATATAGAGAAGTACAGGTTGAGCTGGGAGATCAATCAGGATTCAATCAACAACCCATGGAGGTCTGCATATCCCTGATCTTTAAGGAAGACTTGGCTGAAGAAACAAGAATGATGAGAGGATCATCCATTCTAGCAGAACAAACTGCTTCCTGTATTCAGGCATAAAACTGTATTAAAGAAGAGGAAACACTTCCTGCAGAGGGCATCACAAGCTTCTGGTTGTCATTCCTCCAAGATCAAAAGCTTCTAACACACCAATGTGACTATAAACTTTTTATTAAAAAAGAACTCAGGTGCATTTAAATATTTTCCGGTGATTGTAAGAATATTTTCATGAAATTTTAAAAGGTGAACTAACTTTATTACAGATCATTTTATCATTAATAGAGTCTCATATCTCTTTCCTCTATAAAACCATATAATTTTTCCTGTGTCCTTTAAAACAGTTCCTTTCACCTAAGCATTCTGAATACTATTTTAAAAAATGGTTTACTCCACATAATTTAGATAATTATATCAGGCATGAGGTTTAGTGAGTAATGAGCCACTCTCTGAATTAAAATTTAAGAAAAAACATCCCTGCATCAAGGAGAGCCCATTCCTGACGAATGAAGCATGAGCAAGCGCTTCCTGAGGACATTCTCCCTTTCATCTGCCATTATTCACACATAAAACTATTCCTTCTTGCCTAACGTTCCTTTCCTTTTATGAATAAGAAATTGGAGGATTTCACGTGTAACAGAAACTCAAATTTTGGAGTCTAATTCAATAATATACTAAATAACATATTAATAACATACTAATGGGAAATAGATGGGGAAACAGTAGAAACAGTGTCAGACTTTATTTTTTTGGGCTCCAAAATCACTGCAGATGATGACTGCAGCCATGAAATTAAAAGGCGCTTACTCCTTGGAAGAAAAGTTATGACCAACCTAGATAGTATATTCAAAAGCACAGACATTACTTTGCCGACTAAGGTCCGTCTAGTCAAGGCTATGGTTTTTCCAGTGGTCATGTGTGGATGTGAGAGTTGGACTGTGAAGAAGGCTGAGCGCAGAAGAATTGATGCTTTTGAACTGTGGTGTTGGAGAAGACTCTTGAGAGTCCCTTGGACTGCAAGGAGATCCAACCAGTCCATTCTGAAGGAGATCAACCCTGGGATTTCTTTGGAAGGAATGATGCTAAAGCTGAAGCTCCAGTAGTTTGGCCACCTCATGCGAAGAGTTGACTCACTGGAAAAGACCCTGATGCTGGGAGGGATTGGGGGCAGGAGGAGAAGGGGATGACCGAGGATGAGATGGCTGGATGGCATCACGGACTCAATGGATGTGAGTCTGAGTGAACTCCGGGAGTTGGTGATGGACAGGGAGGCCTGGCGTACTGCGATTCATGGGGTCGCAAAGAGTCGGACACGACTGCGCGACTGAACTGAACTGAATAACATATTAAACAGGTAGTAAAAGGTTAGCATTATAAAGTCATGGACATTGCTGTAATCACCTGTGTATCCCCAAATTCTGGAACAAGACTGGTCTAGTAAACCAGTCACATGACAAATATTTGTTAAACCAGTGAATTAATAATATTAGATCTACTCTTCTTTAGAAAAAAGAGTGAGACAAAGCAAAGTAATGCTCAAAATTCTCCAAGCCAGCCTTCAACAGTATGTGAAGCAAGAATTTCCAGATGTTCAAGTTGGATTTAGAAAAGGCAGAGGAAGCAGAGATCAAATTGTCAACATCCACTGGATCATAGAAAAGCAAGAAAATTCCAGGAAAACATCTACTTCTGCTTCATTGACGATTCCAAAGCCTTTGACTGTGTGGATCACAAGAAACTATGGAAAATCTTCAAGAGATGGGAATACCAGACCACCTTACCTGCCTCCTGAGAAATCTGTATGCACGTCAAGAAGCAATGGTTAGAACCAGCCATGGAACAAAGGACTGTTTCCATATTGGGAAAGGAGTATGTCAAGGCTTTATATTGTCACCCTGGTGATTTAATTTACATGCAAAGTGCATCATAAGAAATGCCAGGTTGGATGAAGCAAAGGTGGAAATCAAGATTGCTTGGAGAAATATCAATAACCTCAGATATGCAGATGACACCACTCTTATGGCAGAAAGTGAAGAACTAAAAAGCCTCTTGACGAAAGTCAAAGAGGGGAGTGAAAAAGTTGGCTTAAAGCTCAACATTCTGAAAACGAAGATCATGGCATCCGGTCCCATCACTTCATGGGAAATAGATGGGGAAACAGTGGAAACAGTGTCAGACTTTATTTTCTTGGGCTCCAAAATCACTGCAGATGGTGACTGCAACCATGAAATTAAGAGACGCTTGCTCCTTAGAAGAAAAGTTATGATCAACCTAGATAGCATATTAAAAAGCAGACATATTCCTTTGCCAGCAAAAGTCTATCTAGTCAAAGCTATGGTTTTTGCAGTAGTTATGTGTGGATGTGGGAGTTGGACCATAAAGAAGGCTGGGCGCAGATGAATAGATGTTTTTGTCCTGTGGTTTTGGAAAAGACTCTCGAGAGTCCCTTGGACTGCAAGGAGATCAAACCAGTCCATCCTAAAGGAAATCAATCCTGATTATTCATTGGAAGGACTGATGCTGAAGCGGAAACTCCAATAGTTTGACCAGCTGATGGGAAGAACTGTCTCACTGGAAAAGACCCTGATGCTGGGAAGGATAGAAGACAGTAGGAGAAGGAGATGACAGAGGATGAGATGGTTGGATGGCATCACTGACTCAATGGACATGAGTCTGAGCAGCTCCCGGAGACGGTGAAGGATACAATAGAAGTCAATGTATGTTAGTCTTCCTGTTATAAAACATATTATTCTTTCACTCAAAAACCTAGACTTCAGATAATCCAGAGTAGAATACTCTATCACCTCAAAAGTTGTAGTCAACCACAGTGCCTCCCTCTAAATCCTGAGCTACAGTGCCCTTGAAAATATTCCAGAGTATAAGAGGGTACAGAGGATGTGAAGTTTTTATCCAGTAAACCATGCATAATTTTGAAAATAATTAAAATCACAAGACCACCCAGATATGGAAATAGTACATTTTAGTATGTAGAAGAAAATGCATTCTTTTTCTACAATTGATATGTTTATAAAATGGGGGATTTGGTTTCCTACCACCAAAGACCCAGAAACTTGAAAATTTGATCTCCCTACTTAATCATTGTTTAGAAAAAAAATCACATGTCTGATATCATAGAATCCCTAATCTGGTACACTTTTAAAAACTTTGTTGGGTACAAGATTATTAACAAAGAAATATACCTGGACTAGAATGTTGTGCAGAGATTTCCATGCCGTTAACATTGCTATTAATAGCCAGGAAATTCAGAACCTCTTACTTATTCTCTCACTGTTTGCCCTGATGTCAACTCATTCAGAATGATTTGTTTAAAACAGGTAATTCAGTAGGCACCTCAAGGAGTAATGAGGAATGTATAAACCTGGCCTGCCCAATTTCAAATGAAATACAGGAGAGAAATGCATATTAATGTAAAATGACTATAAATCAAAAGCTATTTCATTTTCTAAGGTAGTGTAAAAGCCAAACCTGTTTGAAACCATAACTCAGCTGTCATAATCTCTTAGATAGAACACTGACCTTCCTTAGAAGTTTCTGTCACATAGAAGTGAATGGATCAGGAGGAGCAACATTAAATCATACGGCATTACCGAGAGCCAGGTACTTGGAAGTAATTTAGCTCACTCGAGCAAGTCCTTCAGCACAAGCCCCTTTCCTAGACACAGATCCCTTGTACTATACATTACATACATTGGCATAAACTGCGTTCACTGCGTAGACCCTACCAAGAGAATTCATTGTGTATTCCATGCCTGTGCTTACAGATTTTTTTCAATCAATATTGAACTTGATGCTCCAATGTTTTCAAGAAACAGTTGAAAGATTTTGCATTGTAATTCCTAAAGCCACATTGTCTGATTAACTTTAGAATATATATTTTCTCTTAGTATTTTACATTTATTATTAATAAACAGCAGTAGCTAACATGATTGCTTGGCTGCATACCTCTCTGAAATGAATTATTCTATTAAAATTGTGACTTTCAATGTTAAGCCTGAGGTAGGAAATGGGTTTGAATCTAAAATCAGGTTATTCAAAGTAGGGACTGGTGCTAGGGATAAAATTTAAAAAAAAATTTTTACAAATAGGGATTAAAGTAAAATCTGCCTTTGGAACTTATGGGACTTTTAAATTGGAAGGTAATAAATGATGTTTATTAGGCTTCATTTGCAATTTGTCACTGAATTTTCAACGAAAGGCTGGTATTGTTTCTATGCACAATAATTACTTCATCATTACCTATCCCCAAAGGTATGAGAAGATTAAATTGTTTAAAAGCTTTTTATAACTATGTCAGAATTTCTTATGATAAGGAGGGTAAGATCTGGAGTATAGAGAGCAACTATTAGGAACTGAATTAGAAATGGGTGGATCCATGTTCCATCCCCAGAACTTCCTCTTAATGAAAACCTGCCGATCTCTAAAGAGCTTTTAAGAGAAAAGGAGAAAACCATTCATTTTGCAGTTGCAGAATAATTGATTCTGTAAAGGCAAGATTATTCTAATCACAAGGAGAACACATTTTAAGAATCATTTCTATTGTCTAATGCAAAGACAGAGAGTTTAATATCCTTGGTTTTATTTAAAACTCAACTGATAATTTTCTGGGTACAGTGATGTATACTGTACCTCAATTTTTTACTTATAAAATGTTCAAGTTAGGTACTTAAACACTAAAAATGAATACTTGGCATATAGTAAATGCGAGTTGCTACCAAAAAATCATATATTAAAGCACAATTTTAAATTACTTGTATAATTACTAAATGAATGATCAACACAATTTCTTCATGTATACGGGGCACTATGAAACACGCTGAATAGTTTTTCTTTTTAAGCATGCATAGTCCCTGACTTCACAAATGCCACAATATACAGAGAGTGAAAGTGAAAGTCCCTCAGTCGTGTCCGACTCTTTGCGACCCCACGGACTACGCAGTCCATGGAATTCTCCAGGCCAGAATACTGGAGTGGGGGAGCCTCTCCCTTCTCCAGGGGATCCTCCTGTCACAAAATATAATGGTAAGGCCAAAACCAAGTTTTTAATGCCTTCACTCATGTTTCCAGAGTCATTTACAGATGGACCACGAACCATTTTCTAACAGCCGCACGGCCGCCCCTCACACTAGGCGAGCAGAAACAAGAGGCCAGGTGACTTTTAAGGAAGCTTAGCCTAACCTGACCTAGTTTCTTGAGAATGATGGCATTGAAACAAGTATAATATCATATAAGAAACGAATCGCCAGTCTAGGTTCGATGCAGGGTGCAAGATGCTTGGGGCTGGTGCACTGGGATGACCTGGAGGGATGGTGTTGGGAGGGGGGAGGTGGGAGGGGGGTTCAGGATGGGGAACACATGTACACCCGTGGCGGATTCGTGTTGATGTGTGGCAAAACCAATACAATATTGTAAAGTAAAATAATAATAATAATAATTAAAAAAATAATTTAAAAAATTCTAGGCAAATAGTTGCCTTTTCACGTTCCTCACCCTTAAGCACTTTTAAGAGCTTACAGAGAAACAGGTTTCAACTAATTGCAAGTTATAATAAAACGATTACTCTGTTGTATGAAATCTGGAAATACGTCTTCTGGTACCAAATCATCAATTTGATACCTCCCTCCCCCGATCTTCCTAAGACCCCTGTGGTGTACCTTGTTGCCTGGAACAAAAATATTACAACACGCTAGTGACTCCTGCCCCCAGCAGTTCCTCAGCCACAAGCCCGCTCTTATGAGCATCATCACTTCTCCCATATCTCGGAATTCCTCTCATATTTACCCTAAAGAAGGAAAAAAAAAATTTAAGCCATTTCCAAAACAACCATTACAATGAACTGCCACTAAACTCTACCTTACAGGACTCATTCACAAAATCTGGCTCTGTCTCTGAATAGTGGGCAGATGTTTGAATTCCCTATTATTACAAATGATGGCAAACTAGACGCCAGCTACACAGCAAAAGTGGCACAGACGGTAAAAAAGAGGCCTGCAGTACGGGAGACCCGGGTTTGATCCCTGGGTTGGGAAGATCTCTTGGAGTAGGAAATGGCAACCCAAACCAGTATTCTTGCCTGGAGAATCCCATGGGCAGAGGAGTCTGGTGGACTATAGTTCATAGGGTCGCAAAGAGTTGGACAGGACTGAAGCAACTTATATGCATGCTCACAGCAAAAGAGAAAAAAAAAATTTGTCTGATATTATAAATTTGTTCTTAGAAAAATCATTTAGGTATAGGTCATTTAAAGAATGTTCAGTTCAGTTCAGTTGCTCAGTCGGGTCTGACTCTTTGCAGCCCCATGGATGGCAGCACACCAGGCCTCCCTGTCCATTATCAATTCCCGGAGCTTGCTCAAACTCATGTCCATCAAATTGGTGATGCCATCCAACCATCTCATCCTGTCGTCCCCTTCTCCTCTTGCCTTTGATCTTTCCCAGCATCAGGCTCTTTTCTATGAGTCAGTTCTTCGCATCAAGTGACTAAAGTAACATAAAGAGAAATAATTAGAAAGAAACAAAATGGGAAGTGTTCAGAAAATACTTAGGTGAGTATAACTTTTTTTAAGAGTATTTTCATAAGATTGCAAAGAATGGAAGATAAATATCCTTTGCCTCTGGGAACTACCTGATTATCAATCACCAACTTTTATAAGGTTCCAGAGGTACCAAGTAACCTAAGCCATGAGAGAGAAGATGATTTTTAAGTTATAAATTAAAAGAATTGTTACAATTCAATGAAGGGACTGCATTCTGCTGAGGAAGGAATTAAAGGAGTGAAGTATAGGGAAGGTGACTATGAAGACAACTCGTTTATGTCCTCATTGATGGATAAAAGAAATTCACATCAGGAGCAACTGTAGCTGCAAAGAAGAATATCTATTGATAGGTATTTTCTTTAATCAAGATCTTAATTACACAATGAACATTGCATTCACGCTCATAATTTTAAAGGCTAGCTATATTCTGCAGACTTCCCAAAGTTTATTTCTGAACCAGACTTCAATTGAACTTCATATCTATATCTCTAAAGTCTACTACACATCCCAAAGTCAACTCACACTCAGCAAGTCCAAATACAGACCTTATTTATTTTACTACTGGCCAATTCTTACTCATTTAGACAGTCAATTATTTACCCAATATTTACTCAGTGGCTACTATGTGTTTTGCATTGCTCTAGAAGTTGGCAATATTATAGAGAAAAAAACATTCACAAATGTCTTACACAAGGAGTTTATATTCTATTGCATATTCACAAAGTAGGAGAAAATGAAATATACCTGATAAATTCTAAAAAAATCAGAGCAGGAAACAGGGAGGAGTTTTAGACAGCCGGGTCATCTTGAAGAATTTGATCCTCTTTTTGTGTTTGTGGTCTCAGAATGTCACCAACACACACCCAACTGTCAATCCAAAGACAAAGACCACTGTTCAATGTTGCAATTATTCTATACCCATAATAACTCTCCAATTCATTCAATTGTTTCCTTCCCACTGCTATGACTTTAGGTCAACCTGACATTATCTTTTGCCTGAATAATTACAAGCCTCTAAAAGGTCTCCCTAGCCCCAGTCTTGCACAGCTTGAATCTATTTTTCATTCTGTAGCGAGAGAGATCTTACTAACGCACAATTGTTAGGGCGCTCAGGTCCGTCTGCATAACGTCCAAACAAGCTATTTTCTCCTCTCCTCTTCTCCATCACATCTCTATTTCATATTGTACTTTCAAGCCATACACTGAGCTACTGACAACCCCCTGACTTCATCATACTTTTATTGCTTCTACATGGGCCATTTCTTTTTTCTGAAGTACTTCTCATTCTCCCCCTACTCCCTCTACTCTTCCCCTTGCCTCTCTTTTATTTTCAACTGGGTAAATTCTACTAACTTTTCAATTTAGACACCACCTTTTGCAGGGATGCTTGAGACTCCCTGGAACTGGCTCCTGGGGCTTCCCAGCATATATTGTCTGTATGCATATAAGAAATCTTACATTATATTGAAAACACAATCACTTAGATGATAGAATGATACTTTATGATATTAACTTGAATTTTCTTCTCCCTGTCTTTAATTCAAATAGGTAGTTGGCGATGTAAATGGTGCTTCAGGGAGAGATGCATCAGAGTGTGTATGTGTTAAGTTACTCAGTTGTGTCCAACTCCTTGTGACCCCAAGCACCATAGCCCACCAGGTTCCTCTGTCCATGGGACTCTCCAGGCAAGAATACTGGAGTGGATTGCCATTTGCATCAGCGTAGACAGGAAAAATAGCCCATGAATCTTCTGATTTCCAAAGGATGGAGAGGATTTCTAGGTGGAGGCAAAGGTTTGTATCATGAAGGAAAACAGATTTCCCTGCTAACAGAAAGAAAATATTCCATCATGGGGGCAGGGAGGGGTTAGAGAACAGAGACCTATGGGGCCAAGAGCAGAGAGGACTTGGGGTCAGCTCTCAGAGCAGAGTCCAGGAGGCTGAATAACTGGGTGGTACGTGTCTGCAGTTTTCAGACAGCCTTACCCCAAAAGGAGCAAGAAAGGCAAAGTGCCGCTGGACCTGAAATCCCCACTGCGGCAGATTGGCAGGTGACTCAGGGATATTCCAGGGCACTGGGGACTCAGGACTTCATGGCTTGGCAACGCACGTGAGTCCAGATGGTCACGGTGTGACCAAGGTGGAGAGATTCTCAAAAGGACTGAGGGCCAGTGTGGAAGACATGTCTGACTGTCTCCTCAATATCTATTGACTCTTCCACCTTACTGACAAGAACCCATTTTCTTTGGTCCATGTGCCAAGAGAAAAAAATAAAACTATGATTTCCAGCTTTCTTCACAGCTCAGAGAGCTCAACAAGATGTAAGCCTAAGTCTTTGGAGGGACTTCCTGGAAAGATCTTGAAATGCACCAACCCAACGGGCATGGAGACTTTGCCCTTTGCCTTGCCTCAATTTCTTGCTATAAATAAAGTGGTTGCATTGAAGACTGTCTGTCACTGCACCATTTCCAACAAACAACACATGGCATAGTTGTCATTTAATACCTATTATTCACAGAGTTAATAAATACATGGGGGAACACTGCTCCCTGTAAATATAAGAGGGAATAACATAACAGAAGACTATTTAGGTCATGTATTCCTCCAGAGTAAGGACAGATGTGTTATCCATGTTGGGCATATTAGGTACACAGAGCCTGATGTCATTTTTTAAGATAATTACCTCTTAAAAAATACCAAATGACATTTTAAAAAACTATTCAGAATCACCTTTTATTCTAATAGTATGAGGACTTTCCCTTAGCTCTCAGTGTATAACCCCAAAAACTGTCCGCCCATGCTGGTTTTCCCATGAAAAGTCGGGTACAAGCAGGAAAGACTAGATTATGCAAGCATGGGCTACAGCCTTCAAGTCCCAGAGATTTATCACTAATAACATCTTCCTCGAGCTCTCGCCAGGTCCACTGCCAGTCCAGGTGGGTCTCCAGAGTGGCTCTCCTCTCAGAGCTGGCTTAGCGCTCCAGCTGCTTTCATCTCTGACACCGTCATGTCAACACATGCTTCCGCAGTCACAATGGCAGGAGAGCAGAGTTCTTAAGAATCCCTCATCGGATATCAAATGTTGGGACAGGCAGTGACACGTCACTGCCACCCACAACACACTGCCCGAACTAGTAACACAGGCTTGCTCTATCGCAGGGCTACGAGGAGGTGTATGCCTCCCAGGCTTCCAAAAGGAAAAGAGAAATGGGCAGGATGATCCTTTACAGTGTCATACTCAGGCACTTTTTAGAAGAAACATTCTCATACCCCTAAAGACAAGGTTCTGAACTTGTTACTTTCAGGGTCTCTATATACTCATAAATTATAGCGGGCTGTGAGTGTACGTGTGTGTCCTGGGCTCAGTCTGTCTGACTCTTTGCGTCCCCCTGGACTCAGCCTGCCAGGATCCTCTGCCCAGGGGATTTTTCAGGCAAGAATAGCAGAATAGAGTGCCGTGCCAGCTCCAGGGGACCTGCCCGACTCGGGGAGCAAACCCACATCTCTTGCATCTCCTGCATTGGCAGGTGGATTCTTTGCCACTAAGTCACCTGGGAAACCTAATAGAGGCCCTTCAGAGCTATTTTTTCCCCTAAGAGCTATTTTTGATGTTGGTTTTGTCTATTAACATTTGAAATTAAAGCTGAGAACTTTAAAATATATCAATTCATTTTAAGAGAAAAGTAATACATCCATCATATTTTAACACAATTTTTAGTGAAAAATATATTTCCAAATGAAACAAAAAAATCTTTGAGAAGTGGTATTTTTTAATTATTATTTTTGGAAATCTTTATTAAACAGAAGACAGCTGCTTACTTTCACGTATCTGCTTCTGCATTCAATTTGTTATGATATCACATGTAACCTCTGGAAATGCTTTAACATGTACCCACCCATGCCTTTAGCAGTAAAGGCAAATAATATCTTTGCATTATTCCAAAAAATGTCTGACCTCACTGAACCCCTGAAAGGACACTTGGAGAAGCACTGCTTTGAGGTGGCTAATGTGATTGCTCAATGGCACAGCCAACCTCACAGAGGTAAAATGCTCACTGCTTATAATGTCTCTTGTTTTTCTTTACTTTTGCTCTGAAAAGTTTTGTACAGTCAACTCACTGTGCTTTGATTGAGAAGAAGTCAGTGCCTCAATCAGGGGATAAACTTGCCTGATGGTTTTTCCAGAAACAATCCATGAACAATGTCCCCATTATCTTAAATAATAGTATTGTTTTCTTCTGGGGTGCATGCCTCTTCAGCTTGCTGAGTGAATCCGTCATTTTCTGATCAGCAGCTGAATAGGACATTTGATGTCACATCCCCTTACATCCACTCTCTCTCTCTGTCAGGCCCCTAAATCTCAGTCTCGGGGACCTTATCCTTAACACACTCTTTCTTTCTACCTGTGGGGTTTCTTATCTGACCCTGCTTTGTGGATGGGCCTTTGGTTTAAATCCCTTTATCAATGTAACTCATGGCTTCTCTAAAATATTAATAGTATGAAAGCAAGCAAACCCCTTCCTTTCTGTATCCTCATCAAATATTTCGCCGGAGTCTCACAATCTCTGCCTGTGTGAAGCTATAGAAAAGGGAAAAACCCTGAACCTCGTGCCTGACCAGGCATGGCACGGAACTTGTAGGGATCTTGCGACCCCTGGGGAAAGAAAGGGACTTACCAAGGAGGAGAAACTTGCTCTTGCCTGCACAGAGCTTCCGCAAGCAGGCACAGTAGTCCTGGGCTGGAGGTCCCAGCCAGTGGTTCTGCAGAAGCAGCCCAGACTACCGGCCAGTGCTGGTGGAGAGGCCATGTGTGTCAAGGCAGATAATTCAGCAACGACGGTGGACACCATGCGAGCTCACCCCAGGGGCCGACTCTTAACTAACCTCTGCCTGAGAGACCCGACGACCTCTGGAAGGACCTGTGTGATCCAGACCTCTGCCTCTGTGGCCTCATGGAGAGACACCCAGACCTGCTGGGCTGCCCGACAGGACAGCCTGAGTTCAGATTACGGCCCCCTTGCTGATGGACTCTGAAGAGACAGGCTTTTTCCCGACTGTAAGATCAATTAATCATTCCTTTAGAGTTCACTCTCCTCAACCAAGAGAAGGATAGTTACTCTTCACACTCACTGACCTCTATCACTCAATGATACAAGCCGGCTCTGAACAGGCTGTCTGTATATTAGCAAATATCTTGACATGTGTTCTTTTTCACCATCTTTACCACATACCTTATGGAAATTCTACAATGATTAATTATTATTTCATTTTTAATCATCATCTGAAATTCAGAACAAACTCTAGCCACTATCATAAAATTGCTCCGGAGAAAAAGAGCAAGGTAACCAGGACAGTATGAAAAGGCAAAATGATAGGATACCAAAAGAGAAACTCCCAGGTTGGTAGGTACCCAATATGCTACTGGAGATCAGTGGAGAAATAACTCCAGACAGAATGAAGAGATTTAGGACAACGATGAAATGTATATATCAAGTGTGATTATTTTATTCATTTTTAGAAATAAGATAATTGCATCTGTGATGCGTCGTACTTGTAACAGGAATCAAACTGTTTTGATTTCAATGGTACATTCTTTCTATTTCTCAATATTTTCTCCTTGAGGAAACAGACTATGAGCCATATATATCTGTATTTCTAGGATAATAGAGAGCATTTTAGAAGAAAATAATTTACAGTAATTGTTGAATAAGTAAGTTTTTTAAAGTGCTGAATAGAAGCAATTTCTATTTCACTTTGTTATTCAGCAATATACAATGTGTGATCTCGGTCATTAGGATGAATAGACTTTTCATTATTCATTAGATTTGGTTCAGGCTAAGATTAAGCATCCTCACAGGAGACTTCTCATTATAGTTTTGATTTGCTTTTCTCTAATAATTAGTTATGTAGAGCATCTTTTCATGTGATTTTTTGCCATCCAATGCTGTAAAGAGCAGTACTGCATAGGAACCTGGAATGTCAGGTCCATGAATCAAGGCAAATTGGAAGTAGTCAAACAAGAGATGGCAAGGGTGAACGTCGACATTCTAGGAATCAGTGAACTAAAATGGACTGGAATGGGTGAATTTAACTCAGATGACTATTATATCTACTACTGCGGGCAGGAATCCCTCAGAAGAAATGGAGTAGCCATCATGGTCAACAAAAGAGTCCGAAATGCAGTACTTGGAAACGAATACAGTATTGTGAAGCAAAACAAACTAAAAAAATAAAAATTAATTAAAAAAAAAAAGACAGAATGATCTCTGTTCATTTCCAAGGCAAACTATTCAATATCACAATTATCCAAGTCTATGCCCCAACCAGTAATGCTAAAGAAGCTGAAGTTGAACTGTTTTATGAAGACCTACAAGATCTTTTAGAACTAACACCCAAAAAAGATGTCCTTTTCATTATAGGGGATTGGAATACAAAAGTAGGAAGTCAAGAAACACCTGGAGTAACAGGAAATTTGGCCTTGGAATGTGGAATGAAGCAGGGCAAAGACTAATAGAGTTTTGCCAAGAAAATGCACTGGTCATAGCAAACACCCTCTTCCAACAACACAAGAGAAGACTCTACACATGGACATCACCAGATGGTCAACACTGAATTCAGATTGATTATATTCTTTGCAGCCAAAGATGGAGAAGCTCTATACAGTCAACAAAGACAAGACCGGGAGCTGACTGTGGCTCAGATCATGATCTGGTCATAGCAAACACCCTCTTCCAACAACACAAGAGAAGACTCTACACATGGACATCACCAGATGGTCAACACCGAAATCAGATTGATTATATTCTTTGCAGCCAAAGATGGAGAAGCTCTATACAGTCAACAAAGACAAGACCGGGAGCTGACTGTGGCTCAGATCATGAACTCCTGATTGCCAAATTCAGACTTAAATTGAAGAAAGTGGGCAACACCACTAGACCATTCAGGTATGACCTAAATCAAATTCCTTATGATTATACAGTGGAAGGAGAAATAGATTTATGGGTCTAGAACTGATAGATAGAGTGCCTGATGAACTATGGAATGAGGTTCGTGACATTGTATAGGAGACAGGGATCAAGACCATCTCCATGGCAAAGACATGCAAAAAAGCAAAATGGCTGTCTGGGGAGGGCTTACAAATAGCTGTGAAAAGAAGAGAGGTGAAAAGCAACGGAGAAAAGGAAAGATAAGCATCTGAATGCAGAGTTCCAAAGAATAGCAAGAAGAGATAAGAATGCCTTCTTCAGTGATCAATGCAAAGAAACAGAGGAAAAGAACAGAAGGGGAAAGACTAGAGATCTCTTCAAGAAAATTAGAGATACCAAGAGAACATTTCATGCAAGGATGGGCTCGATAAAGGACAGAAATGGTCTGGACCTAACAGAAGCAGAAGATATTAAGAAGAGGTGGCAAGAATACACGGAAGAACTGTACAAAAAAGATCTTCATGACCCAGATAATCATGATGATGTGTTGACTAATCTAGAGCCAGACATCTTGGAATGTGAAGTCAAGTGGGCCTTAGAAAGCATCACTACGAACAAAGCTAGTGGAGGTGATGGAATTCCCGTTGAGCTGTTTCAAATCCTGAAAGATGATGCTGTGAAAGTGCTGCACTCAATTTGCCAGCAAATCTGGAAAACTCAGCAGTGGCCACAGGACTGGAAAAGGTCAGTTTTCATCCCAATTCCAAAGAAAGGCAATGCCAAAGAATGCTCCAACTACCGCACAATTGCACTCATCTCACATGCTAGTAAAGTAATGCTCAAAATTCTCCAAGCCAGACTTCAGCAATATGTGAACCGTGAACTCCCTGATGTTCAAGCTGGTTTTAGAAAAGGCAGAGGAACCAGAGATCAAATTGCCAACATCCGCTGGATCATGGAAAAAGCAAGAGAGTTCCAGAAAAACATCTATTTCTGCTTTATTGACTATGCCAAAGCCTTTGACTGTGTGGATCACAGTAAACTGTGGAAAATTCTGAAAGAGATGGGAATACCAGACCACCTGACCTGCCTCTTGAGAAATCTGTATGCAGGTCAGGAAGCAACAGTTAGAACTGGACATGGAACAACAGACTGGTTCCAAATAGGAAAAGGAGTACGTCAAGGCTGTATATTGTCACCCTGCTTATTTAACTTATATGCAGAGTACATCATGAGAAATGCTGGACTGGAAGAAACACAAGCTGGAATCAAGATTGCTGGGAGAAATATCAATAATCTCAGATATGCAGATGACACCACCCTTATGGCAGAAAGTGAGGAGGAGCTAAAAAGCCTCTTGTTGAAAGTGAAAGAGGAGAGTGAAAAAGTTGGCTTAAAGCTCAACATTCAAAAAACGAAGATCATCGCATCTTGTCCCATCACTTCATGGGAAATAGATGGGGAAACAGTGGAAACAGTGTCAGACTTTATTTTGGGGGGCTCCCAAATCATTGCAGATGGTGACTGCAGCCATGAAATTAAAAGATGCTTACTCCTTGGAAGAAAACTTATGACCAACTTCGATAGTATATTCAAAAGCAGAGACATTACTTTGCCAACTGAGGTCCGTCTAGTCAAGGCTATGGTTTTTCCTGTGGTCATGTAAGGATGTGAGAGTTGGACTGTGAAGAAGGCTGAGCACCGAAGAATTGATGCTTTTTTTTTTTTTGAATTGATGCTTTTGAACTGTGATATTGGATATTGGTGAAGACTCTTGAGAGTCCCTTGGGCTGCAAGGAGATCCAACCAGTCCATTGAAGGAGATCAACCCTGGGATTTCTTTGGAAGGAATGTTGCTAAAGCTGAAACTCCAGTACTTTGGTCACCTCATGAGAAGAGTTGACTCATTGGAAAAGACTGTGATGCTGGGAGGGATTGGGGGCAGGAGGAGAAGGGGAAGACCGAGGATGAGATCGCTGGATGGCATCACAGACACAATGGACGTGAGTCTGAGTGAACTCTGGGAGTTGGTGATGGACAGGGAGGCCTGGCGTGCTGCGATTCATGGGGTCCAAAGAGTCAGACACGACTGAGCAACTGAACTGAACTCGCTCATAGATAAAGATACAGTTGAGAATACAATGGCATTGTCTCAAATCCCACAAGTCATATTTTAGAAACTGTAACATCTAATTTTTATTTAATTTATCATATATTTACCATAAGGTGGAAATACGCATTAGTAGTATAGTCATAAAAAGAGATAACTCTGTCTCCAAAAACATTGAACATATTTCATTTTAAAAAGTACTATAAACCAATGCAATTTTATAACATATATTTTCTTGAAACACCAAATATTTTAAATTCTTTTTTTCCAGTGTAAAGCCATTATCCAAGAAGACTTGCCAAGATTTACTATCCTCAATTTTTTGCTTTTTCTTTTATTGAAATAAGGTTGATGTACAGTATTATATAAGTTGGCCTACAATATAGTGATTTACAATTTTAAAGTTTATGTTTTATTCATAGATATTATAAAATATTGTCCTTACTCCCTATGTTGTATAGAAACTCCTTGTTTATTTTATACATAATAGTTTGTAAGTCTTAATTATGTAGAATTAAACTGCCTCCTCCCTCTTCTTCTCCCTACTGGTAACCACTAATTTGTTTTCTATAGCTGTGAATTTATTTTTTTTCATTATATTAAATAGTGTGTTTTATTAATTAGATTACACATTAAGGCAGTACTTCTCTTTCTCAAACTTATTTTACTTGGCAATCATAACATCCTATAAGTTCATCCATGATTTTGCAAATTGCAGAATTCCATTCTTTTTTGTGACCAAGTAATATTCCATTGTATATATATATGCCACATCTTCTTTATCCCTACATCTGTTGATGGCTACTTCGGTTGCTTCCATATCTTGACAAATGTAAATAATGCTGGAATGCATGTATCTTTTTAAATTAGTGTTTCTTCTTTGCAGATGTATACCCAGGAGTGGAATTGCTGGGTCATGTGACAGCTTTATTTTAATATTTTGAGAAATTTACATACTGTTTTCCACACTGCCGGCCCTAATTTACATCCCCACCAACAGTGTACAAGGGTTCCCATTTCTCCATATCCTTGCCAACATGTGTTACTTTTGTTCTTTTTGAGGACAGCCATTCTAACAGGTGTGTGGTGATGTCTCTTTGTGGTTTTGATTTATAGTTCCCTGATGATTAAGGATACTGAGCATCTTATCATGTGCCTGTCAACCATTTGCATGTCCTCTTTGGAGAACTGATTATTTACAGGTAAAAGAATGAAAATAGAATACTAGTAAGACTTAAATTTTTATACAAAAATAAACAAGATTAAAGACTTAAATGTAAGGCTAGAAGCCAAAAAACTCCAAGAAGAAAACAAAGAACACCCTTTGGCATAAACCATAGCGATGTTTTGTTTTGGATTTGTCTTCTGAAGCAAAAGAGATAAAATTTAAAATAAGAAAATGAGAACTAATTAAACGTAAGGTCTTTGCATATCAAAGGAAATCATTGAAAAAAGGAGAAAACAGCCTACTGAATGGAAGAAAATATTTGCAAATGCTAAGAATGATAAGGAGTTAATATGCAAATAAGTAAACAGCCCGTACAACTCAACATCAAGAAAGCAAACAACCTGATTTAAAAATGAGCAGAAGATGTTTAACACATTTTATTTATATATACCAACCCATAATATACCACTTATGTCCTTCCTGAGAGAGTATAGTAGCAACAGAACTGAGAAAAAGATTCAGAAAAGTCTCTAGGTTTTATGCTGGAATTTTCAGTAGGATTAGTTGCTACTTATCTGTGATACATAAACTTTGTAGAATTTCTTGTTTTCTTAGGGTAATATTGACCTTCCCTGTAGCTCATATGGTAAAGAGTCTGCAATTCAGGAGACCCAGGTTTGATCCCTGGGTCGGAAAGATCCTCTGGAGAAAGGAATGGCAACCCACTCCAGTATTCTTGCCTGGAGAATCCATGAATAAGGAGCCTGGCAGGCCACAGTTCATGGAATCACAAAGAGTCAGACATGCCTGAGCAACTAACACTATTTTAGGGGAGTCTAGGGCAATATATAGAGACTTCCCTGGTGGCTCAGATGGTATAGACCCAATGCTGTATTTCCTTCATTACTCATTGTATGTCTGCCAAAGTTATTACAGAACACCTTTTATTGTCAAAGCATTCAATACCATAAAATTTTATTTAAACATTAGTTCTTATTGCTTTCACATTAAAGAAAATGAGGGTTACTTACAGTCCTCATCCAAGGATTTCCTAAGCCTTGGATGTTCCTAAGAACACATATGCAGTACCATCCTGTTTACTTATTTGAATCAGTGTTCCAAAATATCCCATAAAATCAGAAGCTAGCATCTAGCAGTCATTGGAGGGACACTATCATATGCAGTATTATTAATGTATAGACCCAATGCTGTATTTCCTTCATTACTCATTGTATGTCTGCCAAAATTATTACAGAACACCTTTTATTGTCAAAGCATTCAATACCATAAAATTTTATTTAAACATTAGTTCTTATTGCTTTCACATTAAAGAAAATGAGGGTTACTTACAGTCCTCATCCAAGGATTTCCTAAGCCTTGGATGTTCCTAAGAACACATATGCAGTACCATCCTGTTTACTTATTTGAATCAGTGTTCCAAAATATCCCATAAAATCAGAAGCTAGCATCTAGCAGTCATTGGAGGGACACTATCATATGCAGTATTATTAAAAAAAATTAATAGTATGGCATGACACTTAACTATATATCTATCCATATCAATCTATTTATCTATCTACTCTAGAAATATATTTTCTTCCAAGGAGTAAGCGTCTTTTAATTTCATGGCTGCAATCACCATCTGCAGTGATTTTGGAGCCCCCCAAAATAAAGTCTGACACTGTTTCCACTTTTTCCCCTTCTATTTTCCATGAAGTGATGGGACCATTGCCATGATCTTCATTTTCTGAATATTGAGCTTTAAGCCAACTTTTTCACTCTCTTCTTTCACTTTCATCAAGAAGCTTTTTAGTTGTATTACTTGTTACTATATTCCTATCACCCCTCTGTCCTAAGGGCGTGTAAATTGATAACTCCAATCCATTGATTAAAAAAAAAAAGTATAAGTGGTCCCTACTTTCTCAAAAAGCTTGTAACATAGTAAGAAAAAAATTAATAAGCTTTCAAAAATAATTAAATACAATAAGACAACTTTCAGAGGATTAAAAACTGTTTCTACTGCTTATATCAAAGTTTCAGATGAGACACCTCCCATCCAAAAAAATTTCAAAAATAAATAAACCAAAAAATATAAAAACTGAAATCAATGATACAGGTGCCCAACCCCCTCCAGGGTATAAAAGGGAAATTGAAGATTGATCAGATTAGAGAAGGTAGGTTTCTTTTGGGAACTTGATGACCGTGGTACTATGACACTGGGGAGGAGTGTATCTTCCATAAATATTAGCAACTGAGGAGAACTTCAAGAAAACCACCTAAAACTTTAGCATGTCTCTCCCGGTTGTTGAGTAATCCAGAAAACACTGTCTGACTTTTTTGAGAAGTCTGAAACCAAAGGACAGTGAAAGTGTCCAACCAGTAGGCCAACCCAAGGAAAAAATAGCTGAGTTGGGAATGCGCTGCCTACCCATCAGAGAAGGGTAGGCCTACCCAAAAGAGAAGACCTTCCCAGCCAGCTAGGAGCTGGGGAGACAGATGCTGAGCAAGGAGCCCCATCATACTTCTTCACCACCTTAGCTTTTCCAGTTTAAAATAGTCCCTAGTGTGTGTGTGTGCATGTGTGTGTGTACATACGTACACATACCAGTGTGTTGGGAAGAATAAGTTAGATGTGAAGTTTTGGTTTTACACTGAATTCACCTTTTAAAACCATATCTAATTTTTTTAACCCGGGAGTCATTATAGAAGATGACTTGAGATCCTATCCTGCAGCCTAGAAGCACAGTTTATTGAAAGTAGGTTGAAAGATGGCAGGAGAGGGATATAATAAACCTGTTTTCTTTAGGGGTCCTTCCCGATGAAGTTACATAGCATCCAATTTGGCACAAGGGACCACCACAGCTGCTCATCCTGAGCACAGAAAATCAATTCAAAGCAAAGAAATCAGTGTGCCTTGCAGAAGGACAACAAAATTTTCATGAAACAGGTGAAAGGGTTGGAAAAGAGTTGGGCAATGATTATACATAGAGTTTGAGTTTGGACATTATGAAGGCTCTGGCCACATCAAATGGTGACCATGTGGCCTAAAGATGTCAATGGATTGCTCTGCCTAATTAACCATAAGCTTGTTATTGCTTAGTTGCTACGTTGTGTCTGACTCTTTTGTGACCCCATGGTCACGCCCTTAAGGTTCCTCTGTCCTTGGGATACTCCAGACAAGAATATTGAAGTGGGTTGCCATTCCATTCTCCAAGAAAACACAATATGTATGGAGATGATTTGTTTCCCAATTTTCTTTCATTTGAATTCTTTATTGTGCTAACAATACTGATTACCTTTGATTTTTTGTGGCCTATTTTTAAAATGACTTTATTGCCTGATAACTGGAAAAGAAAATAATTCAAGAAATACTCTAATTCATGTACAGATGAAGAGCATAAAGGTGATTCAGGTTTGCATCACATTCTGAATCCTGAATCTACAAAACTCTTAATAGAAAAAAATAAAAAAAGTCAAAGTCTGACACTGCAACTTGTACATAAAATATTGTGTATAAATAGCTAATGAGCGAAAGTTGATAGTTGACTTAGCAATTTGGGGAGTACATTTGGACAATGGTTTACAATTGCAAGGGAAGCCCAAAATTATTATCTCTTCTTGGATAACACAGGTTCAGAAATATTAAAATTAAGTAAAGAACATACTCTCTTCCTTCTACTCTGAAGAGAAGGAGGAAGATAAAAAATATTCAAGGACCTTTATGTTAAATTGTGATTAATTAGAGCATGTGTATGGTAGTTCAGGTGTCAAGACACATTTTGTCCCATTTAATCAGTGCCAAGATTGATGTACAAAAGATAAATGCTAGTGATTCTGTATACCCTTTGATAAATATGCATCTGATTTGATCTCATCCTCCTTGAAATTAGGCAACATGCTGTATTTTGTTATATTTAAAGTATTCCTTCAGTTTTCTATGACACTGAGCTATGCTTTCTTCTTTAGCTACATGTCAACATATTGAATGACTCATTTATAGAGCCTCAGTTCAGTTCGGTTTAGTCGCTCAGTCATGTTCAACTCAGTAACCCCATGGAGGGCAGCACGCCAGGCTTCCCTGTCAATCAGAAACTGCCGGAGCTTGATAAAACTCATGTACTGACTGTGATGCCATCCAATCATCACATCTTCTGTCATCCCCTTCTCCTCATGCCTTCAATGTCAGCATCAGGGTCTTTTCCAGTGAGTCAGTTCTTTGCATCAGGTGGCCAAAGTATTAGAATTTCAGCTTTAGCATCAGTCTTTCCAATGGATATCCAGGACTGATTTCTTTAGGATGGACTGGTTTGATCTCCTTGAAGTCCAAGGGACTCTCAAGAGTCTTCTCCAACACCACAGTTCAAAAGCATCAATTCTTCGGCACTCAGCTTTCTTTATAATCAAACTCTCACATCCATACATGATCACTGGAAAAACCATAGCTTTGGCGAGACAGACCTTTGTAGCAAAGCAATGTCTCTGCTTTTTATTTTTATTTTTTTATTTTTCTCTGCTTTTTAATATGCTGTCTAGGTTGCTCATAGCTTTCCTTCCAAGGAGCAAGTGATTTTTAATTGCCTGGCTGCAGTCACCATCTGCAGTGATTTTGGAGCCTCTCAAAAATAGTCTCTCACTACTGGGACAGGATGCCATGATCTTAGCTTTTTAAATGTTGAGTTTTAAGTCATCATATTCACTCTCCTCTTTCACTTTCATCAAGAAGCTCTTTGGTTCCTCTTTCCTTTCTGCCATAATGGTGATGTCATCTGCATATCTGAAGTTATTGATATTTCTCCCTGCAATCTTGATTCCAGCTTGTGCTTCATCCAGCCCAGCATTTCACATGATATGCTCTACATATACGTTAAATAAGCAGAGTGACAATATACAGCCTTGATGTACTGTTTTCCCAATTTGGGCTTCCCTGGTGGCTCAGAGATTAAAAAAAAAAAATCTGCCTGCAATGTGAGAGACCTGGGTTCGATCCCTGGGTCTGGAAGATTCCCCTGGAGAAGGAGATGGCAACCCACTCCAGTATTCTTGCCTGGAGAATCCCATGGACGGAGGAGCCTGGTGGGCTACAGTTCACGGAGTTGCAAAGAGTTGGACACGACTGAGTGACTTTTTCACTTTTCCCAATTTGGAACTAGTCCATTGTTCCATGTCTGGTTCTAACGATTGTTTCTTGATCTGCGTACAGATTTCTCAGGAAGCAGTAAGGTGGTATGGTATTCTGATCTCTTCAAGAATTTTCCACAGTTTGTTATGGTCTACACAAAGGCTTTGGCATAGTCAATAAGGCAGAGGTAGATGTTTTCTGGAATTCTCTTGCTTTTTTGATGATCCAGTGGATGTTGGCAACTTGATTTCTGATTCCTCTGCCTTTTCTAAATCCAGCTTGAATATCTGGAAGTTCATGAGTCACATACTGTTGAAGCCTTTCTTAGAGACTTTTGAGCATTACTTTGCTAGTGTGTGTGATGAGAGCAATTGTGCAGTAATTTAAACATTCTTTGGCAATGCCTTCTTTGGGATTGAGATTTTGCCAACATTTTTCATAAATTTACTGAGTTTATTTCACACTGTGTAGTTGAAGTACCTAGGACATTTATGAAATGTATAGGGCAGCTGTGATTATTTTATTTAATTAAAAATAAGATTATTTTATCCATGAAGTGTCATATTTGTAACAGGAATACAGCTGCTTAATTTTAATGGTTTTTCTTTTCATTTCATATTCTTTTCATTTATCATTTTTTTTTTTTTTGAAGAAAAATACCATGATTCATATAAGTCTGTATTTCTCAGGGTGAAATTTAAAAAGACAATGATTTCCAATAAGTCTTTCACGGGTGTGTTAATTATTTTTTTAAAAATTGCTGAATTTATAAACAATTTTTATTATACTTTGTTATTCAGCAGTGTATAGGATGACCTTGGGCATGATATTAAACAGACATTTCAATGTTCCTTAGATTTTGTTCAGGTTAAGATTAAGCATTTCCTGGGTAGAATCAGTCTGGTCACTGGGAGTCAGAAGAGGCAGCAGGTAAGTGGCCTTAATTATAAATATTTCCAGGAAATACACAACCTCAGAATCTGCCTAATAGGTACCACTGAAATTCCATGGATCCTTTTGTCCTCTTAGACCTAACAAAGCCTTTATTCTTTCATAGTTGTACATGAGTCACAGACCTAATCTTGTCTATGAACATTTTCATGTTTCCTGTTTCCCACTCTTACTGTATCCACACTTTCGTTATTTGTGAGTAATTTTCTCCTGAAGAGAAGACTAGGGTATTTTTCTGCCTTTTTGCCTAAAGGCATATTATGAGGACAGTGTCCAGATGATCTTTGGGCTTCCTCATGAGGCTTTAGGTAAGCTTCCTTAGGACTCAAACTCACCATGAGTCTCCTAGGGACCCAATTCCAAATTTTCAGGTTATTGTTGCACTTTCCCCTATAAGCAGCATTCTGAAAGATTCTGAACTGTTTCAGAAAACTTCTCTTCCCAGTCATAAAATACTGAGTCCCAATATGCCCCCATGTTTATCCCTAAATCATTGTGAAAAATCTGTAAATATGTCAATTTACACTCTAATCTTCTTAAGTTCTTATGACTGCTCATAGTAAATCTATCATTAGGAACCTATATGGATTGTGAAATTAAAGGATTAAATATGTATCACAGAGGAGAATATACATATATATTTACCTGTTGAATATAAATATATTAATATTTGTCATATTATTTACATATATTTTACTTGTATGCATGTGTACTAAGTCACTTCACTTGTGTCTGACTCTTTACAACATTATGGAATGTGAACTCCTCTGTTCATGGGATTCTTCAGGCAAGAATACTGGAGCGGGTTGCCATGTCCTCCTCCAGGGGATATTCCTGATCCAGGGATGGGACCCACATTTCTTGTGTCTCTTGCATTGGCGGGTAGATTCTTTACCACTGACGCCAACTGAGAAGCCCAAATATTGTGTGTGTGTGTGTGTGTGTATGTAAATATATATACACATATATATTTATATATATATCAGTTCAGTTCAGTTCAGTTCAGTCTCTCAGTTGTGTCTGACTCTTTGCAACCCCATGAATCACAGCACGCCAGGCCTCTCTGTCCATCACCAACTCCCGGAGTTCACTCAGACTCATGTCCATCAAGTCGGTGATGCCATCCAGCCATCTCATCCTCTGTTGTCCCCTTCTCCTCCTGCCCCCAATCCCTCCCAGCATCAGGGTTTTTTCCAATGAGTCAACTCTTTGCACGAGGTGACCAAAGTATTGGAGTTTCAGCTTCAGCATCAGTCCTTCCAA
>SJXQ01012679.1:459968-505457 GCA_006408695.1 Aepyceros melampus | reverse complement strand
ATCACAGCTATATACTTCTCCCTACCCTCAGCCATTTCTCAGGTTGTCTCCAAATCAATGTCTCAGATTTAATTTGCAATATGGATTTACTGACAAAAGTAATGCACACACTTTCCAAAGTCAAAGAGAAATTTTAATTTGGAGAAAATGTAGTGACAGTTAATCATGAAGAAAAGGGAGTCAAATCATCAAGAATAGTTTCCTACCTTCTGTATTTTATCAGGGTTCCAAAGCCAATTCAGTGTTATAGTTATATTCTTCCAAAATAGTCTTCATATTGTCAGAAGCATGCTTTGTTCTTTTTTACTCAAAAGAGGCAAAAATTGACTTGGTGTGAAAAATCACTTGTCAACGACTCTGGATTAACTTTTTCACTGCTACTTTAATAATCTTGGGAAAATACCTGTGCCTTCTGCATCTAAGTTTACCCACCTAAGAAGTGAAGAAAACAATCCTGATTTTGTACATTTCAGTTTTCTATGGCTCTTTTTGACATGAGACGTAAGACTAGGCCACTTGTACTATGATCAGATGTCAACACTCACTAAATTACAATAGTTTAGAGCCTTTCCTTCTATCTCTTTAGAAATGTTGACTGATATTAATGTTATGAGAACTTGAGGTTCCTCAGCTCTAGAGGTTTAATTCTGGTTAGGAGACCCTTGGGATTTTTCTTTTCTTTCATCAGAGGGAAAAAGAGAACTTTCTCTCTCAACTTTGTAATTTATTCTCATTAGTTGCAGGGCTTTGTATAACATATGACTTGTAAAACACTTCTGGGAACCTTTAGGGATTTAAAACTTGCTGAGTTGAAATTTTGCCAATAACCAAGGCTCCGTGCTACTTCTTAACTTCTGTTTTGGTAGGAAGTAGAGAGAATTCCATCCCTAATGCTCATTCAATTCACTCTTCCATTCATCAAAGACATTTTTTCCCACTCATCAAAATCACTTTTCCTCTTTCATGGGATCTCTCCCTGGGTATTATTAAAGAGCTCACATTGTTTAAAGACTGTACTATGGGAGATCTCAGAAAGGTATAATGAATGGCTTCTTCTTCCAGGGATTTATGCTTTAGTGGAAGATATGTTCGGTTCAGTTCAGTCGCTCAGTCATGTCTGACTTTTTGTGACTCCATGGATTGCAGCACAATAGGCCTCCCTGTCCATCACCAACTCCTGGAGTTTACCCAAACTCATATACATCCCGTTGATGATGCCATCCAACCATCTCATCCTCTGCCACCCCCTTCTCCTCCTGCCTTCTATCTTTCCCAGCCTCAGGGTCTTTTCCTATGAGTCAGTTCTTTGCACCAGGTGGCCAGAATACTGGAGTTTCAGCTTCAGCATCAATCCATTCAAAGAATATTCACATTCAGGTTAATGTGATAATAGGGTGATGTCACAGGGGTTAACATCATCAGCTCGTAGGCTCTAACCAGTCTGAGGCTGGTTGTTCATGATCATCACACAATTAGCTTCTTCTACTTGGTGAGGGTTTTAGTATCTGCAAAACATCTCAGGAATATGTGTCAGACACTGTTATCTATTTCCTTCAGGGAGGAACTAAAGATTCTGTGGCTGACTCTGATCTCCTTTAGGATGGGCTGGTTGGATCCCCTAGCAGTCCAAGGGACTCTCAAGAGTCTTCTCCAACACCCCAGTTCAAAAGCATCAGTTCTTCAGTACTTAGTTTTCTTTATAGTCCTACTCTCACATCCATACATGACTACTGGAAAAACCATAACCTTGACTAGACCAACCTTTTTGGCAAAGTAATGTCTCTGCTTTTTAATACACTGTCTAGGTTGGTCATAACTTTTCTTCCAAGGAGCATCTTTTAATTTAATGTTAACAAACCAAATTTTGGTCTGCTGATCTGTGCAGAGAAAAGCTAATTTATTGACACCAGGTTGTGGTGAAGACAAGTGCAGTATTTATTGAAAAGCTGAGCAAGATGTTGCTGCTGCTGCTAAGTCACTTAATCGTGTCCGACTCTGTGTGACCCCATAGATGGCAGCCCACCAGGCTCCCCTGTCCCGGGGATTCTCCAGGCAAGAACACTGGAGTGGGATGCCATTTCCTATGGGTTGCTAAAAAATACTAAAAAATCTAAAGTCTCTGATGAATTTCAAGGAAGGGTTTTTAAAGACAATTTGTGGGAAAGAGTTGCAAGCAGTGTTGTTTCATTCACAATTGTCTGACTGGTTAATGTGGTAACAGAGTGATGTCACAGGGGTTAACATCATCAACCCTTAAGCTCTAACCAGTCTGGGGATGATTGTTCATGATCATCATGCAATTAGCTTCTTCTACTTGGTGAGGGTTTTAGTATCTGCAAAACATCTCAGGAATATGTGTCAGACATTGTTATCTATTTCCTTCAGGGAGGAACTAAAGATTCTGTGACTGACTCTGATATATGACTGATATATTTATTTAAATTGTCACCAGTTCTCCTAACCCACCTGCTATTTGTTTGTTTCTGTATGTTCACATTCTTCCAGTCATTAACACTTGAGTCAGCTTTTTGTAACCCAGAGAAGGATGAACTTTTCTACCATATAAATGAAGCAGGCAGAAGACATTCGGGGTAGTGGTTTCCTGTGGGACATAGAGTCTTGCTTGATTAAAACCATACATTTTTTTATATTCTTCAACCTTAAGAGGTAACAAATGAAGGAAAAGAATGGAAATAAAATTATGGACATATGTTAATCATGAAACTTTATTTTAGGGACACATGTTTGCAGAATAATAATAGTGCCAATGTAAAGTGGATTATATTGTAGAGTGCTGAGGACTCAAATAGTGCTCAGATTAAGATAAGAGATGAAGCAGGGCAAAGGCTAATAGAGTTTTGCCAAGAAAATGCACTGGTCATACCAAACACCCTCTTCCAACAACACAAGAGAAGACTCTACACATGGACATCACCAGATGGCAACACTGAAATTAGACTAATAATATTGTTTGCAGCCAAAGATAGAGAAGCTCTATACAGTCACAAAAACAAGACTGGGAGTTGACTGTGGCTCAGATTATGAACTCCTTCTTGCCAAATTCAGACTTAAATTGAAAAAAGTAGGGAAAGCCACTAGACCATTCAGGTATGACCTAAATCAAATCCCTTATGATTATACAATGGAAGTGAGAAATAGATTGAAGGGACTAGATCTGATAGATAGAGTGCCTGATGACTATGGATGGAGGTTCGTGACATTGTGCAGGAGACAAGGATCAAGACCATCCCCATGGAAAAGAAATGCAAAAAAGCAAAAGTACAAGCTGGAATCAAAATTGCTGGGAAAAATATCAATAACCTCTGATATGCAGATGACACTGCCCTTATGGCAGAAAGTGAAGAACTATAGAGCCTCTTGATGAATGTGAAAGAGGAGAGTGGAAAAGTTGGCTTAAAGCTCAACATTCAGAAAACTAGGATCATGGCATCCAGTCCAAACACTTCATGTCAAATGGATGGGGAAGCAGTGGAAACAGTGAGAGACTTTATTTTGGGGGGCTCCAAAATCACTGCAGATGGTGACAGCAGCCATGAAATTAAAAGATGTTTACTCCTTGGAAGAAAAGTTATGACCAACCTAGGCAGTGTATTAAAAAGCAGAGATACTACTTTAACAATAAAGGTCTGTCTAGTCAAGGCTATGATTTTTCCAGTAGTCATGTATGGATGTGAGAGTTGGACTATAAAGAAAGTTGAGCTCAGAAGAATTGATGTTTTTGAACTGTGGTATTGGAGAAAACTCTTGAAAGTACCTTGATTGCATGGAGATCCAACCAATCCTTCCTAAAAGACATCAGTCTTGAGTGTTCATTGGAAGGACTACTGTTGAAGCTGAAACTCCAATAATTTGGCCAACTGATGCAGAGCTTACTCATCTGGAAAGACCCTGATGCTGGGAAAGATTGAGGGCAGGAGGAGAAGAGGATGGCAGAGGATGAGATGGTTGGATGGCATCACCGACTCAATGGACATAAGTTTGGGTAAACTCCGGGATTTGGTGATGGCAGGGAGGCCTGGAGTGCTGTGGTCCATGGGGACAAGACTGAGTGATTGGACAGAACTGAACTGAAGATAAGAGAAAATGGACCAGAGTATTAAAGAAGGTGTCATGGAGAAATGTGAAGATTTCCAAAATAAGAGGTGGTGTATTCTAGTTCACAGTTAAGAAAAATTATATTGCTGTAGCCCAATACTTCCTGTGATGTAATAATTATGTAAAATTGGTTAAACATATTTTAAAAATATTATATTTAGGTAGATAGCTCTAATGACATCGACATTTTTAAGCATTTAAAGGATATATATGGATCTGTAATAAACACCTAGACAGATGCTTGGCATTATGAACCATTAGGAAATTCAAATTAAAAATACAATGTGATCGTACTTCATAACTATTAGAATGTCTGAAAATTAAGAAAAACAAAAGATTGGTGAAAATTTAAAAGAACTGTAACTAATACACTGCTCCAAAGACATAAAAGTTTAAAAAATGTGTTGGCATTTTGGTAAACTCTCTATCAACATTTTAAATTTTACTCTATTCCATTTCCAGACCTCCCCCCAAAATGTTGTGTATTCAAAATTCTCTGTTCTTCTCTCTAAATAAAAAAAATAATAATAACTTGGAAATAATTCAACACACAATCATAAAATGACTCCGCACGGTGAACAGGATAAGATGGATTGGATAGAAATCTTAGGACTTGTAGAATGTTATGCACTGTGTTACACAGAATGTTGCAGTGTGTTCCCAAATATATATTATCTATACCTAAATGGGGACATGGAAAGTCCTGAAAACCTCACTCCAAACCGGTCTATGAGAATAAGAAAAAATAACAAAAGGAGATAAAAGTAAAGGAAAAGTAGAAGTAAACATTTGTTTCTGTCTAAAAAGATCAGGAAATCAGCAGGAACTGAACAGTGAGACACATAGCCAGTGACAATGGGAACTGCAATCTGCCTGCAGCTGTAGCGTCAGCAGACCTGAGAGTCAAACTCAGTCTCATCCCATGCCAGACAGCAGGCCTGAATGCCTGCAATAGCATTGCTTGCAGTGCCTGAAGAGTAACCATCTACACCTTATATCAAGATGAACAGTATCCCATACAAGAAAAAAAAAAGCAAAAAAGATCCAGGACTTTAAAAGGATGGAAGTTGTGCAAAGGTTTTAACAGTTTTCCAAGCTGATGGAATCAAGTTAGAAATCAATAGCAGAGACAACGGGAAAATATATAACAAGTAGAAATTAAACAATCAATTTCTAAACAATCCAAGGGTCATAGAGGCGACCTCAAAGAAAGTAAAAATGCATATAGTTGAATCAAAATAAAATTATGACTCATTAAACTTCTGGAGTGCATCTAACCAGTTCTGAAAGGGACATACATAGCAATAAATGTTTACTGTAGAGGAGGAAAAGTCTCAAATATATAATCAAAATTCTAATTTGAAACTAGAAAAAGAAGATGAAAATTGATTCTGAACTTCACTGTAAGTTTAATGCAATGCCTTTAAAAATCCCAGAAAGGTTTCATTTGTTTTGTTCTGTAGAGAAAGACAAGATTATTTTGTACATTATTTTGCATATGGAAAGTCACAAGCCCTTGAATAGCTACAATAATCTTGAAAAAGAAGAATAAAATGAAAGTAATTACTCCATCCAATACTATCACCTACTGTATGGCTATATTAATCAAGACAGCATGCTATTGGCAGAATTCATTAAAAAAATTTTTTTTTTTTTTTTGACAGTTCATAAGACTATACATCCTTCCTCTTCTTCTGCCAGACATCTGGGAAGCAGATAAAGACCAGTCCTCCAACCATGAAAGCTTCTGCCTGGAAAAATCTCACCCTGTATTGACTCCTTAGTCCTCATAAAAATGCCAAGTCTGACTCCTTTTCCCACTGTCTCAGGTCATTTAAAATATCTTTAGGAAATGTGCTTTATATTGGAGTTTCACATTCTTAATAAGGGGGTTAAATAATATCTCCATATGAAATATTCTTTATGTTGCATATATTGATTTTTATATAGCTCTAAACTTTACCTAATATATCCATGAATAATATTTCTTTTTGCTAAAACAGAATTGATCAGGATTACTTTTATTCCAGCTTTTAAAAATAAATACTGATCAATTTTCTGAATTTCTTCTGTTATATAGCATTGGTAGCCTAATGGTCTTTCACTGAAAGTCATTTTTAACAATTTATGGAAGAAGAATCTTATTATTTCTTTTTTTCTTCAAAAAGAAATGATGTGACATCTACTGAACATGTAAAAAAAAAATCACTGTGTATCATTAACTTTAAACTTTTTAGTTTGTGAAAAATTTATCACAGTAGAATTTTCCAGTTATTATCAAATGATTGTCAATTGTAATTGTTTACCTATTACTTATAAGCACTTTGACTTTCTATATTAACAAGTCTAGAGAAAATACTATTTATTTCAATCACTCTGTTCAGATTTTTAAAATTAAATCCTCTTAGCCTGTAACACACTTTAGCTATCTATGTATCTATCCTTTTATTTACAGATTTCACTCATTCTATTTAGGAAACTGTGATAAAATTTATCTGGGAAAAATAAGACCTATTCGGCCAGAAGATGATCTAAAAGTACTTTACCCCATTCCTCTCACTTATTATAACTAAAAAGTGGGCATTAAACACAAAAGTTGTAGGTCTCTGGGACCAACATAGACCCTCTGCCAACAAAAATAAATAAACATCTGTGTCTCTTTTGCTGTCTTGCGTACAGGTTTATCATTACCATCATTCTAAATTCCATATATATGTGTAAGTATACTGTATTGGTGTTTTTCTTTCTGGCTTACTTCACTCTGTATAATCGGCTCCAGTGTCACAGATGTATAGAACAGCCTTTTGGACTCTGTGGGAGAGGGAGAGGGTGGGATGGGTTGGCAGAGTGGCAGTGTAACATGTATGATATCATAAGTGAAACGAATCACCAGTCCAGGTTTGATGCAGGATGCAGGATCCTTGGGACTGATGCACGGGGATAATCCAGAGAGAAGGTGTGGGGCGGGAGGGGGGAGGTGGGGGTCGGGATTGGGAGTTCATGTACACTCGTGGCTGATCCATGTCGATGTGTAGCAAAATGAATACAATATTGTAAAGCAAAACAAACTAAAAAAATAAAAATTAATTAAAAAAAAGAAAAAAGAAAAAAATCAGAGATTCTAAAAAAAAAATTAATTAAAAAAATAAATAAACAAATAAACAAAAGCCTTGCTCCTTCTAGTCAAAGGACAAGGAAACCAGCAGCCTATGAAAAGAGAAGAAAAAATTTCGACAATAAACTTTTTAATACATTTAAATGCCATAGAAAATACTCTGACACCACCTGCACCCCTGTCAAAATCAGGTCAAGTGGGGCACTTGAACTTTTACTGCTTTGACAAGATGTCCTAACATATTCCCTGGGATGATGTCAGGGAAGGGTGAGTATGAGCTAGGATCCCTGAAGGCTGGTTGAGAACTCCCCTCTTTCCACTAACTAGAAAAACCTAAAGAAATTCACACAAAGAGTCAAACTTTTGAAGACCAAAGACAAGGAACAAATCTTGAGATCAGCGAGGGGGAAAAAATGACATTCTATCTATGGGGAGAAATAATTTGAAGAACAAGATTTTTTCATCAGCAACAGAAGGAAATATGTTGTAGAAAAATGAACATCTTTGCCAGCTGATGGGTGGTATGAGTTTTCAAGATTCCAGATTTCCGAGCACTTAACACAAACACCTAATTTTCCAGAATAAGCATAAATTTAACATTGTTTAAATGTCCAAAGAGCAGTTGCAAAAGATCTAATATTAATAATCATTTTATTGCAAGCTTTATTTTAAACTGTCTCAATTTTCTTTTTGTTGATATAATAAGGAAACTGCTCCTTTCCCTGGATCCTGGTGTGCACAAGGTTTTGTTTGTGCCCTCTGAGCATCTCTGGCAGATCTGAGGTTTGATTCTAAATGTGATTTCGTCTCTCCTACCATTTGTTGGGGTTTCTTATTTGCCCTTGGACACAGGGTATCTTTTTTTTGGTGGGATCCAACATTCTCCTGTCGATGGTTGTTCAGCAGCTAGTTGTGATATTGGTGTTCTTGCAGGAGAAGATGAGTGCACATCCTTATACTCCACCATCTTCTTCACTCCTGAAACAATTTTTTGGTATATTGTTTTTAAATTTTACTCTGGCTCCCCCATTATAGTGTGCCTCTGGCCAAATTGGCTGAAGCCAGGTATCTACCTTGTGAGCTAATGTGGTTTCATGGCTGAAGTGAAAACATAGTCAACAAAAGAGTCCAAAATACAGTATTTGGGTGCAGTCTCAAAAATAACAGAATGATCTCTGTTCTTTTCCAAGGCGAATCATTCAATATCACAGTAATCCAAGTCTATGCCCCAATCACTAATGCCAAAGAAACTGAAGTAGAATGGTTCTGTGACAACCTAGAAGACTTTCTAGAACTAACACCAAAAAATGTCCTTTTTATCAGAAGAGACTGGAATGCAAAAGTAGGAAGTCAAGAGATACCTGGAGTAACAAGCAAGTTTGGCCTTGGAGTACAAAATGAAGCAGGGCAAAGGCTAACAAAGTTTTGCCAAGAGAATGCACTGGTCACAGCAAACACCCATGGCAGTTTTGCACTGAATAATTCTTACAAACACACAGTGTTATCAGAGACAGTGCAGAGAGCTCACAAAGAAACAACTTCAAGAGAAAATGCTGAGCACATATTTTATTGGTAACTTACCTTGTAATCTTCAGAGCAGTAAAGCAAGATGGAGACCAGAATTCTGGACTTAAGGAAGCTTCCTCCAGGAGATCTGGAGGTAATCACATCAGAATCATAAAGAAAGATCTTTGAAGATAAGAGGGATTGTTCTGCACACAGAACAGCATCTAGTTTGGGCTTCCCTGTGACTCAGCTGATAAAGAATCTACCTGCGATGCCAAAGACCTGGGTTTGATCTCTGGGTTGGGAAGATCCGCTGGAGAAGGGAAAGGCTACCATTCCAATATTCTGGCCTGGAGATTTCCATGGACTGCATAGTCTATGGGGTTGCAAAGAGTCACAACATTTTGCATGAAAGTCACCCTTGAGAAACTTTCACTTCACAATGCTGACTTGTCAGCCAGAACATGTAACGTAAGGGCAGAAGAGAGAGCAAGCAATGAGAGAGAGAAAGAATGAGTAAGATGAAATTCGAGGAGATATTTTTGAGAAAGCAGTAAAATATGTTTCCCACATTCCCTTTTTTTGTTTTCTATAACGAATGTTTCTTTGATCTTTTTGTAGGAGGAAGAGCATTAGATTGCCTCAGTGTGGGTGAGCTGAGAAAATAAAGCAATCAATGTTCTGACTAGAAATAAAACATAAAGGAATATTATGAATAAGATGAAAGGGAGAAAACAATATTTTAGATTTAGAGAGGATAACCAGTTCTTCAGGTTGAGCTGTGTGGAAAAGTTGTTAGATTAGCAGACATGCTGATTAAATCCATCAAACAGTCCCATATCAATCGAGGCTTGAGTGCGAAAGGATCTGATGGTTTAGGGTGAGACATTCCAGATGTTAAGTTTCCTGAGAAAGAAACAGTAAACACAAAGGTCTGATGTTTAATGGTAAGGATTTGAGATCCTGTTTTGGGAGGTTCTTATTATATTATTCATATATCAATGAGTGTTGGTATAAGAACATATCTGTGCATTTGTTGAATTAGTTATGCAGAAGAGTAGATGTGAACCATTAATGGTCCAAGGAGAATCTGAGGTGTTCACAGGTAAAGAAGATGGAGGAGAAAGCCATTCTTCTCCAGTAATGGTGGAGTGATTGGTAGAAATAGGAATTTCTGGATCTTCTCATGTGGCAATAGAGAACACATGGGGTCACAAAGAGTCTGACATGACTGAGCGACTGAACTAAACTGAAACAATGATCCTATAAGGCAAACAGATGAGTCAGCTTGTTGATTCCCAAAAGCGAATGAGCTCCAGGTAATTGTGTGTGTCCTTGGATATGAGCTATAAAAAAGATGCTGTCATTTAGTTAAACGAGTTTGAATGGAAACAAAGGGGGAAAGTAATGGTTTATCTATTGAGGTATTTAAAATAGAATTGGGCAATTGTTGAATGATATTAATAACACAAAAGGAATCTGTTAAGAGATTAAAGGAACTTTGTGAGAAGGTTTGCAAAGCAAGCAAGACAGCAGCTAATTCAGAAGCTGTGGGAAAGCTTAGGGGCTGGTAAAAGAAAAAGTTCCATCCTGAGGTTTCCTTCCAGGTTACTATTCCTTGAGTTTAATTGTTATCTGTATAGAGGTTAAGAACATTAGAAATAGGATGTTTAGAGATAATACAATGCAAAGAAAAGGGTACTAATTGTAAAATAGAAATTCTTTTATCTGTTAGCAAGTTGTAAATACATTTCCCTATAAAATCTGATACAGCAATTTGAAATTGTTCATTAGTTTGATATGATTCCACATTTTCCTTAGGTAATCCCATATAAATTGTGGATCTGAGTCAATAAGACGACAGGGACTTAAGCATCCTTGCTGTAATAAATGTAGTCTCGCTGGCAGATAGGGAAAGCAGGGTGGTTGATTAGGAGAATGTAGCTATTCAATGATTTTTATATCTTTAGGTATGTAGGGCAAGTATTGCTATAGGAGTATGTTATGTAGAAAGAAGAATCAGTGAAAAAGGAAGTTAAGGAACACCTGTCAGGAAACGTTTAACATATGCAGTGCTGATTGTTGTAATAAGGCATAATATTGAGGAGAAAAACAGCGGTGAGAGATAGGGTCTTCATTTCTCAGTAATAATTGAAAACAGACCCAAAGAGATGGTACGTGGAGAGAAGAGGGAGGGAGGTTCAGGATGGGGAACACATGTATACCTGTGGCGGATTCATGTTGATGTATGGCAAAACCAATACAATACTGTAAAGTAATTAACTTCCAATTAAAATAAATAAATTTATATTAAAAAAAAAGTATTGCACATGTTGGGATGCCTAAGCCAGGTCATACTCAATTTAAATGAACCAAGATTGCTGTAAAGAATGAAGTGTTAATGGTTCTAGAACCTTGAAAGGAACTTGTAAAGGAGTAATGACTTGTAAAGGAGTATTTGTTGGATTTTCTCTAGAGCTATTATTAACCCCTGTGAATTCAAATATGTCTGTATTAAAGAGAGAATTTCTGTTAATTTTTGTGGTGAAGAGTGAGATAAAAGAATGTCATCCATATAATGATAAATATGGACATTGGGAAATTGTTATAATGGTTGCACAGTTAGGTCTACAAATCTTTGACACAGGATAGGGCTACTCATCATAACTTGAGGTAAGTATTTTGATTGATATCATTGTAAAGATGATGGTTATTTATATTAGAAACAAAGTGCAAATCTCTGTTATCTTCAAGATGTAAGGGTATGGTAAAATAGCAATCCTTAAGATTTATGATTAGTATAGTGTGATCATCTGGAATTAGAGAGGGTTTTGGAGTACCTGATTGTAATAAACCTATCAGTTGCATCCAAGCATTCATTGGTCTTTCCTGATTTGGGGGGGATAGTAAAGATGGGAGTATTCCATAGGCTTGTGAAAAGTTCCATATACTCTCCATCTAATAGTTCTTTAACCAATTGTTGTATATGCTCAGTGTTCTCTGCTCTATCCAGTTGGGGGCAGGGCATCAGTCATAGATAATTTGTAATGGTGGTATAATAGCAGTGGTCCCTAGGATAAATTTGTTTGTAGTCTTAATTGATATTGTTGAAATATGTCTCATCTCCATAAAGTTGGAGGGGTACTCATGACATAAGGACAGATGATAGCTACATGACCTTCTGGATCTGTACAGATTTTTGGAAAGGTGCTTTGATAAGCTTCTTGGAATCCCCAACGCCTAACATTTGTCCATGGGCCTCCTCTAAAGACCAATCAGAGGGCCATTCTTGTTTTGTGATGATAGTTACATCAGCTCCCGTGTCTATTAAACCCTTGGAAGAAAGGTCTTGAATTTTTAGAGTTAATGTGGGGCAGTTAAAGTCAATTAGCATAGTCTATAAGTTGCGTTCATGTAGATTCAAAACCTCCTTTCCTAATTTCTGTCTCTGCTGGTGCACAAAATATGGCAAGAATAATAATTGTGCAAGTTTTGTCCCTTTCTCTACTGTCTTATAAGTATGTGAGAGAGCCATAATTTGAATATCGTCTGTGTAATCAAAATCAGTTACCCTTAGTAAAATATAAATACCTTTCATAGTTATGTTTGAGTCAAGTAAAATAATTCTAACTATACCTTTAGGTAGAGGGCTATAAACTTCCATAAGAATATGTTTACCTTCATTGCTAATACCAAAGTGCAACTTTCAGTAATAAAAAGGTCCAATCCTGCACTGCTGGTTGTGGCAGTGTTTAAATCTGAGACTACTTTTCATTTTGAGCTGTCTTGGTGTTCAGAAAGAGATTGTTGGGATTCCATTCTGGGGCATTCACATTCCAAGTCTGTATTTTTTTTGTCCCCTGTTCCTGATGCAGGGCCTGGGTTTGACCCCACCGGTAGTTTTCTGACAGAGGCTGTCTCTTATTATCGAATTTGAAAAGGCATTGATTGGCCAAATGGATACCTTTATTGCAGCGAGGACATTGTGAGAAGGTTTCTTTTAATCAGATGGCAGTTTTTTTTAGCATATCTCCAGATTTACCACAGTTAAAACAGTTTTGAGGAGTATATGCAGTGGCTAGCATAGCAGCTTTATGGAATTCAGTTCCTGTAGTTTGACAGGCTTTTATCATTTCTGCTATATTAGTTGTTGGCAAATTACAAATGGGCTGCAAGACTCCTTCACAATTTTCATTTGCATTTTCATAAGCTAATTGTAATGTTAATACATTCTGAGCCTCCAAATTTTCAATCCATTGGTCAATAGCATTTTGCAATTTTTCTACAAGCTCATGTAAGGTTCATTCGTTCCTTTTCTTATAGTAGAAAAGGATCCCTGTGGGATGATAAGATCAGGTAAACTAAGCCAAGTTTTATGAGCCGTTTCAGAGGATATTAAAGTGGGCCTTAGAAAGCATCACTTGAACAAAGCTAGGGGAGATGATGGAATTCCAGCTGAGCTATTTCAAATCTTAAAAGATAATGGTGTTAAAGTGTTGCACTCAATATGGCAGCACATTTGGAAAACTCAACAGTGGCTACAGGACTGGAAAAGGTCAGTTTTCATTCAAATACCAAAGAACAGCAATGACAAAAAATGTTCAGATTGCACTCATTTCACACACTAGGCAAAGTAATGCTCAAAATTCTCTGATAGGCTTCAACAGTAAGTGAACCAAGAATTTCCATTTGTTCAAGTTGGATTTAGAAGAGGCAGGTGAATCAGAGATCAAATTGCCAACATCCACTGGGTCATAGAAAAACCAAGAGAATTCCAAAAAATCTGCTTCATTGACGACTGTAAAGCCTTTGACTGTGTGGATCACAACAAACTGTGGAAAATTCTTACAGAGATGGGAATACCAGACCACCTGACCTGCCTCTTGAGGACCCTGTATATAAGTCAAGGAGCAACAGTTAGAACCACAATGGGACAAGGGACTGATTGCAAATTGTGAAAAAAGTCAAGGCTGTATATTGTCACCCTGCTTATTTAACAGAAATGAAGAGTACATTATGTGAAATGCCAAACTGGATGATGCACAAGCTGGAATCAAGATTGTAGGGAGAAATATCAATAACCTCAGATACACAGATGATGCCACCATAATGGCAGAAAGTGAAGAAGAACTAAAAAGCCTCTTGATGAAAGTGAAAGAGGAGAGTAAAAAAGCTGGCTTAAAACCCAGCATTAAAAAACCAAGATCATGGTATCCAGTCCCATCAGTTCATGGCAAATACTTGGAGATACAATGGAAACAGAGACAGATTTTATTTTCTTGGGCTCCAAAATCATTGCAAATAAAGACCACAGCCATGAAATTAAAAGATGCTTGCTCCTTGACAGAAAAGCTATGACCAATCTAGTTCAGTTCAGTTCAGTCGCACAGTCATGTCCGACTCTTTGCGACCCCATGAATCGCAGCATGCCAGGCCTCCCTGTTATCACCATCTCCCAGAGTTCACTCAGACTCATGTCCATCGAGTCAGTGATGCCATCCAGCGATCTCATCCTCGGTTGTCCCCTTCTCCTCCTGCCCCCAATCCCTCCCAGTATTAGAGTCTTTTCCAATGAGTTAACTATTCACATGAGGTGGCCAAAGTACTGGAGCTTCAGCTTTAGCATCATTCCTTCCAAAGAAATCCCAGGGTTGATTTCCTTCAGAATGGACTGGTTGGATCTCCTTGCAGTCCAAGGGACTCTCAAGAGTCTTCTCCAACACCACAGTTCAAAAGCACCAATCTAGACTGCCTATTAAAAAGCAGAGACATTACTTTTCCAACAAAGGTCCATCTGGTTAAAGTTATGGTTTTCCCAGTAGTCATGTATGGATGTGAAAGTTGTACCATAAAGAAAGCTAAGCACCAAAGAACTGATGTTTTGAATTGTGGTGTTGGAGAGGACTCTTGAGAGTCCCTTAGACTGCAAGGAAATCAAATCAGTCAATCTTAAAGGAAATCAACCCTAAATATTTATTGGAAGGACTGATGCTGAAACTGAAGCACCAATACTTTGGCCACCTGATGTGAAGGGCCGACTGATTAGAAAAGACACTGATGCTGGGCAAGATTGAAGGTGCAGGGGAAAGGAACAAAAGTGGATGAGATGATTGAATGGCATCACTGATTCAATTGACATGAGTTTCAGCAAGCTCCAGGAGATGGTAAAGGACAGGGAAGCCTGGTGTGTTGCAGTCCATGGGGTCACAAAGAGCTGGACATGACTGAGTGACTGAATAACAATGAACAACAGCAATGAGGAAACATTAGTTTATAACATTATGTAAATGTCATGTGCATAGTGTTATATGTCTACTTTTGTGTACAGCACAATGGGCTAACTACCAAAATTTTACTTTCTATCTGTCACCATGTAATTGATCCCCTTTACCCATTTGCCTACCTTCCCACTGCTTCTCCTCTGATAATCACTATTCTGTTCTAGGTTTCTATTTATACGTATGGTTTGTTTGGGTTCATTTCTTCAGTTATTTCATTTGTTTGTGGGGTTTTTAATAATACACATTAAAAGTTTTTTTTTTTAATGAAAAATATCAACTCATAGGTAAGACACTATTGAGGATATAATGGGATTGTCTCAAATCATATATGCATGTTTTAGAAGCTGTAACATCTAACTTTGTATTTAACATATATATACCATAAAAATGGAAATAAGTATTAATATTATAGTTATAAAAAGAGAGCCCTGTGTCTCACCAAAATATTGAACATAATATTTCATTTTAAAAAGCATCATAAGCCATTGTAATTTTATGACATATATTTTCTCTGAACACCAAATATCTTAAATTTTTTCAATGTAAAGCAATTATACAAGACTTTGTTAAGATTTAGTATATACAATTTTTTTTTTCCTTTTGTTGAAGTAATGTTGATGTACAACATTATGTAAGTTGGTGCAGTTACATTGCCCCCTCCCGCTCTCTCTTTCTACTACTGCTGCTGCTGCTAAGTCGCTTCGGTGGTGTCCCATAGATGGCAGCCCACAAGGCTCCCTTGTCCCTGGGATCTCATGGACTGCAGCCCACCAGGCTCCTCCATCCGTGGTATTTTCCAGGCAAGAGTACTGGAATGGGGTGCCACTGACTTCTCTTCCTACTGGTAACCTCTAATTTGTTCTTTATATCACTGAATCTGTTTCATTTTTGTTATATTCATTAGTTTATTGTATTTTTTAGATTACATATAAGGCCGTATTTTTCTTTCTCAGACCTATCTCATTTAGCATACATTAGTTCAGTTCAGTCCAGTTCAGTTGCTCAGTCATGTCTGACTCTTTGTGACCCCATGAATCGCAGCACGCCAGGCCTCCCTGTCCATCACCAATTCCCAGAGTTTACCCATTAGCATATATAACACCCAGTAAATCCTGTTGTGCTTTTGCAAGTGGCAAAATTTCAACCTTTTTTATGACTTAGTAGTAGCAGCAGCAGCAGCAGCAGCAGTATTCAACTGTGTATTTATCAGCACATCTGTTTATCCCAGCATCTGCTGATGGATGTATAAGTTGCTTCCATATCTTGATAACTGTAAATAATGTGACTGTGAACACTGGAGTGCATGTATCTTTTTAAATTAGTGTTTCTTTTTTTTTGAGACATATACCCAAAAGTCGAATCACTGGGTCATGTGACAGCTTTATTTTTAGTTTTTTGAGAAACTTCCATACTCTTTTCCACACTGCCTGTAGCAATTTACATTCCCAACAACAGTGTAAAAGAATTCCCATTTCTTCATATTCTTGCCAACATTTGTTATTTGTGTTCTTTTTGAGTGTAGCCATTCTGACAGGTGTGTGGTGATGTCTCTGCATGGTTTTGATTTATATTTCCCTAATGATTAGAGATATTGAACATCTTTTCATTTGCCTATGGACTAACTGCATGTCCTGTCCTCTTTGGAGAATTGAATATCTACATGTAAAGGAATGAAATTAGGACATTACTAACACCATTACTGACACTAATTACTACAAAAATAAACTCAAAAAGAATTAGGGACCCAAATGTAAAACTAGAAGCCATAAAACTGCAAGAAGAAAAAAGAGCATTCTTTGACATAAACCATATCATTTTTTGGGGTGGGATTTGGCTCCTGAAGGAAAAAAAGATAAAACTTAAAATAAGCAAATGAGAACTAATTAAACTTAAAAACATATCAAAGGAAATAACTAAAAAAAGGAGAAAACGGCCTACTGAATGGAAGAAAATATTTGCAAATAATATGGATAAGGAGTTAATATCCAAATAAGTAAACAGCCCATATACCTTAATATCAAAAAAGCAAATAACATGATTTGAAAATGATCCGAAGAGTTTTAATCATTTTATTTATATATACCAACCCATAATACAGTATTTATGTCCTTCATGAGACGACATAGTGTCAACAGAACTGAGAAGATATTCAGAAAAGTCTCTAGGTTTTATGTTGGAATTATCAGTAAGATTAGTTGCTACTTATTTGTGACATTTAACCTTCATAGTATTTCTTAATTTTTTAGGGTAATATATAGAGCTGATTTTTCCTTCATTACTCACTATGTGTCTGCCAAAATTATTACAAAACACCTTTTATTGTTAAAGCAATCAATATTGTAATATTTTATTTAAACCTTAGCTCTTATTGCTTTCATATTAGAGAAAAGGGGGGCTATTTGCAGTCCTCATCCAAGGATTCCCTCAGTCACAGAACATGTAGGCTCTACCGTCCTGTTTACTGGTTTGAATCAGCATTCCAAAATACCCCATATAATCAAAAGATAGCATTTAGCAGTCGTTGGAAGGACACCATTGAATAGAGTGCATTTGGGACTGATGCACGGGGATAATCCAGAGAGATGGTGTGGGGCGGGGAGGGGGGAGGTGGGGGTCGGGATTGGGAGTTCATGTACACTCGTGGCTGATTCATGTCAATGTATAGCAAAATGAATACAATATTGTAAAGCAAAACAAACTAAAAAATAAAAATTAATTAAAAAAAATAACTAAAAAAATAAAAATAAAAAAAGATCTCTGCCCAGGTCCTACTTGCAGGGTTTCTGTTTTAGAAAGCCTAGGGTGACAACTGTGTTATGAAACAGCTCTGTGAGTAACTCTGATGCTTATGCCTGATTAAAAACTACTGCCTTAAAAAAAATTTTAAACAGTATGGTATAAGTCTTAATTATATATTGAATCTATTTATCTAGAAACATATTAAAAAAAAATACTTGACTGTGATTTCTATAGTGTATCTCTTATAGGAAATAATTATCTCCCTTCAGCAGCACCACAAAATCCCTCACATTACCTAGAAATTTTTTTCAACATTTACATCTCTAGGAATTTAAAATCATCTTTTAGTATAGTAGTCATAGGTGCTATTGTTTCTTCTTCCATCTTGCTTTTCTTACTTCATCAAAGGTACAAAAAACATCTAGTGGGTGTTTGGCAGTAGCATAGAACATGCAGAGACAAACAGTAGAAGTAGTTGAAACACTTCCTTAACATGCTAACTAAATGCCTGTATGGCTCAGGTCCAAGTCTTAGACACTTGATCCCCATATGTCAACCTCTGGAAAAAGGCTTCTCCAGATATTTCAGGGTAAATGCTTCACTGACATCTGTGAACACTCAGTTATGCAGTGATAATACAAGATCATTCAAGAAATTTCTTTCCAAGTACCTTTCTGAAAGCATTCTTCATGTCCTTATTCCTGAGGCTGAAAATGAGAGGGCTGAGGAAAGGAGTGATGACAGTGTAGGGAACTGCGATCACTGTGTCATCTCCCGCTGATGCTTCTGGCTTCAGATAAACAATAGATGCAAAACCGAAGTGGATGATGACCACGGTGAGGTGGGAGGCACATGTAGAAAAGGCCTTCTGCTTGCCCTCAGCCGAAGGGATTTTGAGGACAGTGGAAAGAATGAACACATAAGTGAGGATGATGATCAGGAAGGTGCCCATCAAACCTGACACTGACATCAGTGTTACAATAAATTCTGTGAGGTCACTGTCTAAACAGGACAGCTTCACAACAGATCTCATATGACAAAAGAAGTGTTTGACAAGGTTGGGGTTGCAGAAAGAGCCCCTGAATATCAATGCAGTCTCTATCACAGAGATAAAGAAGCCAACAACCCAAGCAGAGGTCACAAGTTTTCCACACACCATGTTGGTCATAAGCAAAGGATATCTGAGAGGGTTGCAGATGGCCAGGAAGCGATCATATCCCATCAAAGTGAGAATGATACAATTAGTGCCACCAAGTCCCAAGAAGAAACACATTTGCAAGGCACAACCTATGGATGAAATGATTCTGTCCTTGGCCAAGAGATTTGCCAGCATCTTGGGGATAATAGTCAGTGTGTAGCAGGTCTCAGAGAAAGAGAGTGCACTAAGGAAGAGGTACATGGGTGTGTGGAGACATCTGTCCACCCAAGTTAGACCCATGATGGCCAGATTACCTGTGAGGGTGGGAAGGTAGAGGCAAAAGAAAACCACAAAGAGGAATGTCTGTGCATGTGGGTAAACAGAAAAGCCAACAAGATGAACTCTGTCAGGACTGTCTGGTTGATCTTCATCATGTGAAAGTTCTGAAATCCAAGGAAACAAAAAATTCAATTTTCCATTATTCTCTGCAGTTTTGGTGTGACTAAAACAGACAATCAAATTTGCAGTTACCAATTGATTTTATATTTATTTGGCCAAACTAGATGTGTATGTAGGTAATATTTTTCCTAATTGTCCATTCATGTTTCTTCTTTATTAAGCCACCATTACTAATTACTTATTATGAGTTTTTCTGCCCTATTTTTTAATGGAGTTTAATGGCTGATAGTAAAAAAGAACAAAAAATACTCTAATTGCTGTCCAGATGAAGGAAATTCATGTGCATAAGGTGAGTTACATTTGGATCTGATTCTAAACCATGAAAAAATGACCAAGTAGTTAATTGACAGAATCAGGATCTGACATAGCAACTTATGCTTATAATATTGTCTGTAAGCAGTTAAAATGTGAAGTTTGATAGTTGTTTGGAATTTGGAGACTGTATTTGAACAATGGACTTACAGTTATAACAGAAAATCAAAGTCATTACCTCTTCTTGAAAAAGACAATTAACTCCGAAATACTAAAGGAAAAGAAATAACAAGCTCCCTTTCCTCTCCTCTAAAGGACCCTTAGGATAAATTTTGCTTACGTAGTTTGTGGATAATGTTACTAAGCAGACATTTTATGCAACTATAGTTCAAGTGGCAAGAGACATTTTGTTCATTTCGTCAATGCTCAGCATATACAAAAAAGACAAATTTTAGTGATTCTGTATATTTCTTGATAATTCTGTCAGATTTAATCTCATCCTTTTTAAAATTCCATGTTTGTCCTAATAGTTAAATAATCCCTTATGTTTATATGATCTTGAACTATATTTTTCTTAACCTCATGCTAACATATTTAATAACTCATTTATAGAGCCAACATTTTGCCAAATTTGTCTGTATATTTATTCAGTTTACTTTTCAAACTGTATAGGTGAAGTGCCTAGGAGAAATATAAAATGTATAGGGAGCTGTAGTTATTTTTTAAATTTATAAATTTAAATTTTATAATTTAAAAATTATTTTTTTAAATATCTACTTTAAAAATAAGATTATCTTATCTATGAAGTGTCACAACTGTTACCGGAATCAAGCTGTTTTAACCTTAGTGGCATATTATTCTCGTTTATCAATGCTTTCACCTTGAAGAAAGAGACTATGAGTCATATAAGTCTGTAGTTCTCAGAGTGATAATATATATGGAGCATTTTAAGAAGATATTGATTTCCAATAAATCTTCAATGAGCAGGTTATTTTAACAGTGTTGAATCTCAAAACAATGTGTGTTTTACTTTGTTATTCAGCACTATATAACATATGATCTTGGGCACAGAGATGAAGACACTTTCCATTGTTCCTTAGATTTGGTTCAGGTGAAGCATTTTCAGGGTGGAATCCTGCTGGTCACTGAGAGTCAGAAGAAACAGTAGGAAAATGGCCTAAATTACAAATGTTTTCATAAATAATTCAAATATATGGACTATACCTTAAAGGTCCCTTGGATTCTTTTGTCCTCGTGGACCTGACAAGATTTTTATTCTTTCACAGTCACACATGAGTCCCCTGACCTAATCTTGTCTATGAACCCTTTCATCTTTCTTGTTTCCCTTTCTCACTGTATTTACACTTTATCTGTGAGCAATTATCTCCAAAAAGGTAGACTATTTTTCTATCTTCTTGCCTAAGAACTTATCATGAGGGATAGTGTCTAAATGTCCCTTTGGTTTGTTCATGAGACCTTTAAGTAACCCTCTTCAGTACCCAAACTCCATGTGAGTGTCTTTCACATCCAATTCCACATTTGCGGATCATTGTTTCACTTCTCTCTATAAGCATCTTTCTGAAGGATTCTAGCTGTTTAAGAACAAAATCTCCTCCGGTCAGAAAATATTCGGTTTTTCTGTTGCTCCCTAACATATTATGAAAAATTATTTCCACTAACAGAGCTATCTACACACTAAGGTTCTTAAATTCACATGACTCTTCACAATATTCTATAAGAAAGGCAATTATATGGATTGTGGAATTAAAAGATTCACTAAGTTCCCCAACAGAGAAGGCAATGGTACCCCACTCCAGTCCTCGTGCCTAGAAAAATCCCATGGATGGAGGAGCCTGCTAGGCTGCAGTCCATGGGGTCGCTAAGAGTGGGACACGACTGAGTGACTTCACTTTCACTTTTCATTTTCATGCACTGGAGAAGGAAATGGCAACCCACTCCAGTGTTCTTGCCTGGGGAACCCCAAGGATGGGGGAGCCCGGTGGGCTGCCGTCTATGGGGTCACACAGAGTTGGACACGACTGAAGCAACTTAGCAGCAGCAGCAACAGCAGCAAGTCCCCCAAAGGGAAAATGTATATTAGCAAAATAAAAAATTGTTTTAGTAGGTGATCTCCTTGGTGCAAAGCCCAAAAGTTTTTCTGTCATACTACCTGCAAAACAGTGTGATTTCATACTATAGGCCATATTCCCTCCAAGACAGCCCAGAAAGGTTGTTTTCAAAGTTTAAAGTTCAGAAGCATTTTGAAAATGCAAAGAATAATTGATACAAATTCCAGACCAGGTCCTTTCTTATCTCGTTTTTCCCAATTGTGTAGTAAATATCTACTTAGCTAACCATCAGGAGTAAAATATGAATGTCAATCTCCTTCCACTTTTGGCATATTTCGAACGTGTGTGTATATGTGTGAATGCGGTGGTTACCATATCCCATCCAATTCTCAGTTCTCTCTGAAGTTATTGCTAAATCAACCTGTCTCAAATTTAGTTTGCCATATAGAGCCACACTGACAAAAGAAATATATATCCTTTCCAAAGTCAAAGAGAAATGCTAATTTGAAGAAAATGGTAGTGACAACTAATCATCAAGAAAAGAGAGTCAAACCATCTAATTTCCCACCTTGTGTATTTTACCATGGCTCCAATGCCAATTCAGTGTATAGTTATATTCTTCCAAAAAAGTCTTCACATTGTTGGAAGTATGCTTTGTTCTTCACTCAAAAGAGGCAAAGATAATTTAGTATTCAAACTACTGGTCAAAGACTCTGGACTCTTAACTTTGTCATTGTTAGTTAAGTGACCTTGGGAAAGCCCTTGCATCTTCTGAGTTTCCCCACCTGGGAAGTGAAAAAAGAGGTCCTGACTTTGTGTACATCAGTTTTTTATAGCCCCAGAGTTTTTGACATGACATGTGAGGTTAGGCCGCATTTGCAATGATCAGTTCCCAACACTCACTAAATTGCAGTGGCTTAGAGCCTTTACTTTTAACACTTTAGAGATATTACCTGATAATTGCCAGGGCTTGAGGTTCCTGAGCTCTAGAGGTTTGTTAGGTTCTGCTTAAGAGACTCTCAGGGATTTCTTTCTTCTTTCATCAGAAGGAGGAAAAGAACTTTCTCACTCAGCTTTTTAATTTGTTATTAGTTGCAGGACTTTGTGTAACATGTGACTAGTGAAACTCTTCTGGGAATCTCTGGGGATTTAAAATGTTCAGAGCTCATGTTCAACCCATAACCAAGGCTTCCTGCTACTTCATTAGTTCTGTTTTATCAGAGAGGGAAGTCAGCTGCATCCCTAGTACTGATTCCATTCACTTTTCCACTCACCATAAAAGGTTCTTTCCCTCTATTCATCAACTCCCTTCCTCTGTGGAGAAAAACTATTGCCTACCATTTCAGTAAACAAAGAATATTGTCTGCCTTTCTGATAAAGAAGGAATGTTGCTAGCCATCATACCTTCAAGCTATTAGCCACTATGTTCAGTTCAGTCGCTCAGTCGTGTCTGACTCTGTGACCCCATGAATCACAGCACACCAGGCCTCCCTGTCCATCACCATTTCCCGGAGTTCACTCAGACTCACGCCCATTGAGTCGGTGATGCCATCCAGCCATCTCATCCTCTGTTGTCCCCTTTTCCTCCTACCCTCAATCCCTCCCAGCATCAGAGTCTTTTCCAATGAGTCAACTCTTCGCATGAGGTGGCCAAAGTACTGGAGCTTCAGCTTTAGCATCATGCCTTCCAAGGAACACCCAGAGCTAATCTCCTTTAGAATGGACTGGTTGGATCTCCTTGCAGTCCAAGGGACTCTCAAGGATCTTCTCCAACACCCCAGTTCAAAAGCGTCAATTCTTCAGCACTCAGCTTTCTTCACAGTCCAACTCTCACATTGTGATGCCATCCAGCCATCTCATCCTCTGTTGTCCCCTTTTCCTCCTACCCTCAATCCCTCCCAGCATCAGAGTCTTTTCCAATGAGTCAACTCTTCGCATGAGGTGGCCAAAGTACTGGAGCTTCAGCTTTAGCATCATGCCTTCCAAGGAACACCCAGAGCTAATCTCCTTTAGAATGGACTGGTTGGATCTCCTTGCAGTCCAAGGGACTCTCAAGGATCTTCTCCAACACCCCAGTCAAAAGCGTCAATTCTTCAGCACTCAGCTTTCTTCACAGTCCAACTCTCACATCCATACATGACCACTGGAAAAACTATAGCCTCGACTAGATGGACCTTTGTTGGCAAAGTTATGTCTCTGCTTTTGTATATACCATCTAGGTTGGTCATAACTTGCCTTACAAGGAGTAAGAGTCTTTGAATTTCCTGGCTGCAGTCACCATCTGCACCCTAAGGGGAATATAAAATGGTGAAAGGCAGGATGCTGGTCCTTCCCAGAGATAAAAAGGCACTAAAATAATTGATTTTAGATGTCCTGTATGTTTGTGATTAGCAGTAATTTTTTTTTTTTTTTTATGTTCAACTACAACTGAACTGGCACGTTTTCTATAGCAAAAAAAACTTACATATCCTGGCTTCTTCCTTATAGATGGAGAAAGAGTAGAAACACTGTCAGACTTTATTTTGGGGGGCTCTAAAATCACTACAGATGGTGACTGCAGCCATGAAATTAAAAGACATTTACTCCTTGGAAGAAAAGTTATGAGCAACCTAGATAGCATATTCAAAAGCAGAGATATTACTTTGTCAACAAATGTCCGTCTAGTCAAAGCTATGGCTTTTCCAGTAGTCATGTATGGATGTGAGAGTTGGACTATGAAGAAGGCTGAGCACCGAAGAATTGATGCTTTTGAAGTGTGGTGTTGGAGAAGACTCTTGAGAGTCCCTTGGACTGCAAGGAGATCCAACCAGTCCATTCTGAAGGAAGTTAGCTCTGGGTGTTCCTTGGAAGGCATGATGCTAAAGCTGAAGCTCCAGTACTTTGGCCACCTCATGTGAAGAGTTGACTCATTGGAAAAGACTCTGATGCTGGGAGGGATTGAGGGTAGGAGGAAAAGGGGACAACAGAGGATGAGATGGCTGGATGGCATCACTGACTCAATGGGCGTGAGTCTGAGTGAACTCCGGGAGTTGGTGATGGACAGGGAGGCCTGGCGTGCTGTGATTCATGGGGTCGCAAAGAGTTGGACACGACTGAGTGCTGAACTGAATTGTACCCTGCTATAATTTCAGAGGATTCTGTTATTAAAAATATTGAGAGAATACTTTCAATCATTTGGTATAGGTCTACTCAGCTGACAATTCCTTTTTGTGGTAGTTTTGGAATTGTTTGTCTTTTTAGAAATCTGTCTATATCATCTAACTGATCTAATTTATTAGTTTGCAAATGTTCATAATATTCACTTATAATTATTTTTATTTCTGGAAGTTCAGTAACAATATCATTTCTGTGTCCCATAAGTTGAATTGCCTGAGTTTTTTTTTTTTTTTGATCTTGAGCAATTGAGCAAATGTTCATCAGTTTTGTTGATCTTTTTGATCTCTTATTAAAAATCAAAAGAAGCAGCTTTTGGTTTCATCAACTTAAAAGTTTTTCTCTTATCCTACTATTTAAAATATTTTCCTTTAAATTTTACTCCCCCCTACCCCACCTTCTATTTGCTTTAGGTTAACTTTGCTGTTCTCACAATGTCTTATGGTATAAGATTATGTTGCTTACTTGTCATCTTTCTTCATTTTACATACAGGTATATATCATTGTTAAGTTCCTTCTAAGCACTGCTTTAGCTGAATCCCATAAGTTGTATTATGTCATGTCCTTATTTTTGCTCATCTCAAAGTGTTTTCTAATTTCTCCTATGATTTCTTTTCAGAACTGTTAGTCATTTAAGAGTGTGTTGCTTACTTTTCATGTATTTGCGAATTTCCCTATTTCCTTGTGTTATTGATTTCTAATTTCACTCCATTGTGATTCTAATTTCTCCCCATTCACTCTATTTCTAATTTTCACTCCAAAATCCTACAGACTTTATAGATTTGTATCCTTTTAACTTTAGAGACTTGTCCTATGCCCTGTCATATGGTCTTTCTATGTCCCACATACCCTCAAAAAGAATGTCTTCTCTGCTGTTGTTGGTTTTATCTGTTGGTAGATCTCTTTACATTTACACTGGGCTTCCCTGGTGGCTCAGATGGTAAAAGACTCTGCCTGCAGTGCAGGGTCTTGGGTTCAACCCCTGGGTCAGGAAAATCCCCTTAGAAGGAAATGCCTACCCACTCCAGTATTCTTGCCTGGAGAATTCAATGGATTGAGCAGTCTGGTGGGCTATAATCCATAGGGTTGCGAAAATCGGACACAACTGAGCAACTAACACTCTTCACATTTACCCTACTTGAGTTTGTTGAGCTTCTTAGATCTGTAGATTTATTTTTCCATAAATTTGGGCAGTATTCAGCCACTATTTCTTTATTTCTTTTTTTTTTTCCTCTTTCTTTCTCTTTTCTCTTTCTGGTACTCATTTAAATTTTGGTAAATTTAATGGTGTCACATATTTCTCTGAGTATACTTTTCTTCATTCTTTTTTCTCTCTAATATTTGAATTACATAATCATTATTAATCTAACTTCAGGTTCACCGTTTTTTTCTTCAATCAGTTCAAATATATATACATTTTTCTTTAAAAAAATTTTTTTTAATTGAGGTTAATTACTTTAAAATATTGTAGTGGTTTTTGCCATACATTGACATGAATCAGCCATGAGTTGAGTATATCTCAAACAATTAAAAAAAAGTTTTTATAATACTGGAAATAAAAGCAAAAATAAACAAATGGGACCTAATTAAAATTAAAAGCTCCTGCACAACAAAGGAAACTATAAGCAAGGTGAAAAGACAGCCTTCGGAATGGGAGAAAATAATAGCAAATGAAGCAACTGACAAACATCTAATCTCAAAAATATACAAGCAGTTTATGCAGCTCAATTCCAGAAAAAGAAATGACCTAATCAAAAAATGGGCCAAAGAACTAAATAGACATTTCTCCAAAGAAGACATACAGATGGCTAACAAACACATGGAAAGATGCTCAACATCACTCATTATCAGAGAAATGCAAATCAAAACCACAGTGAGGTACCATTTCAGACCAGTCAGAATGGCTGCGATGCAAAAGTCAACAAGCAATAAATGCTGGAGAGGGTGTGGAGAAAAGGGAACCCTCTTACACTGTTGGTGGGAATGCAAATTAGTACAGCCACTATGGAGAACAGTGTGGAGATTCCTTAAAAAATTGCAAATAGAACTGCCTTATGATCCAGCGATCCCACTGCTGGGCATACACACCGAGGAAACCAGAATCGAAAGAGACACGTGTACCCCAATGTTCATTGCGGCACTGTTTATAATAGCCAGGACATGGAAGCAACCTAGATGTCCATCAGCAGATGAATGGATAAGAAAGCTGTGGTACATACACACAATGGAGTATTACTCAGCCATTAAAAAGAATACATTTGAATCAGTTCTAATGAGGTGGATGAAGCTGGAGCTGATTATACAGAGTGAAGTAAGCCAGAAAGAAAAACACCAATACAGTATACTTACACATATATATGGAATTTAGAAAGATGGTAATGATAGACATGTACACGAGACAGGAAAAGAGTCACAGATGTATAGAACAGCGTTTTGGACTCTGTGGGAGAGGGAGAGGGTGGGATGATTTGGGAGAGTGGCAGTGTAACATGTATGATATCATAAGTGAAACAAATCGCCAGTCTAGGTTCGATGCAGGATGTAGGATGCTTGGGACTGATGCACGGGGATAATCCAGAGAGATGGTGTGGGGCGGGAGAGGGGAGGGGGAAGGTCAGGATTGGGAGTTCATGTACACTCGTGGCTGATTCATGTCAATGTATAGCAAAACGAATACAGTATTGTAAAGCAAAACAAACTAAAAAATAAAAATTAATTAAAAAATGTTTACTAAAATGTAGCTGATTTACAATGTTGTGTTAGCTTCAGGTGTATAGCAATGTGAATCAGTAATACATATATCCACACTTATATTATTTTCCCATATAGGGCATTACAAAATATTGAGTAAATTTTCTTGTGCTATAGAGCAGGTTCTCATTAGTTATTTGTTTTAAACATGGTCACTTATATTTGTCAATCTCTTTCTCCCAATATATCCCTCTCCCATATACTTGTAACCATACATTTTTTTTCCTATTATACATCTGTGACTCTACTTCTGTTTAGTAAATTGGTTCATTTACACCTTTTTTGTTAGATTCCACATATAAGCAATATATATTTGTCTTTTTGTATCTAACTTCCTTTCCTCAGTATGACAATCTCTACATACATCCATGTTGCTGCAAATGGCATTATTATTTTTTTTTTTGTGGCTTAGCAATATTCCACTGTACATAGGTATCACATCTTCTTTATCTATTTCTTTGCTGTTGGACATTCAGTTTGCTTCCATATCTGGATATTGTAAATAGTGCTGCAATGAACATTGTGAGGTTTACATCTTCTTAAAGTATGGTTTTCTCCAGGTGCATCCTCAGGGATAAAATTGCTAATAATATTGTAGCTCTATTTTTTTTTTTCTTTTAAGGAAACTCTGTACTGCTCTTCATAGTGGCCACCATAAGAAATTCTTTAAGAAAATCTGTTACTGTATTTTTTAAATCAAGTATTTCCATTTGGGTAATCTTAAATTTCTATTTCATTTATTGGTATTATATTTGATTAATATTATTATAATACTTTATTTGCTTTTTTTTAGTCTTTAAAGATATTTATTCAATAAAATGATTACTATGAAGTTTTTGATTTTTCAGTATGTCATCTAGTCACACTCACTGGAATTTCTTGTTGCCTGATTTCTTTTCTGTTAATATGTGATACATTTCTGCTTCTTTCCATGTATCTTACTTTTGTTGTTGTTTTGTAAAGTAATTAGCCTCCAATTAAATAAGTTAAGAAAAATTAAAAAAAATAAAAAAACTGGATATTTTAGATAATATATTGAAGAAACTTTATTTCCCCAACCTCTTACACATACCTGGGCTTTATATTTGTTATATTTTTTTTATATTTGTTTGTGACTATCTTGATTATTTTAGTGAAATTTCTCCTTCCCAGCCTTCTACAGTGTTAGTTCTCTGATGTCGCTCATCAGGTGCAGAGTCTTAGTTATTCCCACATTCACTCTGGGATGAATGGTTTTGTTAACACTCACTTCAGATGTCCTTTTTCTTGGCCTCAGGCACCTGTTAGCCTACTGAATACTCTATTGTTTTCAACCCTGCCGTAGAACATAAATTGTTCCATGGAAATAAAACAAAATTCAGTCTCCTATGAAGGAATGGGCTTGCTTGGTGGGTCTGATGGTAAAGAATCTGCCTGCAGTGGAGAACACCTGGCTTCAATCCCTGTGGGAAGATTCCCTGGAGAAGGAAATAGCTACCTTATTCTGGCCTGGAGAATTTCATGGACAGAGGGCATGGAGGAATAGTTTCTGAGGTCAAGGTTAAAGATTTTCCCTGTTTCAGGGAGGATTCTAGAGCTTTTAAAATGAGGCTGAGATATTGAAGTCGAGACACCTTGTCTGGAGACATTTAGCAATAATATTACTGAACCCTATAGAAATCCTTTATGGGAAGGGAGTCACTTGAATATGTAGACAAAGAATGTCTCTTGTCAGTTCATTAAACAGAGGATGTTGTAGTCACCAAACCATCAACCTCTGATGGTGCACCTTAATGGAATTCAGGAAGAAGAAAAACAGAATACTGGCCCTAGATACTTAAGGTGCATATCAAAGGAATAGTTTCCATGAGACTAAACTCTTTCATCTTCTCATACATAGAAACAATATAAATTCAGTTACTTGAGGAGCCTTTTTTCTCTAATTAACAGAAATCTTTCGATACTCCAACTACCATTTTTTGCATAAACTTCTATATATCCTTAGTACTCCCCTACCTCTGCAGAACAGGTAGAACAGCTACCTGAGAGCCTGTCCCTAAGGATTAAATCTGCTATATGTCTGCTAAATAAACAATAAATCTCAACTTTTAGGTAATTCTTTTTTTTTTTTTTAACAAGTACTCTCATATATCTGCGAAAGCCTTCAGTTGAGTTCAGTTCAGTCACTCAGTCATCTCCGACTCTTTGCGACCCCATGAATCACAGCACGCCAGGCCTCCCTGTCCATCACCAACTCCTGGATTTCACTCAAACTCACGCCCATCGAGTTGGTGATGCCATCCAACCATCTCATCCTCTGTCATCCCCTTTTCCTCCTACCCTCAAACCCTCCCAGCATCAGAGTCTTTTCAATGAGTCAACTCTTCACATGAGGTGGCCAAAGTACTGGAGTTTCAGCTTCAGCATCAGTCCTTACAAAGAACACACAGGACTGATCTCCTTCAGAATGGACGAGTTGTATCTCCTTGCAGTCCAAGGGACTCTCAAGAGTCTTCTCCAACACCACAGTTCAAAAGCATCAGTTCTTTGGCACTNGGGAGGTGGGGGTCGGGATTGGGAGTTCATGTACACTCATGGCTGATTCATGTCAATGTATAGCAAAACGAATACAGTATTGTAAAGCAAAACAAACTAAAAAATAAAAATTAATTAAAATTTAAAAAAATAATAATAAAATAAATGAACGAAAGAAGATAGAATCAGTAGACATGTTACTAATGTGGAAGCAAACAAATACTGTGGATGTACTTCATTCCTGCTGGCACAGTGAAGCCCTCCTACAGCTTTCCTCACCTGGAGGGCTTGATGCTTCAGCTACAGCTCTCATTAAAGGAGGGAGACTCTTGACACAGTAAAACTCTGGGGCTGGAGCAAAGGGAAAGTTCCTCCACACTCCTAGCACTGTTCTCTAGCAGCATCTTGGCAGCTGTTTCAGTACACCGGCTCTCGGAGGCAAAAACATGAACCCTTTCATTCTGTCAGAAATTAGAAGCAGGTAACTGCTTTTTGAACAGTCTCCACTTTGGAGTGTTGGGTTCCAAAAGTTCATTTTTAATTTGGTTGTTTGGCACCTCTGGTGCATTTTTCCATAGGAACAATTTAAAGAAAGTTTATTAAGTCCTCAGGCGAGCGTGTTTAAAGTCTATTTGACTCATATGGACGGCGAGCGATTAGAGCACTAACCGTGATTTCTCTAACATTACATTAAGAAAAACAAAATTTGTTCAGTGTATGTTGATTGAACCAGAAGCAGTGGTGGAATCAGGAATGCAATCTATTTGGTGAAACAGAGGATTACAGGACAGGGGAGACATGTGTGCCCCAGGTGTGTATAGTGCTCTTTGCCATGGAAACCCCCAGGAAGGGGCTCCCCACTTAGCTGGGCTCCAAGTTTGGAATGCAGAAAATAGGAGTATTTTTCTGCTGAACCTTCATGGCATAGGTAAGCAGGCCCTCAGCCCAAGGGAAAAGGGAAAATGAGATTAGTCAAAACATCAACGGGAGATGGAAGTGAGGTTTAAGAGGAGGGGATAAATGTGTACCTATGACTGATTCATCTGATGTATGGCAGAAACGACATTGTAAAGCAATAATCCCCCAATTAAAAATAAATAAATTTAAAAAATAAAACATCAACAGGGAAGGGGCATAGAGCTCTTCATTCCTAGGGGTCATTTACAGACATTTATAATCTGTATGCAGGTCAAGAAGCAACAGTTAGAACCGGACATGGATCAACAGACTGGTTCCAAATTGGGAAAGGAGTATGTCAAGGCTGTATATTGTCACCCTGCTTATTTAATTTATATACAGAGTACATAATGAGAAATGCTGGACTGGATGAAGCACAAGTTGGAATCAAGATTGCCGGGAGAAATATCAATAACCTCAGATATGCAGATGACACCACCCTTATGGCAGAAAGTGAAGAGGAACTAAAGAGCCTCTTGATGAAAGTGAAAGAGAAGAGTGAAAAAGTTGGCTTAAAACTCAACATTCAGAAAACTAAGATAATGACATCGGGTCCCATCACTTCATGGCAAATAGATGGGGAAACAGTGGAAGCAATGACAGACTTTATTTTGGGGGCTCCAAAATCACTGCAGATGGTGACTGCAGCCATGAAATTAAAAGACACTTTCTCCTTGGAAGTAAAGCTATGACTAACTGAGACAGCATATTAAAAAACAGAGACATTACTTTGCCAACAAAGGTCCATCTAGTCAAGGGTATGGTTTCTTCGGTAGTCTCGTATGAATGTGAGAGGTGGACTATAAAGAAAGCTGAGCACAGAAGAATTGATGCTTTTGAACTGTGGTGTTGGAGAAGACTCTTGAAAGTCCCTTGGACTACCAGGAGATCCAACCAGTCCATCCTAAAGGAAATCAGTCCTGAATATTCATTGGAAGGACTGACGCTGAAGCTGAAACTCCAATACTTTGGCCACCTGATGCAAAGAACTAATTCATTTGAAAAGATGCTGTTGCTGGGAAAGATTGAAGGCAGGAGGAGAAAGGGACAACAGAGGATGAGATGGTTGGATGGCATCACCGACTCAATGGTAATGAGTTTGAATAAATCCAGAAGTTGGTGATGGACAGGGAAGCCTGGCGTGCTGCAGTCCATGGGGTTGCAAAGAGTTGGATACAACTGAGCAGTTGAACTGAACTGAACTGGTAGTATGAAAGTGAAAGTGTTAGTCGCTCAGTTGTGTCTCACTCTTAGCGACCTCATGGACTGTAGCCCACCAGACTCCTTTGTCCAGGGAATTTTCCAGGTGAGAATACTAGAGTGGGATCTTCCCAACCTAGGGATCAAACCCAGGTTTCCAGCATTGCAGGCAGGTTCTTTACCATCTGAGTCACCTGCTACCTGTATACCTAAAGATGCCCATCTATACCAGTGTTGTGGACTAAATTTTGTTTATTTGATTTATCAAGATAAAACAATTTTGAGGGGCTTCCTTGGTGGCTCAGAAGGTAAAGGATTTGCCTGTAACACAAGAGACCAACACTCAGTCCCTGGGTCAGGAAGATCCCCTGGATAAGGAAATGGCAACTCACTCCTGCATTCTCGCCTGGAGAATCCCATGGACAGAGGAGCCTGGCAGGCTACAGCCCACAGGGTCACACAGAGCAGTAGGGAGTGAGGGATATGCCAGGGAGATAGCTGGGCCCAGGGGCCCACCAGGCCGTGCTCCAGACTCCACACCAGCTCCAGGAGGCAGTGCTTGGCCGATGAGGCTATGTTTTTTGTGTGCTGTAAATCAACTGCACAGAACTATTTGCTTCTGAAAAAGCAGTTCTCTTACAACTATTATTGTTCCTAAAATAAGGTTTCCACCCACGTGTGCGATGACACTGAAACTGCCTACATTGCCAAAATTGGAGGGAAAACCAGAGGGTCAGAGAGATGGGGTAAAATGTAGGAAAAAAGAGACCCCCAGGGAGAAAGAAAGGAAATTGGGGCCAAAAAATGCATTTCTGACCATCTCTTCCTCGATATAAAGATACTTTATAAGGCAATTTGAGCTCTGACAAATTGCCTGTTTCTGTGTGCTAATGCAGATGAAGCCAGCCACTCACAGATCTCCCCTTTGGTCTTCCTCCTCACGTTTCATTCAGTGTGGGGGAGGGCAGGTGATGAGGGGCCTGCTGTAAAATTCTTTCACATTTCTGTGAACATTTGCAGTGGGGTCAGATCTAAATGGATGTGAGCTCAGCATTGCATCCCAAGGCCCAACTGTCTCCACTTGAACAGTTTTGATATGGAAGTTCATGTTTGTAGAGCAGTGGGTTCATGAAGATCTCCAGAGAGTTCCTTCTCCTTGTACCTAGAGGCAAGAAGTTCCTCACCCCTGTACATGATGTTGGGGAATCTCGGGGACCCTTCCTTGGTCCACCTTGGGTGCACACATCCTCCAGGGATGCCAGAGGCAAATGGGTTAGAATCTCAGCAAGCTGTTCCTTGGGAGTGTGAGGGCAGTCCCGACTTCCATGGGAATGGGATTCCCTGCCAAATTCAGATGCCGAGGCTTCCCTAGGGGACCACGGCCCCTCCCAAGTCGAGGAAGTCGCTGGGAGAAGTTAAGCAGACAGCTCTAAAGGGCTATGTCCATGTGCGTGTGTCTGTGTGTGTGTGTGTGTGTGTGAGAGTGAAAAAGAGTAGCCTTCCAACATTGCCTGCATTATAGTGCATGCAGAATTTAAAATATTTTTAAATTAAAAAATATCTTTAATACCTAGAGTATGTATAGTTACATGCACACATATAACTGCACACCAATCAATAGGACAAAAGCAACAGGAAACCTCAATACAAAGTTGGGAAAATGACACCAGGCATCTTTTGTTAAAAAAAAAAAAAAAAGAATTATAGAAAATAAAATAAGACCAATAAACACAGGATAAAATATACTACTGGTAAACAGGCAATACAAATTAAAACAGCCATGATGCCTTATGGTATTCATTAGATAGGTAAAAATATCTGGCATGTATCTAAAGCAGTGGTAACTCCTATGAGTTGTTGATTCAGAGTGATTATCAATAACTTGTAAATATTGATTTTTAAAATTTAATTTGTATTTTATATTGAAGTTTTTAGCTGATTTACAATTTAATTTTATTTTATATTGGAGTTTATAGTTGATTTCCAGTGTTGTACACTGGAAATTTCAGGGGTACAGCAAAGCAATTTAGTCATGCATGTACGTGTATCCATGCTTTTTCAAATTGAGAGCAGCCATCCATTATAGTACCAGTGGAATTTAAAATTACACAGACAGAAAGCAGTCAAGAAACCAGGAGGGGAGCTGATTTCTCTCTCTAAGGCTGGCGTTTCTGCTCAGTCAACTACAAGATACTCGCCATTCACACTTCCAGGTTTTCGAATCTTGTCTTTCCCCCCGAAGTGTCTCTGAGACTCAGCTCGGATGATATTTCAAGTGACTGTGAGATTCACATCTCACAGCAGTAGAGTCAGAATAACTCGTAATTTTTTTAAACGAAGAAGCTTTTCACCTACGCATTGCGCTGACATAGGAAAGAGCAGAATTGGTTAACAAGTTGATTCTCCATGTGGATACAGGGCATTCACAAAGCGGGATGCCACCCGCCCCCCCAAGGTTGACATCATGATTCAAGCATAGACATGCGTGAGGAAGCTGCACAGCAAAGCCAGGGAGCTCAGATGCATGAGCCTGTGATTGACGATATGAAAGGTACTATCCGAACACCAGTTAGGAAGAGGAGAAACATTTTTTCACATCTACCATTGTAGCAGATGACACATGAAACCATGTGTTCTCAACCACAAACCCCAGCAGCTTTTCCCATAACCTGAAAAGACAAAGAAAAAGAGAACTTGGGGAAACTCCTACTCATCAGTCAGGTTTCCCCTTCAACATCACTTCCTTTAGGAAGCTGGTCAGACAGATCCACCCCCTTCGACTTCCCCTTGCTCGGCCCTTCTCACTCTTTCCAGAATGATCTGTCTTGTTCACGAAACAACTGTCACCTCTCAATCCCCAGCCACAGTATACACCCCAGCAGTACACACCCCAGCACTTTGTAGGCACCTACAGCTGTGCTCCAGTAGTCATGTACACATGTCGGGGTGGACCATTAGGAAGGCTGAGGCTAAAAACTGATGCTTTTGAACTGTGGTGCTGGAGAAGTCTCTTGAGAATCCCTTGGACTGCAAGGAGATCCAACCAGTCCATCCTAAAGTAAATCAACCGTGAATACTCATTGGAAGGACTGATGCTAAAGCTGAAGCTCCAGTACCTTATGTGAAGAACTGACTCATTAGAAAAGACCCTGATGCTCGGAAAGATTGAGGGCAAAAGGAGAAGGTGGTAGCAGAGGATGTGATGGCTGGATGGCATCACCAACTCAATGGACATGAACTTGGGCAACTCCAAGAGATAGTGAGGGACCAGGAGGCCTGGTGTGCTGCAGTCCACAGGATCACAAAGAATCAGATATGGCTTAGCAACTGAACAACAACACCTGTGTTCAATGATTGATGGAGTACTGAGGGGCCTATGACACAGAAGTGAAGTCAGTAGACTCCCTGTGGGAAGCAAGACATCAGACAACTTATTAAATTTTTTAATACTTATAAACACTCTTTCTAAAAGAAAACAAAGGGAAGGTTGAACTTGTGAGAACCCTATTGATAAAAGACAACTGTATTAGTTCTTTTTCTGATTTATTAACTTTACTGATAATAAATAATGAATAGAATCCTATTTCCTTACATTTCAAGTTTGCTGCCAGGGTAGCACAATATCAATAATAATGGTCTATGAATTTCCTTGGGAGAAAATTACATCAGGAAGAAAACATGACATATTATCAATAGCTACTCTGGGAAACCTATTGATCAGTGGTATGGTATCTAACATTGAATTTCTAAACTTCAGAACTGAAAGCTAATATATAATTGGCCACATAGCAATGCTTTAAAGAGGGAAATAGTCACGCTCAAGTTTCCTCTTACATTCCTTTGCTACATACTCCTTTTGTCACTCTGTCATTGAATTCCTTTCTTTCAGAGGAACAATCAAAAGCAAAATATGTTACCCCCACTCCTTGGCCTCCTGTATCCATATAGCATTATTTATTGAGCACTCTTGGTGAGCTTGACATAACAGACAACAGAAGGAAGTAAAGTCTCTCCTGTAAGGGTTTGCTGATTCAACTAGAGAGAGCCATCTACAAAGATAACTTGAAATGTCAGACACAGAAATCTAACTTTTATTCCAGTGTCAAAAATGGCTTGAAATCTTTTTCGTATTAAGGATGCTCATCAGTACATTTTTCATTCCTCTCGCAGTATGCAGCATCTCCATGCTTGATGCAGACAGAAAGATGGAACCCAAGGGTTGTTGCAAAGGTGAATGACCTTAGGTAGCCTTGACTCCACCATCATAACCTGCACAAAAAGTGCACTAACCCTGAATCCTTCCTCCACATTGATCTCTCCAAGGATAGAGTCTACTGAAGAGGTGAATCTTTTGAGACCATTTGCCTCGGTTGCTATTTTGCTGGTTGTTTCTTGATGGAAATTACATTTCTCAGCTACTGGTTGTAACTCTCATGACACCAAAACAGAACAAGAACTTTATATACAGAATCTCATATTACCATTGTTTCTGGGTAGCCCATTGAATGTGGTGGGTACAGCGTGTGCTTTTCTTCACCCACTGCTACACCTCGGGAGTATGAGACTGTCCAAGGCCACACAGCTTTGATGCCATTGATTAATCAGGTGGCTGCCTGCGAACTAGTAACCATTCGGCCTCCTTTCCCCATGATCAGACCAGACTTCTATCTTTCAAGATCATCTTTAGAATAAGGATGCTGACAGAAATTTGCTGTATTTCATTTTCCCGTGCAAAGGCACTGAACGTGAAAACAACCACCACTTACTACTACCATCGTTTCATGAAAGAAAATGCATCTTAGCATTTAAAAAGTAGAAAAAAACCTGCAGAGTAAGGGTCAATCATTTAAATTTAGCTATTTGAAAGACTCACAACACAAGGGTTCTATTCTGGTTCCATTGGTAACTGAAAATTTACTTGGAAATTGGTACATGTCCATAGAACACCGTTAGACGAGCTGATCTGTGTGGCTCCTTCCAACTCTACATTTTAAGCACAACCCTCCCCTGGACTAAAAGAGATCCAACCAGTCCATTCTGAAGGAGATCAGCCCTGGGATTTCTTCGGAAGGAATGATGCTAAAGCTGAAACTCCAGTACTTTGGCCACCTCATGCGAAGAGTTGACTCACTGGAAAAGACCCTGATGCTGGGAGGGATTGGGGGCAGGAGGAGAAGGGGACGACCAAGGATGAGATGGCTGGATGGCATCACTGACTCAATGGACATGAGTCTGGGTGAATGCTGGGAGTTGGAGATGGACAGGGAGGCCTGGCGTGCTGCGATTCATGGGGTCGCATGGAGTCGGACATGACTGAGCAACTGAACTGAACTGAACTGAAATAAATGAAAAGCCAACCAGAGAGGCATCACCATCTACTTCATTAGACTGCAGGTGTCCATGTTTTCCAGCATCCAGCCAACTAGAACATGGAAGGCACTGCCAACCACGTCATACTATGTCCACCCAAAATAGTTGATGTCCTTCGCACCATTAAATTGTCATTGTTTTAGTTGAAGTGACTCCTTCTGTTAAAAGTGAATCTAGCAACAAGGAACTCAGAATTTTCAAATGGAGATGTCAAAGCGACAGGAGAATGTAAAAGCAAAATGAAAGTCTTTTTCACAAGGCTCAATGGATGATTTTGCCCCAGACTCAGAAGTAACAGAAAGAATTTACAGCACAAAGAATGTAATACAATTTAGTTAAATTATTCAGTATTGTTACAGTATTAATGTTGCAGCCCAAGTCTCATTGTATAAATTAAATACACAGTCTGTTCCCTAAGATTGTACTTGGTTTCCATAATAGTTTTTTTAAGTCCTCACAGATTGGAAATATAAATATGGAAATTTATGGTTATCAATATTTTGAGCCAAATTCTAAGAGAAGGGGTTTGGACTGAGGTCTAAAAGTACTCAACTGAAATGGAGCCACCGAGAGACACGTTTAGTCTTGGAGGCACATGTGAGAAGGTGACAAATGGAGTTTATCACTTTGGGAGGTTTGGATTTGCCTTCTTGCTTCTTTTGGCAGCTCGGGCAAGAGGCCAGCTTTGGCATTCATTGCTTTAAAGGCGCAGTCACTTTGGCGTGAGATTGGATCCCTGGTTCCGTACAGAGTTCATTTTGTAGTGAATCTGTTCTTAGAATGAAGTAAGTTTTTAGAAAACAGCCCTTTCCTAGAGAGAGAGCTCTTTGAAGCTGAGCAGACTCAACCCTCTTCCTTTTTTTCTTACTGAACCTCACCCCAGTTGAGGGAGCAAAAATAACGTAGTTTATTTCAACTCATAAATGCTCTAATATAGGTTCAGGAGAGATGGGATGAATCTTAGAGATGTTTCTAATAAAGTCATTACTCTGTTTGCAAGTACGCAAGAGAAACTTAGTAGCTTCTCCCAGTTGACTGACTCATCAGACCCCTGATGAGAGAACAGTGATCTGATTTCCAGAATAATAATGGACCCCCAAGATCAACTTCCCATGAATCTCTAGAATTGGAGTGTTAGCAAGGATACATATAGCTCTATGTAAGAAGCATGCAAAAGTCTCTCGACGTATATGCCCTCAAGATATACACTGAAACAAGGTTTTACTATACAGAAATGTGGCCTGACTTATAAGATCTTTATTCAGCAACTAGGCTAGGCAAGATCAGTGTAAATGGGAAATGGTGACTATCACTGAGGAATCTGAGAAATTCGGTAACAACTTGAAAATTTCATTTTTTAAAAGAGCAAAGATAAACTAAATACTTCTCTGTGTCTCCCCAAATCTTATACTCCACCAACTCAGTTTCCTTTATTTTTATAATGCAATACACATTTTAAGGCTTTGTGGTGTATTTGGCTCAACAGCCAAGATAAATGAAGGAAGGACTCCTCCCTAAGGGTCTGCTGATGCAATTAGAGAAAGCTGCCTCACAGGGCAATTTTTCTATGGCTGTGACTAGTCTGATCGACTACCCGTGAAGACAACCAATCTTCAGAATGGCCAGTGGTGAAATGTCATGTTGACCTCTTTTAATCTATCTCTGTATATTAGGCACATGCAGGATGGACTGGGTGGAGAAAGGAAATGGGGCCTTTGGGGTAGTACAGATGGAAGACATGGGGTTTGGTGACTGAAGAAATAAAAGGATAGGGTAATACCCAATGCACACAAATGCCTATATGTCTATAGCCCATCAGTACGAATAAAGTCAGTCTATTCAGTTGCTCAGTCATGTCTGACTCTTTGCAAGCCCATGGACTGCAGCACACCAGGCTTCCCTGTCCACCACCAACTCTTAGAGTTTACTCAAACTCATGTCCTTCAAGTTGGTGATGCCATCCAACCATCTCATCCTCTGTCACCCCCTTCTCCTCCTGTTCCTCCTTCCCAGCATCAAGGTCTTTTCTAATGAGTCAGCTCTTCTCATCAAGTGGCCTAAGTATTGAAGCTTCAGCATCAGTTCTTCCAATGTATATTCAGGACTGATTTCCTTTAGGATTGACAGGTTTGATTAGTCCAAACCAAACCAGTTTGATCAGTCCAAACTGGTTTGCAGTCCAAGGGGCTCTCAAGAAAGTTAAGTCTGTCACTGTTTCAATTTTTCCCCATTTGCCATGAAGTGATGGGACCAGATGCCATGATCTTAGTTTTCTAAATGTTGAGTTTTAAGCCAGCTTTTTTACTCTCCTCTTTCAGTTTTATCAAGAAGTTCTTTAGTTCCTCTTCCCTTTCTGCCATAAGGGTGGTGTCATCTGCCTATCTGAGGTTATTGATATTTCTCCCAGCAATCTTGATTCCAGCTTGTGCTTCTTCCAGCCTGGCATTTCACATGATGTACTCTGCATATAAGTTAAATAAGCAGGGTGACAATATATAGTCTTGACATACTCCTTCCCCAATTTGGAACCAGTCTGTTCCATGTTCAGTCCTAACTGTTGCTTCTTAACCTGAATACAGGTTTCTCAGGAGGAAGGTCAGGTGGTCTGGTGTTCTCATCTCTTGAGGAATATTCCACAGTTTGTTGTGATCCACACAATCAAAGGCTTTAGCATAGTCAATGAAGCAGATGTTTTTCTGGAACTCTCTTGCTTTTCAATGATCCAACAGATGTTGGCAATTTGACCTCTGGTTCTTCTGCCTTTTCTCAATCCAGCTTGAACATCTGGAAGTTCTCACTTCACATACTGTTGAAGCTAGGTTGGAGAATTTGGGGCATTACTTTGCTAGTGTGTGAGATTGAGTGCAATTTTGTGGTAGTTTGCACATTCTTTGGCATTGCTTTTCTTTGGGATTGGAATGAAAACTGACTTTTTCCAGAGAGGTCACATAAGATCAAAACTGACATCTCACAGGCTATAAGCTGCTTCTTCTACCTTCCCACCTGAGAATTCTGACCTTGTGCAAAGTTACTTCCTTGAGAGTCCCAAATAAGTGTTTTGCATACTTTCTTGAGGGCTTTCCCAGGTGACACCAGTGGTAAAGTACCTGTCTGCCAGTGCAGGAGGTGGAAGAGACATGGGTTCAATCCCTGGGTCGGGAAGATACCCTGGAGGAGGGCACAGCAACCCACTCCAATATTCTTGCCTGGAGAATCCCATGGACAGAGGAGCCTGGAGGGCTACAGTCCATAGGGTTGCAAAGAATCAGACATAACTGAAGTGACTTAGCATGCATGCACGTGCCCACCTTGGACCGCTTAACTCAGAATCTCTTCAGTTTGAGCCTAGTTATCTTCTCTCTCTCTCTTTTTCTAGAAATATATTTAAAGCTCCCCCAGGAAATTCTACTGTGCAACAGAGTTGAGAACTACAGTTCTAGGGGAAGTACCAGGAGTGGGGAAGTTCACAGACTTGCTTTATCTTCAGCTTTGAAAAGTCAGGCTCTCATACGTAATTTTGAAGGGAATCAACTGAGGTCAATTACTGTAGTAGAGAGAATCATCAAAGGAAAATTATCTTTTTTTCAATGGCTGTGTAAAGGTTTTCATAAAAATAGCTGTCATTGAGAATAAAACATTTCCTAAGTGAAGTGTTAGATGCATTACTATTATGACTCAGGATATTCAGATAATTAAGAAGTAACACTTTTGTTGACATTTGACTACCTTAAGAAGAAAGTTGTTGAACCAGAAATGTCAGTGGATGAGAAGTTTTTTAAAAAACCATTCTAGTCAGATAATTTCTTCCTAAAACTGCCTCTTTCCTAGGAGATAATTTTCTATTTATTTGGTCCTATTTATAAGCATTACTTGATTCTGTCATCACCCTCAGGCTGACAAAGTGGGGGAAAAACATTAAAATTCTGTCCAGAGGTCAGCAAAACCTTAGATCAGCAACTTAAAACCACAAACTTACAGAATATGGTATTTGAAGCTGTTCTTTGGGAATGTGTAAGTAAGATGGGTTTGAAATGAAAGCTAACCCAAGGCAGATATTCCTGGATATGCATTTTCCTGTCTCTGTTCCAACATTCATATTAACACAAAATATCATATTCAAAGAATTCAGTAGGTCCTGATAAACAATCATTTCCTTTCCTTCCTTTGACTCTCCTAGCAAAACTTTGAGGCAATTTTGAGATTATAAATCCTGTTTATCAATGAGAGATTTTAAAACAAAATCCAAAAGGGATACGATTTTCAGCAGAAATGTTTCATGTGTTGGTTTTATTTATCCTTCACAGATAAGGGGATCTGTGATAGCTTTGGGTTTTAAAGGGTTCTTGCTGACAAAATAGGCTTGCTTTCTGGAATAGAAATGTTACTGTTCTAGGGCCTTGCTGTTGGATACAAGAAACACATTGGCTTCAGTAGAAATGGCCCATTGTTTCCTCTTGAAATTCATGCCCTGTTTCGGGGAAGAAGACATTTTGAAAGGCTGTCTTTAAGAGCTGTTTTTAAAGACGTGTCAAGCTATACTGGACAGATGGGCACTGAGACTGGAGATGCTATGGCCAGAGAAAAATGCATGTAAATGGAAGTTCATCAGCCGAAGGCAAGAGTTCTGAAGGGCGAGGCCAGTGGGCCTGTTTGGGAAGGCAAGTTAGACGTCTGCAGTAGGCTGCCCTGAACTCTGGGGAAGTCTGGCCACCTGTTCTGTCAGGTGTCTTCCCAGCTGAGTCCTCCTCCAGCTTCCATTCACTAGGGGGAAATGCCTAAGTCCTCAAGGTTGTTACAGATGGGCAGAGAAAGATACCATTGTCCCTGTAGGCTTGATTTTCTGAAGAACCACTGGTTTTGCTACTGATTGGATTGCACAGCTCCCTGGCAGCGATTACTAGTCACTGACTCTCTCCTTTGAGCAAAGTTTTCAGTCCTTTTTGGAAGAGGTTGAGGAGGGAAAGGGGAGTGGGCCTGCGAGGCTGGGTGGGTCAAAGGCCAACTTAACCGGTTTCCATGTTGAGCCTGGACCAAGCACAAAAGCAAGGAGAAGGCTGGAGGTGGCCGAATCCCATCAGCACCAGCTCTGCCCTCCGTGGCTCCCTACGCAGGGCAGTGCAGAGAGTGATTAAGAGCATCAGTTTTGCCATCAGACAGACTTTGGTTCAAATCCTAACTGTGCCAGTCCCTAGCTGTGTGACTGTCACCAAAGTACCTCCGCTCTCGTGTTTTATCGTTTATAAAGTGAGAGTTTTATCCTCCGTACATGATTATTATAGGATTAAATGAGACCGTTTTTGTTAAGCAGTGCCTAGAACATAAAAGTTCACAATACAAGGCAACTCCCCAGACAAGACCTGAATCATCCTCTGTGAATATTGGAGAGATTTACAGAATGAATCATGACTCTTCTTGCTAGATCTCTGTGTTGTCATCCCAGAGGACTTTGGAAGACTAACAGCCAATCTAAGTTTCTTTGCTCTGTCTTCATGTGTGTGTGTGTGTGTGTGTGTGTGTGTGTGTGCATGTGCACGCATGTGTATGAGAGAGACAGAGACAGAGAGGAGAGAGGGAGACAGAGATAAACAGAGAGGAAACAAGGAGACAGAGACAGAGAGCGCATTGTATACCAGGCATGACACAGGAGATTTAGAAAAACAAGCACCCTCTGCCCCACGGCCCCACGAGAGTCAATATCTGTAAACATGAATGCATTAGAAGAACTCTATTCCTCTTGGCTTTGGGATAAATATTTGATAAAACCAGCACATTCCTTAGTACTCTTCTTGTACTTTTTTATTCAATAAAAAGATACGTATAAGCATTTTAAAATCTGTGAGACATGTATCCAGAACATTTTCCAAATCATTACCAAAAGATCACTTTTGTTCAGATACTCTGGATTCTGGAAATCAGCTATTTCCTGTCCACTTTGACACAAAAACATTCCTTCTCGCTTTTTAAGAATACAGTCCCTTGTTAAGAAGTTGGCTTTCCAGTTTAGAGCATGAATTCTAATCATTTCTAAACTTTTATTCCACACTTAGAATTCAGGCAAAAGGACAAACAGCAATGGAGTTTATGAAGCATGAAACTCCTACATAAAAAGTATTTAGAAAAAATTAGTTGTTTCCATGATCATAATAACAGTCATTAAAACCAACTGAAGATTTATTCTGGGGCAAACAGAGTTCAAGCACTTTACGTTTTTAATTCATTTAATCCTTGTAATAATTTTTGGAGAAAGATATTATTCTTATCCTCCACATATAACAGCACAATGAGGTGTGTGGGGATTATTTACCTTCACAAGCTCATGCATCTGAATATCCCACCATCTGAATAGATTGTCTTCGACAAGTATAAAGGTGAATTTTATTATTCATGGGAAAGGAAATCGAGGCTTAGGGAGGCCCAGAGATTTATCCAAGGCACATAGCTGGTAAGGGTAGAGAAAGGACTTGAACTTAGGGATGTCTGAATCCAGAGCTTGGCTATATTCAATATGCACATATATATGGCACAAGTATTTTTCAGCATTCAGACAAACCTGGAAAATAATTGACATAAACATTTCATCAATCTTTCTTCCTCATAGACTTTGAAAGGGCATTAGAAGTCCTCTTATCTAACTATCCAGCTAAAATACACATCATTTTCTAGAGTGGACTTGATCCATGATCGCCCAGCTCCTACTTCCATCCATCCATCCTCCAGGAACACAGACGGTCCATATCTGAATCACCCTCTTAGTGGAGAGTTTTCTTATATTAAGCTGATGTGCTGTGACCTAACCTTACACTTTTATAATTTGCGAAGTAAATATTGTCATTCTTAGGAACCTTGGTACTAACCAGTCACTACATCAAATCATATATCTTTAGGGCAACAGAATAAGATGTCATACAATGGTGTCCCATAGCTGGCCAACCACGAACCTTAGATCCCTTTGGCAAAAGATTTCTGGCCATCCTTGGCTTGTTGTACAGACATGAACTCATCTCACTTCTAAGCACTTAGGCAACATCTGAGCAGAAGTGAAACCCTTGGTCGAACTCTGGTCCAGAAGACATTGTATTAACAGGCAAAAAAAAAAAAAAAAAAGGAAATTCAGGACTGGATTTGGGTGAAGAATTTATAGACTTTGTTGGAATTAGTTCTAATCACATTAATTCGTATCAAATACAGTTACAAAGGGATTCTCAAATCAGAAGAACTTAACATATTCATAAGTCTTTCTGTGTGTGTGTATTTTTTAAATTAAGTTTTTGAAGTAGTTGATTTACAATATTGTATTAGTTTCTGCTGTACAGCAAAGTGAATCCATTACATATATATATATATATACACACACATACACATAGATTCACTCTCTTTTAGATTCTATTCCCATAATAGAATCACAGATGTAGAAAACAAACATATGGTTATCAGAAAAGAAAGTGGAAGGAAGGGATAAACTGGGAGATTGGGACTGACATATATACACTACTACATATAAAATAGATAACTAATAAAATGTACTGTATAGCTCAGGGAACTCTGCTCAATACTCTGTGTGTTTTTTAATGAGCATTTACTGGGTAGCTATTTCAGAAACCTATGCCCCATAAAAAGCCCTCGGTTTTGGACTGAGGCAGCCTTGGGCACAAATCCCAGCTTTGTCCTTTTCCAGCTAGGTAACCCGAGTCATGAAAAACCTCTCCAAGATTTGGTTTTCTCATCTATAAATAGGAGAAATAATGTGTATCAGAGGTAATAATGGGACCACTGTGATGGCTAAGTGGCATAATGGATATAAAATATGCAGCCTGCTCATTGGCACTAAGCACTCAGCACATGGTGGTGCTTATTACAGTAGCTATTCAC
>SJXQ01012679.1:419438-457830 GCA_006408695.1 Aepyceros melampus | reverse complement strand
GGCCGTTTCCAGCCGGATGCCTATGTAAGCTTACAGCTTTCCAGAGCACTTCCTATACACCCCCTCCAGCTGTGAACTTTTTACCTGGGTTTCGCTGCAGTGTCTACATGCTTATTGAGAAGTTAAAACAGTACAGGAAATTCTACATCATCCCCCTGGCATTACCAGTTAAATCGCTGAGTGTCTGGCCCTTACGAGGTTGAGCCATTTATTATAAATGCCACATCACAGTTGCAGCAACTTTCTGTTTCTTTTGAGTCATTCTCTGTAAGATGAACCAAGACGAAAAGTACCCTGCTCCCGCCCCTCTCGAACTTTCTATTTACTTTCTCTTTATTGATTAAACGCATGAAAAGAATATCAGGGCAAGGAGCCGTCGGATTGTTTTCATGCGATGGCTGAAATAGCCATTTCTCTCTGCAATAAACTTTTTTCTTTAAGTCGGGGTGGGAGCGGGCTTCCTATTTTGTTCTGAGACTTCTCCAGTGACGTGCCTATGCTGAGCACCGCTTTCACATTAACTGTCTGATTCACCTTACTTGGAATGTGGCAGGTTTTCAGTAAATGTGTCTCACGCTGCTTTGAAGAACCCTCTGTCCCAGAGGTTAAGTAACCTCTGGTCACACTTTGGATTTGTTGTTTTCAGTTAGTATTATTGTTACTCATGGCGATCAATGTGTCCATCAGAAAGGGTACCCTGTGCGCAGCTGGGAAGCTTGTACTGCTCTAAGCCAGATAAAGTGAAAATCAAAGGCTTTTTTGCCCATGAAGAAGTACTAGAAAAATGACACAGAAATTAGTTTTTCTTCTTTTGTTACCTTTATACCTATGGGGTATATTTATAGTAGGGCTTTCCAAGTGGCTCCATGGTAAAGAATCCACCTGCCAATGCAGGAGACGCAAGAGACTCAAGTTTGATCCCTGGCTTGGGAAGATCCCCTGGAGGAGGGCATGGCAACCCACTCCAGTATTCCTGCCTGGAGAATCCCATGGACAGAGGAGCCTAGTGGGCTACAGTCCATGGGTTGCAAAGAGTCAGACACGACTGAGCACAGCACATATTTATATTAATCACGATTCATTTGAGATACTTCATGCTAACACAGAGAAAGCATCAGAAATGAGAAAATTGGAAGAAGGGAAGGGAAAATGGAAAAAACAGAGAAAGAAGGAACAAAGGGAAGTTTTGTTTGAAATGAAGTTACTTACCTGGAAATATTTCTTCTGAAACTCTTTCAGGTGTTTACACCTTTCCTACAGAAAGGAAGTCGCTTGTCTTATAGAATTGGTGGATCCTCCACTCTGTGTTGGTGTCCTGATATCCAGATGTCAAAACCAGATTGGTGGGAGACACCCATATTTCAAGGAAGCAAGTCTGGCTTCCTTTTTTCTCTCTATTTGAACAACTGGTGCACTTAAGAGAGAACTGTGTTCATCTTTTCAAATTTGCTTTCCACTTTTGTATTTTCCTCTTCTCATGACATTATTCAGGAAAAGGGCCAGCATTATTTTGGTTTCCTGTCTCCAGTCCTCAGTTACCCTTCAGATGCTCACTCTCTTGGGTGAATTTTTGTCCTTCACCCATCTCAGGAAATCACACCATCTCTTCATCCAAAATTGTGGTACTGGAGAATTGTGGTGCTAGAGAAGACTCTGAAGAGTCCCTTGGACTGCAAGGAGGTGAAACCAGCCAATCCTCAAGGAAATCAACCCTGAATATTCATTGGAAGGACTGATGCTGAAGCTGAAATGCCAATACTTTGACCACCTGATGCAAAGAGCAGACTCATTGGAAAAGACCCTGATGCTGGGAAAGATTGAAGGCAAAAGAAGAAAAGGGCAGCAGAGGATGAGATGGTTAGATAGTATCACCGACTCAAAGGACATAAATCTGAGCAAACTCCAGGAGACAGTGAAGCACAGGGGAGCCTCGCGTGCTGAGGTCCACAGGGTCATGAAGAATCAGACGTGACTCAGCAACTGAACAACTTCATCTAGAAAAACCTGAGGGAAAGAACAGTGTAGGAAGACAACTTCTTGTCATGAAAGAATAGCTGTCCCTGTGCTTTAGACCAAATTTAGAGGATTTCTAAATGCATCTCTATGAGAGCATTTTCTTGGGTATTTGACAACCAGGTTCCTCAAGGAGAAACAATCAAGCAAATAATAATTGTCCCCAAATCACCAGATATGCTGCTCATTGAGTTTCTTTCATCTGTGCATATGCATAGATTTCAACTTCAGAAAAACATGGGAGTCAAAGCTGCTGATTCCAGGTCCAAGTCCTCATGAGACCCAGACTCTTGCTTTCTTGGTTTCCCTTTCCATGACACTGAAGAATGCTACTTAGTACCACTGGTATCATGAGAAACAGGTTATGATATTCAAGATACAGGTTTGGATTATCCACTCTTTGAGCTACTGCCTTGCACAGTTTTGAAAGGAGTAACTCTTTTAGATCCCAGCCACAATACTACTATCAGTAAACTAAAACTTGGCAGTGACTGTAAAAGTGATGATTTAATTTTCAAGGGGCCCTAATGTTCTCCCAAGAAGTAGGAACACTGAACCTGGCACTTCAGTCTTTAAAAGGAGGGCCTCAGCTTTAAAGATCTGCAGCACATTTATACTCATGAAAAAAGCACAACACCCTGTAATTTTCACTTAAGTTCCCATTTTCTTCTCATTTAGTCTTTTTCTCATTTAGATCCAGGCCCTCTGTTCTCGCATTAATGTTTCCCATTGAAATGTCATAAAATGGTTATTTGGGTGTTTTTCTACTGCGTGATAATATAGTGTTATTTTCTAAAAAAAAAAAAATCAGGATTACATGGTCTGAAAAGTCCAGGTCCACTAACAGAGACATGGGGACCAAAATGTATAATTGAAGGGAAACATGCTAAATAACATGGAGCAGATTCTGAATGGTTTGATTTCTCTTGGAGATGTCAGAACATCAGTGAGTCACTGGAGTGTGAAGTGTCCTTTCTCCAAAAATTTCAACTGCATGTTTTGTCCGCTTACAATTGCGCCAGAAGATTCAGTCCTACGTTCACTTAGTCATTTTAGAAATGGACATCATTAGAACAGAATCCTTTTCTAGAACTCTTTTGAGCTTCAGGACATGCCCTCCTCACCTCACCACTCCAACTCTTGTCTTCAGCCATGGTAGCTGCACCACATGAACCTCCTTCCTTCCTGTCTTTGTCTGTGGTTCCCTCTGCCGGAAGTACCCTTCCCCTTCCTTTCTGGCTTTGCTCAGCAGACTAGTCCTAGTTCATTGATCAGCTCCTTTTACAGAGTTCAGTGGTAGGCATATTTCTGTTCTAGCATTGAACGCATGGGTAACCCTAACTCTCCCATGGGATTATCAGAAACCCAAAGGCAAGGACCACTTTCTTCCCTTCTTTTTAAGGCTTTGGTGGCTAGGAGAATAAGTCTTTTTGAGTCTTAGGTGTCTATTCCATGGTGAGCTCCCAGTAAATGTTTTGGGAATATGTGACAGAGGTTCATCTTATCCACTTCTATGTCTCTTCCCTGATTTGGACTTCTTTTTGCTTTCCTTGGCCTGATCATTCACCATAAAGCATACACAGAGGTCTTGAAAATAGGGGATTAGAAAACCTGAATCAAGGTTTACAAAGGGATAAGGAGTCAGCTAAAATCCAGCTTGAAATTTTTCTTAAAATTGCTGCTTACTACCATGCAGCTCTCATCTTCAAATCCGGTGCTGTCCTCAGCTGTAAATGTAACGTGACTGAAGAAATTTCATTTCTGTTTTAGTCACAGTTTTGCAGTCACCGTCTTGGGCAGAATGTCCGTGGCAAAGAGAGTCAAGTCAAGAGGCCCAGTCCCCCACTTGCTAGCCTCCTTTAGGGAAATCACCCCAGTTCTCTGTATCTTAGGTTCCTCCCATGAAATGAGATAGCGGCGTTTACTTCACAGAGCTGTGACACGTGAGTCCCTCTCACGCAAAGGCCTTGGCCTAGGACTTGGTGGTGGGTCCCGCTGTAAGTGGAACCTGGGACTGCTGCACCTGAACTCCGTGGGGCAAGAAGTATTCTGGCAGGCAGCTGGGCAGAGTTCTGTGGTTCCTAAACCGAAACAGAGAGAACTGGGTTCTACTTAAAGCAAGCACCTCAGACAGGCGATCTCCCATCTCCCTCTTGCTGGAAGCTGCTTGAGGGTCTGTGGCCTCATCAGTGGTCTCTGCTCTGGGGATAGATGACAAATCCTGGTGTGAAGCGGGCAGTGTTGGCCAGCCTGCTCCGAAGGCATGGCATCCCCAACCCTCCCTGCATTGCCCTAAGCTTGGAAGTGATCAGAAAAGAAACCTGTCATGCGGGGTCCCAAGCATGCCGTTAAAGTTGTGTATCCTACACCTCAGACCCTTCCTGGAGCCTCACTGCCTCTGGCACAGATTTAAGATATAATTATTAATGAATTTTCAGAAATGACTGCTGGCCCTGTACATTAACACAGATTGTGAGGAAGCTGCTAGAAGTCAGGACAACTTGTAGTGAACAGTGTTAACCGCCTGAGATTAAAAGAGAGACCTGGGGGCTTCCCTGGTAGCTCCGTGGTGGGGAGTCTCCCTACCAGTGCAGGAGATGGGGGTTTGATCCCTGTCCCTGGAGGAGCCCACATGCCATGGATGGACTGGGTCTGTGCCCACAACAGAGGAGGCATCACAGTGAGAGGCCCACCCACACCTCAACCAGAGAGCGAGCCCACTCAGCCCCAGGCAGAGGAAAGCCCGTGCAGCCATGATGAGCCAGGCCAGCCAAAAATAAATTTAATAAATAAATTAATTAAAGTGTTTTAAAAAATCTGACTCTTCTGAAATGCTATTTTAAAAAGAGAGAGAAAGACCTGGAAAATCAGACACAGGGCAGTGTCACTGTCCAGTATGATAATGGGTGTTCCTAAGAGATCACTCTGAGTCATGTTTTAAAAAAATACAAAAAACAGTTAAGTCATGTTCAGTATCCTTTGTTTCCAACGGCAGGGCGATAGGAAATATTCTTTAAGGAAGAGTTCTGTTGAAAAGTTTTGATTTCGGTGGTCTGCAGAGTTTACTTACTTGGAACACCTCGTGCGCGGCCCAAGTAAATAAATGAAGTGTTGCTGTATTAGGAGACCAAGGAAAATGGAACATTGCTTGTAATAATGTTAATTTTTTTTTAATACTTGTTAAGAACAGCTAGAAAACTGGCTTTTTTCACCAGAAGGTTATTAAGGGTAAAATTCAACTGTCCTCTGAGCTTCCTGAAGAACAAGGATATTTCACTTTGTTTACTGGGTCTAGAACAACTCTGAGGTGATGTGGTTTTTGGATGGAGAGATGTGCGGATGCTGGGGCATGTGATAACCGAGAACGTGTTACCTATTCTGATGCAGAAGTTTAAAAATATCCGAGTCTCCCTTCTCTTACTATCCATCTCAGTCGTTGGGGCAGATCCTTTTCATCTCTGGGTCTCATTTTCCTCATCTGTAAAATGAGATTGAACTAGGTCATTTTGTAAAGTTCCTCCCAATTCCAACAGCTCAGGATTTAATAGAAAAAAATTAATTCTTTTGCGCATCTGACACATAGTTGCAAGTCTCAACTAAGTGATACAGATGAATGCAACAAACAGCAAATTTTATTGCAAGGCCATTGGTATTCTTGGAATACAACATCTTTGGAGCTTTGTCTAGGGCACATACTATGCAGTCAAAATGGCTTGTCCACATTTTTTTTTTTATTTTGAATGAAAAGATTTGTGCCTCCCCGCATGCATGTAGGGCTTGGCGCGCTGTGAATGGTAGCCTACACATACGCAAATGAGAACTGGGAAGATAATTAAATCTGAGGTGGAAATAGAGTAGACTTGTGAATGAACAAAGGAAGTGTGTTTCTCTGGAAGCCAAGATGTCAAAGATACATTTTATTGGTACTGTACACTTTCAGCTTTCCTAGAAATCAGTATTCAGCTGCTTCAAACATTCTAACTCTGCATTTCTCAAGAATCCGTTGTGTATATGAACTGCGGCCGAGGCAGGAGGAGGTGTCAGGCATTTTTAAATCTCGAACTTACAGAGAATCACAGACGTGCGTGATGCTTGACACAAAGAACTGAACGGTCAAAAGTACTTGATTTTTGAGCTGAGAGTGAGAGCAAAACGGATTCATTACTGAGACTTTGCTTCCAAAGCTGAGCCTCTATTTTGTTTCTCAGAAAATAGCTGTGGAACTAAAAGGGGGAAAATGCAACTCAAAGGATTCTAAAATGCTTCCGAGCTGCATACCTTTCCAATGGCTCAGTTTTGGCAAACTAGTTCCAGACCCTACCCCCGTCCAAGCTCCCACTGTCCATCCTTGTGACTCACGCTCACACTTGGGGGCTAGGAGATGCTCCATGGCTACAGGGACACATATCAGAGGAAATGTACACTGAAAAGAAACCCCAAGATCCTCGGACCCAATCCTCTTATGTTACACAGATGGAAACTGAGGTCCAGGGAGGTGACTCTCTTCACATCCTGTAACACAGCAAGTCACAGGAGTCCTGATTTCCAACCCCTTGCTCTTTTCAGAGCCACGTTGATCCCTAACAAATATGTAATATAAAACAAGAGGACCAGACCCTTACTTAAAAAAAAAAAAAACACATAACTAGTGGGGTTATAACACTCTTCTTTCTTTTTCTTTTCTTTTTTTCAGAGGAACCATCTTTTCACCATTGTTGCTTTTGTCTTGTCAGCTTCTTGTAGAAAGATGACTTACTGCTTGGAAATTCAACTTGGCATTTTCTTTCGACCAAGTGATCTTTTAAATGTAGCCAACATTTCTTTTGGAGTATGACTCCATTTCACATAACACATCCTAAGATTGATGTTTACTAAGTTGGTTGTTTAAATCATGTTCGGAGCTTGGTTACATGGGCTGTTTCTTTGTCTCTGTCTCTCCCTCTCTCTCCTTTTTCTTTGTGCTTGACACAAAAGGATGGGGCCCCCAGGATCATCTGGAAATGGATCAGTGTATTCATGTGTGAGCTTTACAAAGCACTGGAGCAAAGGTGTCATTAAACATTAGAAGTCATTCAATCACACCCATCTCTTCATATGCAGTAAAGAAGGCTCTGTATGGTAACTATCCATAAAGCTTTGTGATTCATTTACCCCTTGCTTCTTATAGGAACTGGCTCCTTTTTTTTTTTTTTTTTCCCTTCTTTCTTCCTCAGAGGAGGTTTAGGACTAGCTTTGTTTTTCTGAATCTTCCTTTAATACTCAGCTCTTGTTTGGTGCTGAAAGTAACTAAAGCAATAGGTTTTTAAAGAGAGCTTCTGGGTTTAATTCTGATTATGTTTCCTTTCAAATGACCGAGGTTTTCCTACTAGCCGTGATGCTGCCATGGGCTTGGCAAGGAAAAAAGAATGACTCTTACCTTCCCAAAGGGAATTAATTGTCTATCCTTAAGTATGTTTCTAGCAGGCTTTTGTAGGTATCAAATGTAGGAGTCAATTAAGGGAGGTTTCAATGTGTTAGTATCTTGTTTGTCTTGAAAAGTAAATGGAATTTATGAGAGTTTTGAAGCAGATGCCATCTGCTGGTTAGTTAAGATACTGTAACCAAAAACAATGTGAAGAGAAAACATACGAAATGGTGTGCCTTCGTGAGGGGACTGATTGCTAATTTAAGTCAACATCCATAGAAATCCCCAGGCCCCAGCTACAGTGCAATGTCCCAAATTTATTGTCTGCAGTCTAAATGTTGAAATTCATTTTTGTTTCTACTCTGAAGAAAGATATCCCTTCCTATTCAAACACAATATTAGATCCCTCAGACTTTTTACCTAGTTTTCCAATCATGAGAACAAACGCAAAATAAGTGCTCACCTTCAGGGAAAGGATAACTTGTAATAATGCATTTGGAAGCCACTCAAATTAGAGCCAGAGATAATATAAAAGAAAATGGAAAGAGACAGAGATGAAATAGGGTAATGTAGGAATAAAGGGTAAGTGTATCAAATCAAAACCACATGTAAGACATAAATACAGGCTAAACAGCTAATTCGTTCTCCAAGGGACACGTGAAAACTATTGATCTCCACCTAACGCCCCCATACTGCTCCCTCATTAGAAGACCCATGGATAAAGCAGACATGCCTTAAATTACCCAACCTCCCTTAGAATTATATATTACAGTCACAGTCTAGGTTACTCCTATTAATCCTGGATCCCAGCCTGGGTTCTTCCTCTGATTATCTAAGCAGGTTAGTTCACATTTTAGGGACTCAGTGACTTCTTCGTCAATATTACTTGATGAATCTTACTGTCCTGTTTGTTGTTAGTTGCTTGGTCATGTCTGACTCTTTGCGACCCAATGGACTGTAGCCCACCAGGCTCCTCTGTCCGTGGGATTCTCCAAGCAAGAATACTGGAGTGGGTTGCCATTCCCTTCTCCAGGGGACCTTCTTGACCCAGGGATCGAACTCGGATCTCCTGCACTGCAGGCAGATTCTTAACCGTCTGAGCCACCAGGGAAGCCCATTTACTCTCCTAGTGAGCTATTTTTAAAATTGAGATGCAAATTAATAGTATATCTATAAACAGAAGCCCCCCCAAAATATCTCCATCTAGAGTTAAAACGTAGAATTCTGTCACTGACAAGGCAGAGTCTGTGAAAGAAGAGTGTTTCTCTGCGAGTAGAAAAATATCCTAAGAAGTGCGAAATTTCAGTCTGCAACTAACTGGAAGTCCTCTGTGGAGTTTGCAGGAAGTGACCCACACATCACTAGAAGATGGTTCTTTTTTATGCCCTCTACCCAAAGATTACACAACAGTAAAACCCGGTCCATAAATGTCTACCATGAAGAACTCTCAGAGTGAGGGCACCCAAGTTGTAGGCTCCATCTCCATTTCCAAGTCACAGATCCACATATATGCCTAAAAGCAGGGAAGGAGCAGACAAAATACCAAACAGATGAAGAGAGAAAGAAAAGATGCTCCCAAACATATTCGTTGTTCGCCCACATGACTTACTGGTGTGTTAATGTCTCGCATCAGCCACGACTAATGAGAACGCTGCCCCTATTTCCCTTTTAGTTTATAAATGGAGTGGCATTATGTAATCACCCTAATGAGGTAATAGAAACATAAGTACACAGGAAAATTTGATAGGGTTTCTCCTAATTCATCCTGGGCTGTGTTGGTCCCGCCCCCCAATCCCATTAACCCTCCCTCTCCCCTCCACACTCCCCCCTCGGACTGGCTGAGTCTCTAGTCCCAGAGGACATATTGTTGGCTATTATTTATAATAAGTCTCTCTCCTCTTGGCAGGATATAGAACAGCTGTTGGTCTATTCTCTGCCACAAAGACCAACTTCCCTCTTTTGCCCTGGATGACTGGAAGAAAGTTGGGGCGAAGAGCAATTTATAGTCATGTTACAGCACCTCTATTTTCTTTTATGTTTATTTATATTGCTTCCATTTTTGTCTGGGGTTTCTGAGATAATCAAGATCACTCTGCTACAGAATTTTCATTTGGGGAGGCTCTGGTGGCAGTTGATGGCATTTTTCTTCATTGAGTCAGACATGTTAGAACTCCGGGCTAGAGGAAATAGTGAACATTTCTTCTGTGAGAGTTTGAGAATCAATGTGGTTTCCCCCGACCCCACCTCCGCTTCAGAACTGGCGAGTGTGTTCTATGTTACAGGGACAATAAATGACTCTGTCTGAATTTTTCAGTGGAAGGCGCCTTGTCGTCATCAGCATTCTGCCCCTGAACTGTAGCGGGGTCCCTGCTTAGTGGACGTTTGGCGGGTGACCTGAGCCCTGAGGAGGGTCCGGGTCTGTCCGCCGTTTGGGGTCAGGTTTTCTGACACACCAGCTCTTGAGTCTCAGTCCAGACGTCCAGGCCAGACAAGCCCATCTGGGGAGGGCCTCTTCCTGAGGTCTTTCCTCTTGGAGTCCTTTTGACTCCGGGACTCATCCTAGGCCAAGAAGTCCAGGCACTTTTGGACACTGAATCTTTGGAGCATCTCTGGAAGTGGAATCTGGAGACAAGTTCTCTGTTCTTTTAGGACTTGAAGGAAATCACAAAGTAGGAAACTGGTCTGAGACCCCAGACCCAGAAAAGACCCAAATGGCTTTGACAGGAAGGAATCACCGCCCAGCATTATGGTCTCTCCTCATGACAGAGTGTTTGGAACTGAGATGGGTTGGCAGCTGGTCAAGTTGTGTTTAGTGAAGACCAGGCAGAAACAGAGTAGAGTGGTTCAATCTGAGGCCCTGCGGTGTGGCAGAGAGAAGATGGGCTTCTGGTTCCCTAATTTATGTGAAAATAGCTTCGTTCATATTAGTAATAGCTAAATTCCTCCATAGTTCAACAAGCGCCTCTCCTGGGGGAGACCTGGAGAACTTGGAGAGACTTGGATTTCCGTGTGGTGGGAGCCTCTTTGTAAGGGTTCCTAAGGCCCTTTCAGATTTCCCAGTCTGTGTTCCTGAGTGTGTCGCAGGCACCCTGATGGAACTGGAGGACCTCTGTCTTGTCTCTGAGACCTCACAGCCCAACCAGTGAGCACCTAATGGGATTCTTGACAGACACGCAAAGAAGCTACATGGTTAAAGAGGATACTAGGTGCTAAAGCCACTGAAATGCCTGCCTTTCTGATAATTTTCAGCATTTTGTGGACAACAGGAAAGAAAGAATTATAATAGCTGTGGTTTATAGAGTGTTATATAGAGGATGAGATGGTTGGATGGCATCACCGACTCAATGGACATGCATTTGGGCAAACTCTGGGAGACGGTGGAGGACAGGGGAACCTGGCATGCTGCAGTCCATGGGGTCGCAAAGAGTCAGATTCAACTTAGCGCCTGAACAACAACAGAGAGTGCTTATGACATGACAGGTACATGGCACTTGACATATGTTCCCTCATGATCTTGTTTCTAAAAGGAATCATTGGAGACAGTGTCATAGTGCTCACTTTTGCCAAGTTTTGAGCCAGGCCCTTCAGAAGTGGAAAAGGAAGCTGATCAGAGTGGATCAGAGAGTAACTTAAGATTCCTCTGGAGAAGGAGAGACTCGGGCCTGACCCACAAGCAGATCCAGGTAAACTTTGGCCCTGTTTTGGCCCTTGACCTATATCCCTGGTTATGCTGATGCCTCCTGAGCACTTGCTCATTAATGCAAATAAGTTGTAATTGGCAGGCTCTCAGGCATTGTAGGAGATGGAGAGGCAGGAGCGCCTTCAGAAAAACCCTTACAGGAAGACTTTGGTGGTCAAGGCCACGTTTAGTAAAGACTGGGAAGAAGTAGAGTGGAGTCATTCATCTGAGGCATTAGGGTTTCCCTGGTGGCTCAGCTGGTAGAGAATCCACCTGCAATGCGGGAGATCTGGGCTTGATCCCGGAGTTGGGAAGATCCCCTGGAGAAGGGGAAGGCTACCCACCCCAGTATTCTGGCCTGGAGAATTCAATGGACTGTATAGTCCATAGGGTCGTAAAGAGTCAGACAGAGTCGGACACGACTGAGTGACTTTCACTTTCACTTTCAGGGGGTGGAAAAGAGAAGATTGGCTTCTGATTCCCTTATTTATTTACATATGAAAATGATTTAGTAAATATTCATAATAACTAACTATTATTAAAGTGCACACTCACATTACATAATATGCCAGGTAAGCCAGACTGCCTGAGTTCAGACTCCACACTAAAGTTGTAAGTTTGAGGCAACAGCTCTATGCCTCAACTTCACTGTCTATAAAATATATAGAATACCTGCTTTACAGAATTCTTGTTAAGCATTAGATGAGATGATGCATGTCAAGTGTTTAACATACTGCATGCATGCATGCATTTGAAGTCACTTCAGTCGTGTCCAACTCTTTGCTACCCCATGGACTATAGCCCGCCAGGCTAGCACCACCTGGGAAGCCCATTTAACATAGTATCTGGTATTTTAATAAATATTGGCCACTAATGTTACTATTACTACTAATAATACATACTTCTTTTTCTATGAGATATGAAGACTAAGTAAGAGAAGGACCTTGTATATCTTTGTTTCTAGCACAATTCTTGGTGCATTGTAGATTCTTAATGAATACTGGCTGGCTGGCTGGATAGATAAATGAATTTGAGTTTATTTGGATAAAGGCACTACCAAAAAAAAATCTCATTCTTTCCAGATCCCTTCCTAGAAAGTCACACCTCATATGTTGCACAAAGGAAGTCACCATGATACTAAACCAACTTGCAACATCCAGCAGGCAGTCCTTAGGCACAACTAGACATTCAGGCTCACAAGACTACTGTTACACCATGTTTGACATCAGCCTACCAAGAAGGATATAAGATAGGAACTATAGTTGCCAGCAGATCAGCATGATACATTCTCCTGTAATCAGAGCCCTACTAGCACAGGTGTAAGCTGATGGACTCCATGTTGGGCAGGTGAGGGAGCTGCCTTTGCATAAAAAAGCCTTATGTGCCACAGCAGTCAATAACTCTTACAACAACTGCAAAGACACAGCTTGCAGGGTCCTCTCAAGGGACTTCTAGTTATAAGAACTGCTGCACTCAGAGTGCAAAGCCTGGCATTCCCATCAGGTACTTACAGTTCATTTGTACTTCTCTCCCCACCCCCAGTCCACATGCAGTCTACCAATGAGGGGTCATTTTTTTTTTCCATATGCAGTGTTGCCTAGTAACATAGTTGACACATACCATCTTTATCTGTTTCTAGGGAAACCAAGCTAAGAAGTTAACCAAAGGTCAGATTCTCATGCAAAAAGGGAAAGAGTTTTTAACTCTATGCCCACTCCATCTAAATAGTTACTTACAATGCAGTCTGAGAAACCTATACGGTATCCCTGTGAAAAACTCATTCTTACATCTCATATCTGCCTGATATATTTCCCAAAGTAGACTTATGTAGATGTGGCCACATTCTGCACCCTCCCTTCAACAACCAAGAGTCAAGCACAGTAATTCTCGACACTAGCCTGCCCCCATTGTCACCCATCCCCACTTTCATTCAGCAATCTCATCCTCCAGAGACCAAGCACAGCTAGGTCTCTACACACACACTCACTTTTACAAATGCACAAGAGATTTCTGTTTCCTTGGACCCATATCATCTTGATAGATTACCCTAGCCTAGAAGTCACCTAAATCTTCTGAGTTTTGCCCTTCCATACAGAGTTGATGAGAGGATAAAATGAAATTAAAAGACGCAAAGCATTGAAAGGACCATAGTAAAAATTCAAACTAGTTTTCCTATTCAGTGACTGGAAGGAATTCCAAATAGGGGTGAACAGCATCAGATCTGCCTAAGTGGGGGGAGCACAGGAGTCTCAACTTCCCTGACTTAAATTATTAGTGATGCTAGCCATCTTTACTAAAAGTAGTTAGGGAGATTTTTCTTTTGACCCGTGGGAACCACTAAACTCTCTAATCATTTCATCTTTTAAGCAGCCATGATGTGGTAGAAAGTTTCTGTGTGTGTGAAGTTGTTTCATTCGCATCTTTGCAACCCTGTGGACTGTAGGCAGCCAGGCTCCTCTGTCCATGGGATTCTCCAGGCTAGAATACTGAAGTGAGTTGTCATGCCCTCCTCCAGGGGATCTTTCTGACCCAGGGATCAAACCCGGGTCTCTTAAGTCTCCTGCGTTACAGGGCTGTTCTTTACCACTAATGTCATCTGAGAAGCCCAGAGAATTTGGTTAGTACCAACTTGTCTTAGTATATTCATTTCCCTGCCCCAGTGCTGATAATAGTTTCTATTTATTAAATTATTAACAAAGTACTTTACTTACACTCTCTCATTTAATCACCAAATATCACTAGCTATATTTCTCAGCAGAAACCAAAACTCAGAAAGACTAGACTTTCCCAAGGTCACTCAACTGTAGTGGCAGAGCCAGGGACAAGGTCATGTTTAGTATTAATATTAGACTGGGTCTCAGGTTCTTTGTTCTGTGATATCTTCAGAGAGATGGCTTACTAGTTATACATTATCCCCATTTAGCCAATCTGTAAATGCAGTATGAATGGATTTTACATTGCCTTTAAAAATTATTTTTACCTCCTTTCCCAAAAAGAAAAAGGGATTTTATTGAAATAGGAAAAAGAGTTAAGTTTAAATGGAAATATATGTGAAACAAAAGGAAGTTCTCATTTTATTTGAATCTCTTTTCTCTATTTTATATTGTTATCTATTCTAAAATATCACCAGGAAAAAAAAAAAGAGCCTAAAGTACAAAGGGAACTAAAGAAAAATAGAGCATAGCATGCACATTCTCAAGTCACCACAGCCGTCCTGTCAGAGCCCTTTCAAAGGAGCAGTAATTACCACTCATTATCTACCTTGAAGACACGCTAAATAGCATGAGAACAGGTTCCAAATCAATAAAATTCTCTCTGAGATATTAGAAGCATCACTGGTTTATTATAGTGGAAAGTTTAATAGCTTTTCCCCAAAATTTCAACTCCATGTTTTGTCTACTTATATTGTACTTGAACATGTATTCCTGCCAAAAAGAAAAATTAAGCTAAATTCTTCTACTTACGGCTAGCACGTTCCTACTTTGTTCTGATTAATCCACAGATCTGTGCAGGAAAGAATTTGCAGTTGGCAAGAAAAATTCTAAACTGGGAAGTTTAATTGTCAAATAAATTTTCAAACTTGCATGGAGTGTGGGGAGAAACATAGACATGTTGGCATTTTGAACCCATAAATGCGTGTTTTCTTGTAGATCATGCCAATCTAAGAGAAGGGGAAAAAAGAAAATGAATGACTTTGGTTCTGTCAGATAAAATCACTTTTTTTCCCCATTCAGTCATATAATTTTTCGGTGAAGGTAAATGTAATAAAACTTTATAATTCACTTTATTTCCTTCAACCCCTCTTAAGACATTCTCTCAGAAAAGAGTTGTGTGAATAAAATGACCTCTATGTGCAAAAAAAAATTTTTAGCTAAGATCATTTCCTTCCTTTCTGAATTAAAGTACAAAAGACTAGTTTTATAGCAAATACAGGATGGATTTTATCAGAATAGTTTCATCCCCCTAAAGTTTATTTATTGGGGACATCAAAGGAAAACAGAATTGATATTTATTTACATTGTTTCTTTAATTGTGTAGTTTTATAATACCTTTTTGATTCTTATACAATCTTATTTCTCAATCCAGATTTCTTTGATTTCAATTAACCAGCCCTCCCCTTAAATAAAAGTTAGATAATTCAAATTGCAGTGTATGTGAAGGTTAGCAATGTTTCAAAATGGAGCACCTCGTAATGGCACCTGGTCGAGAGTGTCGGTGTAGCTAGAGTGGGTCCGACTGTCCAAATAGGACGTGGAGAATGGAAATAGCACAGAGTGGAGAGAAACTCTAGGAGGTCTAAGCCTCTCAAACCTATCCCAGCTACTACTTCCATATTTTCTACCACAGACCATGAAGAAAACACATTCTTTATTCATACCTTAGCATAACTTCCTTTGACCAATTTATTTTTCTAATATTTATTGAAATCATCTTCCCAGGTGGTGCAGAGGTTAAAAAAAAAAAAAAAAAAATCTGCCCGCAATGCAGGAGACCTGGGTTTGATCCTTGGGTGAGGAAGATCCCCTGGAGAAGGAATCCCATGGACAGTCCATGGGGTCACAAAGAGTTGGACACAACTGAGCGACTAACACACACAGAGATAATATATATTGAAAGTTTCCTATAACCTAAGAGGTGGAGAAGGCAATGGCACCCCACTCCAGTACTCTTGCCTGGAAAACCCCATGGATGGAGGAGCCTGCTAGGCTGCAGTCCAAGGGATCGCTAAGAGTAGGACACAACTGAGCGAGTCCACTTTCACTTTTCACTTTCCTGCATTGGAGAAGGAAATGGCAACCCACTCCAGTGTTCTTGCCTGGAGAATCCCAGGGACAGGGGAGCCTGGTGGGCTGCCGTCTATGGGGTCGCACAGAGTCGGACATGACTGAAGCTACTTAGCAGCAGCAGCAGCAAGAGGTGGGCTAGGCATTTTATTTAAATTATCAATTACCTAATGGATCCTCAGAGCATACCTGTAAAGTTCAATTAATCCCACTGAATGATGAGGAACAGGGTCTTAGAGAATGAGATGGTCTGCCCAACGTTTCCTATGACAAGATGCCAGAACTGGGATTTGAGATAAAACTGCTTGGAGTTTGGATTGGGAAGTGAGTTGGTTGAGTAGCAAGAAATTGAAAGGAAATTTTGAACAGGGGCATTTGGGCCAGGAAGTACATTCATGGATTCATTCAACAACTATTTGATTAGCTGTTAAGGGCCACCCCTATGCCACACCCCAGGGGAAATGAGAGTGAAGAAACTGAGTATTCTGTACTCCTGTCACTTAGCTGAGAGCTGAGTAGCCAGGAGCAGCACTATAAACCCGGAAAAAGAGATGAGAAAAGGGAGGCAGAGGATACCAAAGCAAGCTTTGACACACGTCCACTGAGAGTTTCAACTGAAACATTCATTCTTCCCATCATTAGGTTCTGACCTGAGCTGGGCTGAGCACTTTCTTCAGAGTAAAACCTAACAAATACACCATTAGAAAGTCAGGGCTGTGATTCTGAGGACTAAACATTAAAGAAAGTTGTAGTCCATAGGCCTCTGGGAGAGGCTTGATAATCATCCCAGCTGATCTGAAGAGCATAGATGTTGGAAGTGATGATCGAGATTCCATTTCTGCACCATGTCTTTCCCTAAGGAGATCCTGGCACTTAGAAGATACTGTACATACAATTGTGGGAGGGAAGGAAGGAAGAAAAGGGAAGGAAAGAGCAAGTCTTTCTGGATCTGTGCTCAGATTCTACCTGTCTTCGCTAGGGACCGCTGATATACATGCCATTTGCTTATGCAAATTCAGGGATGGAGAGTATCCTGTGTGTTAAAAATGTTCGAAGTAGCTTGGAACTGCACTATCCCATAAGCTCATTTATTGGAAACATTTGTCTTTTCATTTGAATGGAAGTTATATGTCTTAGAAAAATTGAGGTGAAAAAGGAATGCATTAGTCTGACAGAGGTAATCTACCATTCATAGTTTTGAAACTAGAACATTTTGCTGACAAAGAGAAATGTATTTTTAAGTCTGAGTTCTTTAAAAAAAAAAAAAAAACCTTCCATCCTAGTCCTCTAGCTAGGCTATTTCTGCCAGCTCCTCGGCTCTGAACACAACACATTCTTGCAATTCATCACTTCCCTTGGCTCAAGCCAGCCTTTCAAACGGCTGGCGGCATATGCTTCTCATTAGCTCTGCCGGCCTCACCTGGGCTGCTCAGACTCCTCCCCCTGCTCTTCCACCCCCACTGCTCGCCCCTTCCCTCCTTCTCTTCCCGCACCACCCCAGATTCACCCCCCGGCCAGCTTCTCTTACAGAGCAGCACTGCCTGCTGGCATGGCAGGAGACGAGCAGAGAAAAAGAAGGAGCAGGAAACACCCGTTCTTTCGAAAGTCAGTCCTGCGGTTGAACAGCCTTTCGTTCAGAAATAAGACCGAGCAAAAGAGAAAGCCAAGGGCGAGACCAAAAACCGTAACAGAAATGGAAACAAGAAAAAAGCAGAAGTCTGCTGACTGGGAGAAAACTAGAGAGGGGGCAACAAAAGGTTAAGAGGGAAAAACTCCCGTCCTTACATCACTTTGGCAACCACGTGTTTCTTTAGGTCACCGGTGTCTCTCTTGATTTATCTTCTAGGCCCTATAAGGGAGTTTTACCCATTTGGAGGGCATTTTCCGTTTAACACTGTTAGAGGAGTGACAAAGATCTTCCTTCCATTTGGTGAATTCCAGTTCCCTCTGTGACCCAGTGCATAAATTAAGAACTAGACTGAATCAAAGGTTTTTTGATCAGCCCCAGAGACACTTTCCAATACTTACCAAATGCTTTTTTCATTTTCTCTTTTGTGCGATAGCTTTCGATTTGCATTTTTTATCTTTGTCTTCCTTTCCAAAGGAATCGAGAAGGTAGTTCTCTCTGGAGTACACCTGGATAACTCTGATTCCAAACTATTCCAACCACAAGACTTAGAGTGAAGTTAGTGGATATCTTTTTTGAAACTGGTTATTAATGGCAAGAAAGGAATGTTGAAAGGATGAAGGCCTTCATCTCTGATGGCATTAGAAGAGGATCATAGAAATTGAAGGTTGCAAGGGATTTCAGAGATTCCCTAATCTACACCCTTCATGTTACAGATGGGGATGCTGAGGCTGAGGTGACCTCCCCACTGCCATACAGGGAGGGGGTGCTGCGACAAGGATTCACCAGGGATCTTCAGCCCCAGTCCTGTTCTCTTTTCCATTTTAAACATATGCAAGCACCACACTCTCCCCCAAGTCCCTTTGTGCCAACATTAGAGAGAGGGCTCGCAAACTGCCAACCAAGGATGGCTTTTTGTCCTAGATCTAAGAGTTAACATAGACCCTAATGAGCAGGACTTTCAGGTGGCTTCCCAAGTGGTGCTTGTGGTAAAGAACCTGTCTTTCAGTGCAGGAGACATGAGAGATGCAGGTTCAATCCCTGGGTCAGGAAGATCGCCTGGAGGAGGACATGGCAACCCATTCCAGTATTCTTGCCTGGAGCATCCCAGGGATAGAGGAGCCTGGAGGGCTACAGTCCATAGGGTCACAAAGAGACAGGACTGAGGTGACTTAGCATGCAATGAGTAGGACTGAGCTGGCCCAGTGTTTAGTAACCCATGACACCCCCAGGACCAGTTAGAAAACCTGCAGAGACAGAACTACCTCTGAGAAAATTAGAAAAATGTTCCCCTTCCTCGGGGCTTATCCACACCCCCAACCCTCACCCTACCCTGAGTACAAAGCCTAGCAAAATGCAGGCTGGATATATTTCAGTCCCCACTTGGTCCATCACCTGGGTACTCTTAATGTGGGCAGAACTCGCGTGACCATGTATGTCGGGGTCCTGACCAGGGGTTGCTTATGGATCAAGAGAATCACAGGTGCAGCCAGCCCCTTGATTCACAAAGAGTCATTCCGAGGTCCTCATCTGGAACAAGCGCCCTCTCCTTATAGGGGATAAAGGGGGAAAAAAACTCATCTTCAAGGACTTGGGCAGGTTTTTTTTGTTTTGTTTTTATTTCCTTAGCCTCTCTTATTTCCAAACAACTGAGCCAGATTCAGCTCTGAACAACATTGCACAGTCAGAGAAACATGCCAGAAAGACCTCTTTCCCTCTCGATTTGCCTTCTTTCAGCAGCCAAAGGCTGTACCCCTTCTCAGCTACCTGCCCTGTCCCTCCCTCCTGGCTTGCAGTCACAGTCTTTTCTCAGCTGTTCACCGACAGTGGCCTCACGCCTTCATTCGAAAAGTAGTTATTGAAAACTCAGTATCTGACAGGTTTAAGGCTTTGCCCTTTCTGGGGTATTTAGTTTTAGTAGAGACTCCCAAGCCCAGCACAATGCCTGGTATATAATGTCCATTCAGTAAATATATGAAAAAGGATGGAGGGAAGAGAATGGGAAGCATCTGATACTCAAAGAATGGTGAGATTCAGGTCTCAGCAAGCAGTGCCCAGGAAGGGGGAAATTGGGGTCCGGAAACCTTCGTAACCACCCCTACGTGTCCTAGCAGAGAGGCCTTATGTTCTGTTCTGTTCTATATTCTCCAAAATCTTAAGACATCAGCACAACCACATGGAAAACTGCTGCAGACACCCGTATTCTACCTCCAAATTCTTCCAGATATGCCTCTCTCTTGCCCAGCCAGATACCCCAGCACTTCTGAGCTCCTAGATTTTTTTTAGACTGTTCTGGCCCACAGCTTGGTTTCTGTTACTTATCTTGCCCCTAAACTAGCAATATAGTCCAGAAATTATACCTTAACCTTAGCCTTCATGCTGGTGCAAAGCAAGGTGTGATTTCTGGGATTTCTCTCTGGCACCAAATACTTTGGTCCCAGAACCCCAGGCCCCGGCCCCCTACTCACCTGACCAACATAGCCGCTCACCTCTGCCTGCCTATTTTAAGGCCATGAAAGGGGCATCCCATAGTGACTGAAATCACTTACAGAATCCCTTCCTTGAGAGCTTCTGCTGGAATTCTCCTCTCAGCTTTCTTCCTATGTATAATGTGTCTTTCTTCTCCTTTCAACTGGAAGTTCCTAGAAAGAAAACCATCTGCCATAGTCACCTCTGTAACACCACTTTTGCTGAGCACAGTGGCTTGTCCGTAATAATTGCCTCTAAGGTATTTTTTCTTTGTTGAATTATTCAACCAGATATTTTATTGCCCATGTAGTTTTGGTCGTTGTTTTAACCAGAGGAAATTAACAGGGATTTCTGACTGATTCTGCTCTTCCTCTGGTGGGAAAATTTTTATGTTAAATGCAAATTGCTTTGCCATCTGTGTGCAGCATACGTTCTGGAATCCTTTCCCTTTATATGGGGAAACCGGTTTCCCACTGATGACCATGAACGTGCATTTGGCAGCCCTTGCAGCTCTTTCTCTGTAACCCAGATGGCAAAGTTTGCTTCTCATTTCCACTGGAGAATTTTTATAAGACTTCTTTATGTTGCTCCTTCTTTGCAAGTACTTTTCTGTTCCTGGACAGCGGGTTTGAATCTTCTGTTTGGACCTCCCTGTCCATTACTGTCTAGTCATTGCACTGATTCTATGAGGGGAAGCCTATTTTGCTAGTTAGAACGCATATCCACTTGCTAATGTGTCTGATCTTTTGTGTTTCTGCCTGTAAACAATATCCGTGTTTGTGGTTGCTCCTTCACTCCCTAGACTGCCATGTAAATAGAGGAATAAGTTAGCTGAGCTAAGAGAAGATGGTATTTTTCGTATGTTCCCCAGCGGTGCTTGTGTGTGTGCTAAGTCACTTCAGTCATGTCTGACTCTTTGTGACTTCATGGACTGTAGCCTGCCAGGCTCCTCTGTCTGTGGGATTCTCCAGGCAAGAATACTGGAGTGGGTTGCCATGCCCTCCTCCAGGGGATCTTCCCGACCCAGGAACTGAACCCACATCTCTATGTGTCCTGCACTGGCAGATGGGTTCTTTACCACTAGCACCACCTGGGAAGCCCATTCCCCGTGGACCTCACCCTAAGTTAAAGGCAGTACCTGGGTTACAGAATGTTAAGCATTGGCTAATAATCAGCCTAATATTAGCCAGGGTTTGACTCTGCCCTTTATCACGGGATAAATGAGACGCAAACCTGACTTAAAGATGTAAGAAGAGACCCAATGATGAAGGACTTTGATTTTTAGACTAAAGGTTTGGACTTCATCCAGTAGGGAAACACAGTGAGACTTCTAACAAAGGAGTGACATAAATGACTAGAAGGGCCATTCTGACTTCAGGGTGGAAGACCAGTGGGCATTCAAAGTCAGGCTAGGAGCCTGAGGCCGCAATCCATGTGAGGAGAGGCGGGCCCAGATCAGGGAAAACAGTGGAAACAAAGGAAGGAGATAGATTTGAAGGACAGTTCAGGAAAAACAATGGATCTTCTACCTCCGCTCTCTCTTCACTCACTCCAGCTCCTTTGACTTCCTTCCTGTTTCTCACACATTAGGCAAACTCTTTTTTTTTTTTATTTAATTGAAGTATAGCTGAGTTGATCCCCTGGAGAAGGGAATGGCTACCCGCTCCGGTATTCTTGGGGCTTTTCTGGTGGCTCAGATGGTAGAGAATCTACCTGCAATGCAAGGTAGGAAGATCCCCTGGAGAAGGGACTGACAACCCACTCCAGTATTCTGGCCTGGAGAATCCCATAGACAGAGGAGCCTGGCAGGTTACAGTCCTTGGGTTCACAAAGAGTCGAATATGCCTGAGCAACTAACACTTTTACTTTTTCACTTTTCACATAGCTGAGTTACAATGTTGTGTTAGTTTCAGATGTATAGCGAAATGATTCAATTATATTATATACTTTTTCATATTCTTTTCCATTATAGGTTATCACAGGATATTGAACATAGTTTCCTATACTATATGGCAGATTCTTATTGGTTATCTATTTTATATATAGTAGTGTGTATATATCAATCCCAATCTCCCAATCTCCCCTTCTTTTTCCCTCTTGGTAATGTAGGTTTGTTTTTTACATCTGTAACTCAATTTCTATTTTGTAAATAAGTTCATTTGTATCATTTTTTAGATTCCACATATAAGCAATACCATATGATGCTTATCTTTCTCTTTCTGACTTGCTTCGCGCAGTATGTCCATCCAGGTCCATCTGTGTTGCTGCAAATGGCATTTACTTCATTCTTCTTTATGGCTGAGTAATATTCCATGATAAACATGTACCACATCTTCTTTATCCATTCATCTGTCAATGGACATTTAGGTTGCTTCCGTGTCTTGCCTCGTGAGTGTCCTCACTGAATAGAATGCTCTTTTCCAGACTACCGTGTCTCACTTCCTGAGATCCTTCAATTTTTTGTTTGAATATCCCCTTCTTACTGAGTTTTACCCTATTTAAGAGCTCCTCATAGCTCAGTTGGTAAAGAATCCACCTGCAATGCAGGAGACCTGGGTTTGATCCCTGGGTAGGGAAGATCTGCTGGAGAAGGGAAAGGCTATCCACTCCAGTGTTCTGGCCTGGAGAATTCTATGGACTGTACAATCCATGGGGTCGCAAAGAGTCAGACACAACTGAGCAACTTTCACTTTCAAATGTGTTTAAATCCACACCCCCACCAAAAGTAATATATCAGAATGTTCATAACAGTGATATTTACAGTAGCCAACAAGTAGAAAACATCCAAATGCCCATGAAGAACTGAAAGGGTCAAGTGAGGTATAATCACACCTTGGAATATACCATTTAGTAATCAAAGTGAATGATTAACCTACACCCATATGCAACAACATGGATGAATCTTATAAATGTAATGCTGCCTGAAAAGCAGTCTGATTAAAAGACTGCTTAACAGACAATTCCATTTGTATAAAAGCACAGAAACAGACAACACTGAGCTCTGTTTTTCAGAGTCAGGTAATGGCTACCTGTTAGAACTGGACATGGAACAACAGATCGGTTTCAAATAGGAAAAGGAGTACGTCAAGGCTGTATATTGTCACCTTGCTTATTTAACTTATATGCAGAGTACATCATGAGAAACGCTGGACTGGAAGAAACACAAGCTGGAATCAAGATTGCCAGAAGAAATATCAATAACCTCAGATATGCAGATGACACCACCCTTATGGCAGAAAGTGAAGAGGAACTAAAAAGCCTCTTGATGAAAGTGAAAGAGGAGAGTGAAAAAGTTGGCTTAAAGCTCAACATTCAGAAAACGAAGACCATGGCATCCATCCCATCACTTCATGGGAAATAGATGGGGAAACAGTGGAAACAGTGTCAGACTTTATTTTGGGGGGCTCCAAAATCACTGCAGATGGTGATTGCAGCCATGAAATCAAAAGATGCTTACTCCTTGGAAGAAAAGTTATGACCAAACTAGATAGCACATTCAAAAGCAGAGACATTACTTTGCTGACTAAGGTTGTCTAGTCAAGACTATGGTTTTTCCAGTGGTCATGTATGGATGTGAGAGTTGGACTATGAAGAAGGCTGAGTGCTGAAGAATTGATGCTTTTGAACTGTGGTGTTGGAAAAGACTCTTGAGAGTCCCTTGGACTGCAAGGAGATCCAACCAGTCCATTCTGAGGGAGATCAGCCCTGTTATTTCTTTGGAAGGAATGATGCTGAAGCTGAAACTCCAGTACTTTGGCCACCTCATGCAAAGAGTTGACTTATTGGAAAAGACTCTGATGCTGGGAGGGATTGGGGGCAGGAGGAGAAGGAGACGACAGAGGATGAGATGGCTGGATGGCATCACTGACTCGATGGACGTGATTCTGAGTGAACTCCGGGAGTTGTTGATGGACAGGGAGGCCTGGCGTGCTGTGATTCATGGGGTCACAAAGAGTCAGACATTACTGAGCGACTGAACTGAACTGAATGGCTACCTTTGGCTCTGGAGTTGCTTACTAGAGGAGCACAAGGACTGCTTCTGGGTTCTTGGGAAGATTCAGTTTTCTGTTCTGTACACTGGGTACACAGGGTTAGTTCAGTGTGTGGAAAATTCAGAGTGGCTCCTTAGTAGTATGCACTGTTCTTTTTTAATACCTCTGTTTATCTGTTTGGCTGCCCAGGTCTTAGTTGCAGCAGATGGGGACTTTAGTTATGGCATGTGGAATCTAGTTGCCTGACCAGGGGTCAAACCCGGGTCCCCTGCTTTGGGAGCTCGAAGAAGTCTTAGCCACTGGGCAACCAGGGAAATCCCAATGTGTGTACTTTTCTACATGTGTATTATACTTCAGTAAAATTTTGAAAGTGCAACTCTTCCCCAGAGATACTTCTCATCTTCCTTACTCCATTTTTCCATAATATTTACCATTTTCTAATATAAGCTGCAATTATAGTGTTTATCACATTCTTTCCCTATTAGAATGTAAGTGGAGCAGGGATTTTGCTGCATTTTGCTCACTTCTGCCTCTATATGACCTTGAAGTGTACCTGGTGCCAATAGGTATCAGAATGAATGAACAAAGCATTGCATCAGAAGGCATCAATAGAATGGGCCAGACGCAAAGATGCAAGTGGAACCTGGTTGAGGCCCAGTGTTGCCCTGGCAATTCGCCTTCCCGAGTGTGAGGATAGGCTGCTAGCCCCGAGGCTGTGACAGTCATTCCCGTGCCTGTCTCAAAGCTACTTCTCAAAGCTACTTCAGGACATTTAATTAAGAAGGCTGTTTCCTTATCCTAGAATATTTACGTCATCTGACCTGTATTGGAAACCTTCCCATCTTCAAAGGCAAGTTCATATGCCATCTTCTCCATAATGCCTCTCTTTAAAAACCTCAACCTAAATTCCTCTAGCTTCTTATTTTCACCCTTTCTGTACTCTTCTGGAATTGTTTTTATTCATTCATTTGCCAAATATTTATTGAGCATCTGATATTTTAAAAGTGAAATCGTTCAGTTGTGTCTGACTCTTTGTGTCCCCATAGACTGTAGCCTGCCAGGCTCCTCCATCCATGGAATTTTCCAGGCAAGAATACTGGAGTGGGTAACCATTCCACTCTCCAGGGGATCTTCCCAAACCAGGGATAGAACTCAGGTCTCCTGCATTGCAGACAGATTTTTTACTGTCTGGGCCACCAGGGAAGTCTCAGATGCTATTTTAAGTCCAAAATTCAGGGCTGAAATTCGAGTCGTGAACAATTCAAAAATTTATTTCAAAAACTGTCTTTCATAGGACTAAATTTCAGTAAGTAAATAGACAATAAACTAATACATGTGTAAAATTATTTGGAGTTCTTTGAAAGAAATTAAGATAAAGAGTTGGAAAGTGATCGGTGGCTCAGTGGTAAAGAAACTCCCTGCCAATGCAGGAGACACAAGAGACACAGAGTCAATCCCTGGATCAGGAAGATCCCCTGGAGGAGGGCATGGCAATCTACTCCAATATTCTTGCCTGGAGAATCCCATGGACAGAGGAGTCTGGCGGGCTACAATCCACGGAGTCGTGAAGATCTGAACACAACAAGTAACTGAGCATATGTGTGCACACACACACACACACACACAGGGTGCTGTTTTAGATAAGTTATGAGGAAGACTTCCCTATATCAACAACACTGGGAAAGAGACGCAGATAAGTAAGAAAGTGAACTATGAGGGAGCATATCCCAGGCAGAGGAACCAGCACACGCAGATGGCCCGCCGTTAGAGCAGGCTTCTGCGTGAGTCTTGTGTGAGTCGTGTGTGTGTGTGTGTGTGTGTTCCTTGGGATAAGGCTTGTGTGCCTAGCTTACTGTTTTAGATGCATAAAATTCTGAGTGATTGAATTTAGTTAAGATTTTGTCATTTATTAATGCATTTCACATTTTTACTGAAAGAAACAGTTCTAAAATGTGTTAAATAGAATATATCCTGAACTGAATTATGCAAAATCTGTTATAGCACACACATGGTTCTGTGGTCAAATAAGTATAAGAAATAAAGAGGAGTCATAATATTTACCAGTATAGTGTGGGCATTGCTAAATCTCACAATAAAAAACAAAACACCTAAGTCATTATTTTCTAATGTGTGTTTCTCCCATGGAAACGTGAATAAAGTACAAAACACTAGAATTCCATAAAATTCAGTTTGCAATATGTCATCTCAGATTCCTTAATTTTCATATCAGGTACAAAATAGAATATATCCTGAACTGAATTATGCAAAATCTGTTATAGCACACACATGGTTCTGTGGTCAAATAAGTATAAGAAATAAAGAGGAGTCATAATATTTACCAGTATAGTGTGGGCATTGCTAAATCTCACAATAAAAAACAAAACACCTAAGTCATTATTTTCTAATGTGTGTTTCTCCCATGGAAACGTGAATAAAGTACAAAACACTAGAATTCCATAAAATTCAGTTTGCAATATGTCATCTCAGATTCCTTAATTTTCATATCAGGTACATATATTTATTAGACTCCTAACATTTACCTGTTTCATAATTTTATAGAATTAAATTAAAATATAAACACCAGAATAAGTTCAGTTCAGTTCAGTCGCTCAGTCGTGTCCGACTCTTTGCAACCCCATGAATCTCAGCATGCCAGGCCTCCCTGTCATCACCAACTCCCAGAGTTCACTCAAACTCACATCCACCGAATTGGTGATGCCATCCAGCGATCTCATCCTCTGTCATCCCCTTCTTCTCCTGCCTCTAATCCCTCCCAGCATCAGAGTCTTTTCCAATGAGTCAACTCTTCACATGAGGTGGCCAAAGTATTGGAGATTCAGTTTCAGCATCAGTCCTTCCAAAGAACACCCAGGACTGGTCTCCTTTAGAATGGATTGGTTGGATCTCCTTGCAGTCAAGGGATTCTCAAGAGTCTTCTCCAACACCACAGTTCAAAAGTATCAATTCTTCGGCGCTCAGCCTTCTTCACAGTCCAACTTTCACATCCATACATGACCACTGGAAAAACCATAGCCTTGACTAGACGGACCTTTGTTGGCAAAGTAATATCTCTGCTTTTCAATGTTCAGAATAGTGCAGTATTATTTGATCAAAGACAGAAGACCATAGATTTTCAACAGTCTCTTTCCTATGTTAATATAGTATATATCTTCACAGCTCTGTGCTGCCTAATTTTAATATATATCTATTGATCTTCACACTATTAACAAATATGTCTGAGATATTTGGTTGCTGTCAGGATTAGGAGCTAAAATATCAAGGGACAGGTTTGTAAGCTTTGTTATAAACAAATAGCAGTTAAGAGAATAGAACGAAGGCTCTGAATGCCCAGTGAGAGTAGAGTCCTACGTGGTAACATACATCCAGACTCCATGAATGAGTAGCCTTTGAACACAGCTCCCTCTGCTTCTGACTGTCTGTATTTGATCTCTCCCGCTTTGCATTTCCTCTGTGAATTTCACTAGATGACTTGTGACAGCCTTAAAACACAGAAATCCTAGTATTAGTCTGTGTTTCTTTGCTCCCTAATTGCTCCCTCTTTAAGTAAATACTGATTGGCTTTCCATGGCCATCAGCCAGCTGCAGATACATGTAATAGGCTGAATTTGTAAGCAGCCGTCACAGTTGTAACTGTCTTACAACTGTGTCTGAGTGTTTTTGTCTCAAAATGCCTGCGTGTGTGTGTGTGTCTGTGTATGAGAGAGAGGGAACGCTTGGACTCTTGGCCTCTTGGATAAATTTAGCCAGAATTCTCATAGCCACTAGTAAATTTTAAAAGGTAAAAAGAGCATTTATTCTTATTTTATGGTGGGTGCGGCACTTAGCTTTACAAGTTTATAGGCAGCAGGGAAACTGCAAAGCCAAAGGTTTTTCTGAGGCATTCGTTGCTGTGCAGAAAAACAAGCCAAAGTTTTGCTTGTGGGCAGAAACATCCCAGAATGCATCTGCTGATTGGTCTGAAAGTGAGTCCTGGCGAGAGCCCAGGGCCACTGGCTCGTAAGTACAGCGCAGGAACAACGTAGGCAGCGTTTGGGATCAAATTTCCAAGATAGAGCATGATCAAAATTGTCTGCCTTGCTTTCATTGTCTAAGATTCCGGACCTCTGAACTGGGAGTAGAGGCTAGAGGGAGAAAACCTTCTGGTGTTTGTCAATGTCGCAAGGTGTTTTGCTTTGGTTTACTAGGAAGCAGGGCTTCCCTGGTGGCTCAGTGGTAAGGAATCCAGCTGCCAATGCAGGAACGCGAGTTCAATCCCTGGCTCAGGAAGATCCCCTGGAGTAGGAAATGGCAACCCAGTCCAGCATTCTTGCCTGGGAAATCCCATGGGCAGAGGTGCCTAGCAGGCTACAGTCCATGGGGTCACAAAAGAATCGAGCCCGACTTAGCAACTAAAACAACGAAGCCACAGCGCACATGGACATTAGCCATGGACTGTCATTTCTGGAGAGTGGGGGACAGCAAGCATTATTTGGGGTGAACAGTTTTCATGGCTTAGTATCATAAGCAGCTTGACTCCAGAGTCATTTTTACAATGGAACCACTGGGTTAAATCTCTAATTTTAAAGTTAACATGATTCAACATATTTTCAAAAAGTTTTTTGCAGCCAATAATTTTTTTTTACAACTTTTAAAGGTGACTTTGCATTTACAGTTATTAAAAAATATTGGTTATCTTTTCAAATCTTGAGATCCAGCTTCCCTAAGCATCAGCCCTGTTACTATCATCTAGCTTATAAGAAAGAGGTAGGGCTAAACCCAAGATCACAGTGTAGTCCTGTTGCCATCCTGGTATATGTACCTAGCACCTTGTTTTCCATGTGTGGCACTTTCTTACGCCTCACCACAACTGTGACTGTGGTGGTCACCAGGCCAGTCCCAGTGGGCTGTCAGTCAGATGGTTGTTGGGTTCTTCACCACCATATTCCTGCACAGAGTAGTGCTAAAAGGGTTTAAAATGGATGAATGATAAATCACTGTTCATTGTGAGAGTAAATAGAACTCTCCTGAGTGAACAGAAAGAACAACTCCAGAACTCCAACAACCATCGTGTTTCCATGGCTCCATCCTATAGGCAGGATTATCTTAAACCCAGCTTTTTGTGATTGTCTAACTGTTTTGGTCTACTGGAGAAGGGAATGGCAAACCACTTCAGTATTCTTGCCTTGAGAACCCCATGAACAGGATGAAAAAGCAAAAAGATAGGATACTGAAAGAGGAACTCCCCAGGTCAGTAGGTGCCCAATATGCTACTGGAGATCAGTGGAGAAATAACTCCAGAAAGAATGAAGAGACAGAGCCAAAGCTAAAACAACACCCAGTTGATGTGACTGGTGATGGAAGTAAAGTCCAATGCTGTAAAAAACTCTATTGCATAGGAACCTGGAATGTTAGGTCCATGAATCAAGGCAAACGGGAAGTGGTCAAACAGGAGATGGAAAGAGAGAACCTCAACATTTTAGGAATCAATGAACTAAAATGGACTGGAATGGGTGAATTTAACTCAGATGACCATTATAGCTACTACTGTGGGCAAGAATCCCTTAGAAGAAATGGAGTAGCCTTCATAGTCAACAAAAGAGTCTGAAATGCAGTACTTGGATGCAATCTCAAAAACAACACAATGATCTGTGTTCATTTCCAAGCCAAACCATTCAATATCTCAGTAATCCAAGTCTATGCCTCAACCAATTATGCTTAAGAAGCTGAAGTTGAACAGTTCTATGAAGGCCTACAAGACCTTCTAGAACTAACACTCAAAAAGATGTCCTTTTCATTATCAGGGACTAGAATGCAAAAGTAGGAAGTCATGAAACATCTGGAGTAACAGGCAAATTCGGCCTTGGAGTACAAAATGAAGCAGGGAAAAGGCTAATAGACCTTTGCCAAGAGAACACACTGGTCATGGCAAACACCCTCTTCCAACAACACAAGAGAAGACTCTACACATACACATTACCAAATGGTCAATACCGAAAACAGATTGATTATATTCTTTGTAATTAAAGATGGCAAAGCTCTATACAGTCAGCAAAAACAAGACTGGGAGCTGACTGTGGCTCAGATCATGAACATCTTATTGCCAAATTCAGACTTAAATTGAAGAAAGCAAGGAAAACCACTAGACCATTCAGGTATAACCTAAATCAAATCCCTTATGATTATACAGTGGAAGTGACAAATAGGTTCAAGGGATTTGATCTGATAAACAGAGTGCCTGAAAAACTATGGATGGAGGTTCGTGACATTGTACAGGAAGCAGGGATCAAAACTATCCCCAAGAAAAAGAAATGCAACAGGGCAAAATGGTTGCTTGAGAAGGCCTTAAAAATAGCTGAGAAAAAAAGAGAAGCTAAAGGCAAAGGAGAAAAGGAAAGATACATGCATTTGAATGCAGAGTTCCAAAGAATAGCAAGGAGAGATAAGAAAGACTTCCTCAGTGATCAATGCAAAGAAAAAGGAAAACAATAGAATGGGAAAGACTAGAGATTTCTTCAAGAAAATTAGAGATACCAAGGGAACATTTCATGCAAAGATGGGCACTATAAAGGACAGAAATGGTATGAACCAAACAGAAGCAGAAGATATAAGAAGAGGTGATAAGAATACACAGAAGAATATAAAAAAGATCTTCATGACCCAGATAACCACGATGGTGTGATCACTTACCTAGAGCCAGACATCCTGGGGTGCGAAGTCAAGCAGGCTTTCGGAAGCATCACTATGAACAAAGCTAGTGGAGGTGATGGAATTCCAGTTGAGCTATTTCAAATGCTAAAAGATGATGCTGTGATAGTGCTGCATTCAGTATGCCAGCAAGTTTGGAAAACTCAGCAGTGGCCACGGGACTGGAAAACATCAGTTTTCATTCCAATCCCAAAGAAAGGCAATGCCAAAGAATGCTCAAAGTATCACACAATTGCACTAATCTCACATGCTAGTAAAGTAATGCTCAAAATTCTCCAAGCCAGGCTTCAATAGTAAGTGAACTAAGAACTTCCAGATGTTCAAGCTGGATTGAGAAAAGGCTGAGGAACCAGAGATCAAATTGCCAACATCCACTGGATCATCGAAAAATCAAGAGACTTCCAGAAAAACATCTCTTTTTGCTTTATTTACTATGCCAAAGACTTTGACTGTGTAGATCACAACAAACTGTGCAAAAATTCTTCAACAGATGAGAATACCAGACCACCTTACCTGCCTCCTGAGAAATCTGTATGTAGGTCAAGAAGTAACAGTTAAAACTGGACATGGAAGAACAGACTGGTTCCAAATTGGGCAAGGGATACATCAAGGCTGTATATTGTCACTCTGCTTATTTAACTTATATACATTGTGCAAAATGCCAGGCTGGAAGAAGCACAAGCTGGAATCAAGATTGCTGGGAGAAATATCAATAACCTCAGATATTCAGATGACATCACCCTTATGGCAGAAAGCGAAGAGGAATTAAAGAGCCTCTTGATAAAAGTGAAAGAAGAGAGTGAAAAATCTGGCTTAAAGCTCAACATTGAGAAAACGAAGATCATGGCATTTGGTTCCATCACTTTATGGCAAATAAATGGGGAAACAGTGACAGACTTTATTTTCTTAGGTTCCAAAATCACGCAGATGGTGACTGCAGCCATGAAATTAAAAGATGTTTGCTCTTTGAAAGAAAAGCTGTGACCAACCTAGACAGCATATTAAAAAGCAGAGACATTACTTTCCTGACAAAGGTCTGTCTAGTCAAAGCTATGGTTTTTCCAGTAGTCACGTATGGATGTGAGAGTTAAACTATAAAGAAAGCTGAGCACCGAGGAATTGATGCTTTTGAACTGTGGTGTTGGAGAAGACTCTTGAGAGTCCCTTGGACTGAAAGGAGATCTAACCAGTCAATCGTAACAGAAATCAATCCTGAATATTCATTGGAAGGGCTGATGTTGAAGCTGAAACTCCAATACTTTGGCCACCTGATTCGAAGAACTGACCCATTGGAAAAGACCCTGATGCTGGGAAAGATTGAATGCAAGAGGAAAAGGGGTGACTGAGGATGAGATCATTGGATGGCATCACCGACCCGATGGACATGAGTTTGAGCAGGCTTCCAGAGTTGGTGATGGACAGGGAAGCCTGATGTCCTCCAGTCCATGGGGAAGCAAATAGCTGGACACAACTGAGCAACTGAACTGAATTGAACTGAACTGTTTGATATCATTCTGATGGGCTTAAATCACTCATCAGGTGAAGGATTTTTGGTTGGTTACCTGCTGGCTTTACAATAGATTATGTAACTTGCCCAGGGTCTCATGACTGGAGCTGAGATTACAACCTAGTTCACCCTCTTCCAAGGTTGTCAGTCTCCATCTCATCTCTGTATGTGAGACAGTGTTTGATTTCAGGGAGCAGAAATCTCCTCAGCGTCTGTTGAACAAAAGATTTTCTGGATGGACACAATGAAGTTTTAGAGAACCCAATATTGGGAGGATACTAAGATTCAAGAAAATGAGAACGTCACAGTAGCCATCTCTGTATTTCTCTCTAGACCTCATTGTCTCTTTCATTCTTCCTTCTACAAGGTCTTAGTTTCTTTTGCCCAGTAACTTCAGCCTGCAAGAGCTTTGGGTTACCTTAATGCCAGTTCTTACACACAGGTCCAGGAACCAACAAGAGACAGACTAAGCCTACCTGTCTTCTGTAGAATTCACACCCTTAAAAAAAAAAAGCTAGGAATAGGAATTTGATTGACCTAGACAAAGCACGCTGTTTCAAAGAAACCGTTATGAGAAAATAATGGGCATGCCTAAAGCACATGCTATTTTATTTAGGTATTCTATTTCAAATTTTTAAAATTAAAATTTTAAATTACTTTTACTTAGCTTCCAGTAGCTTTATTCTAGTCTAGTTTTATTTTCCACATGCCTTCTGCTAATGATAGTCAACCTTACCCTTTCTTGACCTATTTCACTCTTATCTTGATTGCCTCCTTACAGACTAGCAAACAGTTCTAAGAGTCCAATTTTTTTTTTTTTTTGGTGGTAGTTATGCAAATGCTTTTATTTAGTAGTCAAATTCCAACTCTACTTCTTCTAGGTAGCTTCCATATGGTCCCTTTCCATACACAGTGATGCCATGCATCTATTCTGAATTCCAGTCCCTTTGCCTAAGAGAAGAGCTCAGGTCATACTGAAAAGCAGAGAATCTTTTAAAACTTTTAAACTGAACCTCCTAGACACCCCAATGTCCCCTTGTGACCTAGAGCATATATGGAAAGAACCATGGTTACAATGACTGGGTCCAGGGCAAAACTAACGGGCTCTGTATGTTAATCAGACTTTGATTCTCTGATAAGACAACTAGGCAAACATCTGACTCAAATGCACAGGGCATGGTCTGAGGCCAGTGCTGAGGAATAGCACTTACCTTTTTCCTTAGACTATGCCTTTAAAATTTCACATCATACCTAAACTATCATGAATACTCAGTAAAGTATCAAAAATAAATTTGAGGATAAGAAATTCTGGGCCAAACTTGAAATGTTTCAGGACTTCTCTTATTACTTTTATATTACCACAAAGCTTTTTTGCATTAAGTGAGAAGGAGGTTTATAGTAAGCTGATGGAGTCACTTTTAATTAAATCATTTAATAAATAACAAATGTTTTTTTATTAAATCAAACTTTTAAACCAGAAGAAATTACATACAAACACACACATCAAAGTATTTGACCAACTGCCCTAGCTGGCTGGCTGTGCTCTTTTAGAAGCAACAAAAGAACAAGGAACTGGAGGTCTGATTCTGTGCTTCCTGGATCCAGTGTGTTAGTCATCAGATACAAAGAGTATAAAACTCTGGCTTTACAAGTGTTCATTATGTTATTAAACATCCTTATGAGACCAATTCCCCTTAGGCCACCTAAAGGACTAAGGTGTTTAGGATGCTGAACTGTTTAACTGTAATTATAACAATTAAAACCTTATAAAATGCATCAAATAAAATGGATTCACTGCTTCCACTTAATCTGATTTAAGATAAATAGTTGTAAGGAATATTGCTCTTTCCCAAAAAAGAGATTAAAATTTCAGGAATTGGCCAACAGTAGGGGGAGATAAGAATAAAAGAGAAGAAAAGATTTGCCTTAAAACCCTTTATAAAGTGTTTTTATTTTCCTGCTTAACAAGTGAAACCTTCATCGTCTTTGCTTCTGGGAACAGTTTCAAGCCTAAGAAACACAGTTAGAAACGTGCAGTGTTGCAGCCCATCCCCAGTTATTCGTTCCAGTTGGATTCAAACCGAGTATCTCCCTTCCAAGAGTTCTCCGAAAATGCTCATGATAAGAAATGAAACCTAGCCCTGCAACCTGGAGGGCTGCACATTTACCCTCTGCCACCAGGTCTGCCAAGACATGGCTCAGGGTACACCCTGCTCTCCTCCCCTCATGAATCCTTTGACCAGAGCCCAGGTCTGCTCTCGACAACCAGTTTCTTCTCTCCCGCAACCTCTTAACAAAAGCATAAGCATAATCAGAATCCCTGGGAGTCCTTTTCATTCAATAATGACTAAAAAGCATTTCTTGAGCATTTGTCAAAATGCTATGTCAAAACTGTATATGCACAAGCCCTGTCTTCAAGGAGCTCTCAGTCTTTGAAGTCTTGCCGGTTATTTATTAAGCATTTTTAATAGCACTCCTGCCAGCATTTTAATAAGCAATCTGGTGGGTACAAGGAAGGCATGGTTCTTTATTGCCTGGAACTTGAAATCTAGAGAAGATATGACACGGAGGAAGAACTGTAAGTTAAGGCAGTATAGGGACTCCCGTGGTTGTCAGGGGCTATGATTCTGTGCTCCTGTGCAGGGAGCCCAGGTTCATTCCCTTGGCAGGGAACCAGGTCCCACATGCCGCAGCTGAGGCCTGGCACAGCCAAATAATAAATAAAAACAAAATTTTTTTAAGATAATGCAGTATAACAGTAAGCACTGCAGAAGTGATGCTGTTCTGTGCTCAGCCATGTCCAGCTCTTTGGGACCCCATGGACTGTAGTCCGCCAGGCTCCTCTGGCCATGGGGATTCTCCAGGCAGCAATACTGGAGTGGCTTGCCATGCCCTTCTCCAGGGGACCTTCCCAACCCAGGGGTCAAACCTGCCTGTCCTATGTCTCCTGCACTGCAGGCGGATTCTTTACTCACTGAGCCGTAGAAATGGTAGCAGACAGAATTGTCCCTGTGGCAGGAAATGTTTTGGAAGCCAACTCAGATACAAAGTATAAGTGAGATACAAAGTAAAGGTCAGGAAGAGGAATTTGAATGAATTATGAGCTGCAGCCATCTTGGGAGGTTACACTGATATATTCCTTGCCACTAAAGAAAAACTTTTAAAAGAGCAAATGTTTATATATATATATATATATATATATATATTTACTTTAGAAAATAAAGCTATAGGCTATTTTGAAAGTGTTTTCCTGTTTAAAAAAAATTAGGCTTATAATTTACATACTATAAAGTTCTCTTAAGTGCATAGTTTCCCAAATGCATAGCCATTTAACTATAACCAGAATCTATTAATAGAACTATTAATAGAATCTATTAATATCACTCTAAAATTCCCATGTTCTTTTTAATCAGATCCTTCCCTACCTTCAGTCCTAGCAACCACTGGTCTGTTTTCTAACCTTATAGTCTTTTTGTATAGAATGTTGTATAAAGGAAATCAGGTATATGGAATCTTTTGCATCTGACTTCTTTCCCTTAGCATCACGCATTTGAGATTCTTGTAGTTGTATGTATGAATAGTTTTTCCTTCTCAGTGCTTAGTAGTATTGCACTGTATGAGTATATCACAGTTTATTTAAACATTCACCAGCTAAGGGATATTTTTCTTGTTCCTGACTTGGTATTTGTGGGAACCTAAATTTTAATTTCTCTTGGGTAAATACCTAGGACTGGGACTGTTGGATCAGATGTTAAATGTGTGTTTTTAAAAGTCTGCCAAACTATTTTCCAAAGTGATTTCAACCATTTTGCTTTCCTGACCTCAGTGTTGAAGGGTTCTAGCTGGTCCCTACTCTAACCAGGACTCACCTTGGCCGTTCTTAATTTGAGGAAATTTAAGGCCATGGGCTCACTTTTAGATGGAGAGATAGCATGTCCCTATCTTGGCCCTCTGATGTACAAAGAACTAGATAACATAACACAAAAATCAAGTGATTGGTATTCAGGGAACTCTTTACCTGCACCATAAGTATGCTATGCGCTGTGGGCAGGTACACAATGCGTAAAACTGGATCCTTTGATCCAGGGAATCTTTTCGTCTACATTTTATCAAGTTTTATTGTGAGAAAAACTTTTTAAGAACTGTTTGTTTTTAAATATATTAAGGAAATTAATATATAAATTTAATATATTAAAATATATTTTAAATTTAAATATATTCTGGAAATTAATAGTTCACCTTAGCACATCAATGACTTTGAGATATTTTGCTGTAAAAAAATTGTTTCAGTTTGGTTTAATTACAATTTGGGAAATTTAATTACAATTTCCTATAGATGTGGAGATGTTATATTTCCCATTTGGGTGGACAGTTGTCAGAGAAACATTTATTGAATACTTCTATTTTTTTCTTGTGGATTTATAATGTCCTTACTCTCCATATGACAACCTTCCTTGTGTTTGTGAATCTATTTCCAGACTCTATTCTATACTGTTGATCTTTTCATTTCTTCCAAAGTCAATTCAAGTGTTTAAATTACAATGACAAGTCATCACATACCTGCAAGAGTAATTCTCCCTATTTTACAATCTTTTTTTTTTTTTTCAAAAATATGTTAGTTATTTTTTAACTTTTATCATTCCACATGAATTTTAGAATGAGTTTATTAAAATAAGTTAGCAGCAGAACAGTTCTTCCAAACATAATATTTTGTTACCTGTCAACATACAAAATGAATAAAAATAAATGCTCTACTTGAGATGAGATGGAGTCTCTGGATGTGACCTCTAAGCCCTTCTTTCAGCCCTTGAAATCTTTCATTCACCAAACTTCTAAGATGTCAACTGAACATAGAAAGTGAGAGCTTTAAGCCAGTGGATGACTAATGGTGGGAATTTCCAGCCCACAGAGAGACAGGGTCAGAGGAGAAGATGGGAAAACAGATGAGGGGATACATGCTAACCTGGCCCATTTTTTATTAGAGTTTTTCCTATTACTATCCTTGACCAATGTCCAGTAATTGGAAATCTACATGATCTAGATACATTATCCTCTGTAAAGTTTGTTCACAAAAAAGAATAATTTTGTCTTAATTATGACTCATTTTGGAAAATGAAAAAATAATGTGGTCTCCCACATACATAGAGAATCCCACTGAGATGGCAAACAGCTAGAAACCCGGATACTGTCTTTGGAAGACAGACCAGTAGAATTTTTGCATAATGAAAATCTCTCAGATCACAGTCCATCCCTATCAGGGGAATAATACCAAACAAAATGAGATGAGTACCAGTTAAAAGGTAATTTCCTGAAATAGTCTCATGTGGGACAAATTGAAAATCCACAATCCTTCAAGAAAGATTTTTTTTTCATTTCTTGATCTTCAAAAAATTTTTCACTCTTCACTTCCCTAGCAGATGTTGCAAATTTCAGAAACAGGCAGGGACTTTTGGACTGAAATGAAAAATTAATCCACTTAAAAATATAAAATTCAGATCAAAATGTTTAGAATATAGTAAGTGGGGCCTGAAAAGAGAATACCTCTGCTGCAGGATTTCCATTCCATGCTATTCAGATGCCATAAATCTGGCGAAGAGCACCATTGCCCTGAATGTGATGAGTAACATTTTTATAACCTTTTTTTTTTTCCAAACAAAATGGCCCATGTGTTGGGAATATATGAAAACTGGATGCTACTATTGATGAGATCTGGCAAATTACTATGTGTTTAAGGCAGTACTGGTGGGAGGTTCAATAAAAGATGCAATTCTATAAATTCCACACATGTGTCATGGTTTACTCTGCCTTTCAGTTTAACCTTTAATGGTAATTTAAATATAAGTAGAAATAAAATGTGAAAACCAGAAGAAAAAGAATACCATTGTGTATATTTCCATAATAATGTATGTTATCAATCTCTTTAGGACAACATTTCAGTTGTCATCACTCACATGGTTTTTTTTTTAATTGAAGTATAGTTGATTTACAATGGGGTGTTAGTTTCAGGTTTATATGGAAATACATATATATATATATACATATTTTTTTTCAGATTCCTTTTCCATATAGGTTATCACAAAATATTTTTTCTATTAATTTTTATTTTTTAGTTTGTTTTGCTTTACAACACTGTATTTGTTTTGCTATACATCGACAAGAATCAGCCACGAGTGTACTTGAACTCCCAATCCCGACCCCCACCTCCCCCCTCC
>SJXQ01012679.1:318958-419264 GCA_006408695.1 Aepyceros melampus | reverse complement strand
CTCCCGCCCCACACCTCTCTGGATTATCCCCGTGCATCAGTCCCAAGCATCCTGCATCCTGCATCAAACCTAGACCGGCGATTCATTTCATTTATGATATCATACATGTTACATTACCACTCTCCCAAATCATCCCAGCCTCTCCCTCTCCCACAGAGTCCAAAAGGCTGTTCTATACATCTGTGTCTCTTTTGCTGTCTCGCATACAGGTTTATCATTACCATCTTTCTAAATTCCATATATATGTGTAAGTTTACTGTATTGTGTTTTTCTTTCTGGGTTACTTCACTCTGTATAATCGGTTCCAGCTTCATCCACCTCATTAGAACTGATTCAAATGTATTCTTTTTAATGGCTGAGAAATACTCCATTGTGTATATGTACCACAGCTTTCTTAGAGTTCCTTGTGCTATACAGTAGGTCCTTGTTGTTTATCTGCTTTATATATAGTAGTGTGTATATGTTAATCTCAACTTTCTAATTTATGCCTCACCCCTCACTTCTTCCTTTTGGTATGCTTGTGAGTTTGTTTCTACTTTGTAAATAAGTTTATTTGTATCATTTTTTTAGATTCCATATATAAGTCATATAATATAATGTTTTTCTCTGCCCAACTTACTTCACTTGATATAATAATCTCTAGGTCCAATCCGTGTTGCTGCAAATGGCATTATTTTATTCTTTTTTTAACCCTGACTTTCCTTAGAATACAAAATTCTTGTTTTTATTCTTTTGACTACTTCCTACATATCAGACTTTGCTTTTTAATGTTCTTTTTTTATAAGAAAAGCTTATCAAAAACATGGTCATTCATTTATTACTTTTACAAATATTTACTGTGTGCCTATCATGTACCACTTTGTTGACCACTTAGAATATGGGAGTAAACGAGACAATCTTAAGCTCTGTTTAAAGTTTACAGGAGATGATAGACAATTAAGTCAATGGGAAAGAAAGCATGATGAGTGTAACAATGGGAGAGATTTAGGGGACCGTCTCAGAGGACCTGACCTAACCCTGAGATTGGGAAGGCCTCCCAGAGGACGTGGTGTTTAACCTGACCTTTGAAGAATAAATAGGAATTAGCTGAGGACAACTGGTAAAATGTTGATAAGAGAGAATAAAGAGCCTTTTAGGCAGAGAGAGTCGTGGTTGGGCAGAGGTACTGTGGCATCTGGAGCATAAATGTCTTCAGGGAGCAGATTAGAATTTAAAAATATTTATTTAAAAAAGTGTCTCATATTTATCATGATATGTGTACTTAAACTGTGGATGGTTCCCCTGCATTGATTCAAATAATGTAGAGACATGCAGACAGCTAGACATTCTTGGTGCCTCGTTTATTTTGAGTCCATCGTACAAACTGGAGGAGAATGAATCAGAACGTACTATGCTTTCTTTGTATTTCTGCCTTTTTCACCTGATGAACTCCTAACTCTTCTCCAAGACCTGGCATATCGTCCCATCGAGAAGGATTCCTTCCTGGGTCCTTTCTCCTCCAGTCCGAGGCAGACGCCCCTCCTCTCTGGTTGCACTGTGAACTCTTGTCAGAATACTCTTCACATTGTGTCTGTTTTCCAGACAATTTTGAGTTTCTAAGGTGAGACAAGTGTAATGGAAAGAATAAGAGTAGCCTTTGAAGTCAGAGGTCATCAGGTAAAAAGTTGAAATCATAGATGAGCTGTGTGCTGAGTATCCTTGAGAACTTAATTCTGGAGACTCAGCTTCCTCATCTTAGAACTGGGGTCGCAGTATACACCTCTTAGATCTGGTTTAAGTATTTGAGAGTAATGCATGGGAAGTGCTTGGCACAGGGCCTAGCTGTGATAACACTCTATCAAAATCTGGTGAATTTGATGAATGAATGAGAAAATGTGAAGTTTCTTTACAGGACTGATTGTTCGGTGCTCCTTTTCCTCCTTCCTGCTTTCTTTCCTTCTTTTTTCTTTTTATTGAAGTACTGTTGATGGCTCAGAGGTTAAAGCGTCTGCCTGCAATGTGGGAAACCTGGATTCGATCCCTAGGTCGGGAAGATCCTCTGGAGAAGGAAATGGCAACCCCCTCCAGTATTCTAAAGGCTTCCCTGGTGGCTCAGAGGTTAAAGCGTCTGCCTCCAATGCGGGAGACCCGGGTTCGATCCCTGGGTCGGGAAGATCCTCTGGAGAAGGAAATGGCAATCCACTCCAGTATTCTTGCCTGGAGAATCCCATGGACGGAGAAGCCTAGTAGGTTACAGTCCACGGGGTCGCAAAGAGTTGGACACGACTGAGCGACTTCACCTTCTAGTATTCTTGCCTGGAGTATCCCATAGACAGAGGAGCCTGGTGGGCTACAGTCCATGAGGTCGCAAAGAGTCGGACATGACCAAGCGTAACTTTCAACTTTCAACTGTTGATTGATAAGAGAGCTCTCTTTACAGACTGTAGCCAATTCAGTGATCCAAGTCCCACAAGCTCAATCCTGGACATTGTCACCTTACCCAGCAGCTCCAGAGGCACAGATATCCTTCAAAACAGATGCTGATGGCAACAGCCTTAGCTGCTGCCTAAAGAGCTCAGCTTCTAATTTTATCCTAAGCTCTGACTCCAGACTCCCAGCTCCCTACCCTTCCTACAGGTAGAGGAAGAAACTTCTCACACTGCTGTTCATTCACGTCTTCATTCATTCAGGAAATAGTTATTAAGTACCTACTACATGCCAGGGACTGCAAGAGATGTTCCTGATGAAATGGAGATTTGATGAGGTGTCTTCCTTATTATTAGCATACTAAACAAAATCCACTGTATATGAAACCTTTTCTCCCCCTGGCCACCCAGGGAACACCTCAGTCCCACCTCACCTTCACCTCAGTCCCACCTCATGTTGTACCTACTGTCTTCCTGACATCATTTCTTCTTTCCCTTTCCCAGTGTCGTAGAAATATAAATATAAAGATATTCTCATATAGTCTTTATACTCCATTGTAGCTATGTGTTCTGAGCACACAGGTGCAAAAGGAATTCTTTTGATCACTACTACAATGAACTTTCACAGAGGAGGTTGCATGAAGAACAAAGGAAGAGGTCCAGCCTCCTGCCCTTCAGCGCACTGCTAACTGTGAATCATTTCACAAGAGGAGTGTTGGGAGCATCTCACCTCATGGGAGGCTGATGCTTTTAGTGTTGTTGCCAAAAGGATGAGGCACAGAAAAAATGACGTCCAAGGAGCCAATCAAATGTTAACTATTTCTCTCTTGAGTGGTACTTATGACTTCAATTCTTAAAGAATATTGACATTTAATGGTCCTTTAATGAGCCCACCGTATGCTTTTTACACAGTTCAGTTCAGTCACTCAGTCATGTGCAACTCTTTGGACCCCATGGACTGCAGCACATCAGGCCTCCCTGTCCATCACCAACTCCCAGACTCCACCCAAATCCATGTCCATTGAGTCGGTGATGCCATCCAACCATCTCATCCTCTGTCGTCCCCTTCTCCTCCTGCCTTCAATCGTTCCCAGCATCAGGGTCTTTTCAAATGAGTCAGCTCTTCGCATCAGGTGGCCAAAGTTTTGGAGCTTCAGCTTCAGCATCAGTCCTTCCAGTGAATATTCAGGACTGATTTCCTAGGATGGACTGGTTGGATCTCCTTGCAGTCCAAGGGACTCTCAAGAGTCTACTCCATCAATTCTTTGGTGCTCAGCTGTCTTTAAAGTCCAACTCTCACATCCATACATGACCACTGGAAAAACCATACCTTTGACTAGACAGACCTTTGTCAGGAAAGTAATGTCTCTGCTTTTTAATATGTAGTCTAAGTTGGTCATAGCTTTTCCTTCAAGGAGCAAGTGTCTTTTGATTTCATGGCTGCAATCACCATCTACAGTGACTTTGGAGCCCAAAAAAATAAAATCTGTCACTGTTGCCACTGTTTCTCCATCTATTTGCCATGAAGTCATGGTGCCAGATGCCATGATCCTCGTTTTTTTAATGTTGAGTTTTAAACCAACTTTTTCACTCTCCTCTTTCACTCTCATCAAGAGGCTCTTTATTTATTCTTCACTTTGTGCCATAAAGGTGGTGTCATCTGCATATCTGAAGTTATTGATATTTCTTCCAACATTCTTGATTCCAGCTTGTGCTTCATTCAGTTTGCATTTCATATGATGTACTCTGCATAGAAGTTAAATAAGCAGGGTGACAATATACAGCCTCGACATACTCCTTTCCCAATTTGAAACCAGTCTCTTGTTCCATTTCTGGTTTTAACTGTTGCTTCTTGGCCTGCATACAGGTTTCTCAGGAGGCAGGTAAGGTGGTCTGGTATTCTCATCTCTTGAAGAATTTTCCACAGTTTGCTATGATCCACACAGTGAAAGACTTTGGCATAGTCAATAAAGCAGAAGTAGATGTTTTTCTGGAACTCTCTTACTTTTTCGATAACCCAACGGATGTTGGCAATTTGATCTCTGGTTTATTTGTCTTTTCTTAATCAGCTTGAACATCTGGAAGTTTTCAGTTCACGTAGTGTTGAAGCCTGGCTTGGAGACTTTTGAGCATTGCCTTGATAGCATTCGAGATGAGTGCAATTGTGTGGTAGTTTGAACATTCTTTGGCATTGCCCTTCTTTGGAAAGAAAACTGAACTTTTCCAGTCTTGCAGTCACTGCTGAGCTTTCCAAATTTGCTGGCATCTTGAGTGCAGCACTTTCACAGCATCATCTTTTAGGATTTGAAAGAGCTCAACTGGAATTCCGTCACCTCCATTAGCTTTGTTTGTAGTCGTGCTTCCTAAGGTCCATTTGACTTCAGACCAGGATGTCTGGCTCTAGGTGAGTGATCACACCATCGTGGTTATCTGGGTCATGAAGATCTTTTTAGTATAGTTCTTCTGTGTATTCTTGGGGCTTCCCTTGTAGCTCAGTCAGTAAAGGATCTTCCTGCAGTGCAAGAGACCTGAGTTCCATCCCTGGGTTGGAAAGATCCCCTGGAGAAGGAAATGGCAACCCACTCCAGTATCCTTGCCTGGAAAATCTCATGGACAGAGGAGCCTGGTGGGCTGCAGCCGATGGAGTCCCAAAGAGTCAGACACAACTGAGTGACTAACACTAACACTCTGTGTATTCTTACTACCTCTTTTTAATATCTTCTGCTTCTGTTAGGGTCTATACCATTTCTGTCCTTTATTGTGCGCATTTTTGCCTGAAATGTTCCCTTGGTATCTCTAATTTTCTTGAAGAGATCTCTAGTCTTTCCCATTCTATTGTTTTCCTCTATTTCTTTGCATTGATACCTGAGGAAGGCTTTCTTATCTCTCCTTGCTGTTCTTTGGAACTATGCATTGAAATGCATATATCTTTCCTATTCTCCTTTGCCTTTAGATTCTCTTCTTTTCTCAGCTTTTTGTAAGGCCTCCTCAGACAATCATTTTGCCTTTTTGCATTTCTTTTTCTTGGGGATGATCTTGATCACTGCCTCCTGTACAATGTCAGGAACCTCCATCCATAGTTCTTCAGGACTCTATCAGATCTAATCACTTGAACCTATTTGTCACTTCCACTGTATAATCATAAGGGATTTGATTTGGGTCATACCTGAATGGTCTAGTGGTTTGCCCTGCTTTCTTCAATTTAAGTCTGAATTTGGCAATAAGTTCATGATCTGAGCTACAGTGAGCTCCCAGTCTTGTTTTTGCTGACTGTATAGAGGTTCTTCATCTTTGGCTGCAAAGAAGATAATCAATCTGATTTCAGTATTGACTATCTGGTGATGTCCATATGTAGAGTCTTCTCTTGTGTTGTTGGAAAAGGGTGTATGCTGTGAGCAGTGTGTTCTCTAGGCAAAGGTCTATTAGCCTTTGCCCTACTTCATTTTGTACTCCAAGGCCAAATTTGCCTGTTACTCCAGGTGTTTCCTGACTTCCTACTTTTGCATTCCAGTCCCCTATGATGAAAACGACATCTTTTTGGGATGTTAGTTCTAGAAGGTCTTGTAGGTCTTTATAGAACCATTCAACTTCAGCTTCCTCAGCATTACTGGTCAGGGGATAGACTTGGATTACTGTAGTATTGAATGGTTTGCCTTGGAAACGAACAGAGATCACTCTGTCGTTTTTGATATCGCACCCAAGAACTGCATTTCAGACTCTTGTTGACTATGAGGGCTACTCCATGTCTTCTAAGGCGTTCTTGCCCACAGTAGTAGATATAATGGTCATCTGAGTTAAATTTGCCCGTTCCAGTCTATCTTAGTTCACTGATTGCTAAAATGTCAATGTTCACTCTTTCCATCTCCTGTTTGACCACTTCCCATTTACCTTGATTCATGGACCAACATTCCAGATTCTGCTCTGTCTCTTCATTCTTTCTGGAGTTATTTCGCCACTCTTCTCCAGTAGCATATTGGGAACCTACCAACCTGGGGACTTCATCTTTCAGTGTCCTATCTTTTCGCCTTTTCATACTGTTCATGAGGTTCTCAAGGCAAGAATACTGAACTGGTTTTCCATTCCCTTCTCCAGTGGACCACGTTTCATCAGACTCTCCACCAGGACCAGTCCATCTTGAGTGGCCCTACACGGCATTGCTCATAGTTTCATTGAGTTAGACAAGGCTGTGGTCCATGTGATCAGTTTGGTTAGTTTTCTGACTGTGATTTTCGTTCTGTCTACCCTCTGATGGAGAAGGATAATAGGCTTATGGAAGCTTCCTGGTGGGAGAGACTGACTGAGGGGGAAACTGGGTCTTATTCTGATGGGCAGGGCCATGCTCAGTAAATCTTGAATCCAATTTTCTGTTGATGGACGGGGCTGTGTTCCCTCCCTGTTGTTTGACCTGGGGCCAAACTGTGGTGGAGGTAATAAAGATAATGCCCTTCTTCAAAAGGTCCTGTGCACGCACTGCACTCAGTGCCCCCAGCCCTGCAGCACGCCTCCACAGACGCACACCTCGACACTCACGGGCAAGTCTGGCTCAGTCTCTTGTGGGATCACTGCTCCTTTCTCCTGGGTCTTGGTGCACACAAGGTTTTGTTTGTTCCCTCCAAGAGTCTGTTTCCTAGTCCTGTGTAAATCCTGGCAGCTCTGTGGTGGAGTTAATGGCCTCCTCCTCCAAGAGGGCTTATGCCATATCCAGAGCCCCTGCCTCTGCAGCAGGCCACTGCTGACCCATAACTTTGCAGGAGACACTCACACTCAGTCTCTGTGGGGTCTCCTGGTGCACACAAGGTTTTGTTTGAGCCCTCCGAGCGTCACTGGTGGGTATGGGATTTGATTATGAATGTGATTTCACCTGCCCTACCGTCTTGCTGGGGCTTCTCCTTTGCCCTTGGACATGAGGTATCTTTTTTTGGTGGGATTGAACATTCTCCTGTCTATAGTTGTTCAGCAGCGAATTGTACTTTTGGAGTTCTCACAGGAGATGAGTGCATGTCCTTCTACTCCGCCATCTTGGGAACTCAGTATAAGAACCCAGATTGATAAATAAATGTTTGTATTCAGAAGACTTTTTTTAAACTGAAATATAGTTGATTTACAACATTGTGTTAGTTTCAGATGTACGTATGATTCAATATTTCTGTAGGTTATACTCTATTATAGGTTATTATAAGATAATGGGTACAGTCCTCTGTGGTATACAGTACATGTTGTTGTTTATCTGTTTTATATATGGAAACTTGTGTCTGTTAATTCCATACCCCGAATTTGTCCTTCTCCTTCCCTCTCCCCTTTGGTGCCCACAAGTTTGTTTTCTAGTTCTGTGAGTGCATTTCTATTTTCAGCAAACATTTATTAGGGATCTGCATGTCCACTGCTGGCTAAAATATGATGCCTCCTGTTTATAATAGCCAGGACATGGAAGCAACCTAGATGTCCATCAGCAGATGAATGGATAAGAAAGCTGTGGTACATATACACAATGGAGTATTACTCAGCTATTAAAAAGAATACATTTGAATCAGTTCTAATGAGGTGGATGATGCTGGAGCCGATTATACAGAGTGAAGTAAGCCAGAAAGAAAAACACCAATACAGTATACTTACACATATATATGGAATTTAGAATGATGGTAATGATAAACCTGTACGCAAGACAGCAAAAGAGACACAGATGTAAAAATAAAATATGATGCCTCTTCTTTAGATATACTTGGTCTAATGGAAGATGAGAAGGCTAACAAATGAGCAAATCATCACATTATAGCACCAGAGGGGGATTACGTGCACGAGTCTAGGATTGATTACTGCATTTGAAATTTGAAGCAAGTTAATTACTTGCTTATAGTCTAACTGGGGATGGTTACTCAACCTCTCTGAGCTTCAGTTTTCTCATCTAAAAAGTGAAGATAACAACAGCATTAAGTTAGGAAAAATGTGTTGAAGAGTCAATGAGATTATCTATTTATTATCTATCTTAAGGTGTCTGGAACATTGTAAGCCCCCAATAAGTGTTAGCTGGGGTTTATTTGTTCTTGTTTTTACTGCTGTTACTATCAGAGGCTATAACAGAGTCTGAACAGACTGCTATGGAACACTGAGAGGATGAATTTGACTTAAGCAAGGGTTTCCCAAGGTGGCATCAAAGCTGGATATTGCGGACAGAGTAAGAGACAAACATAGGGAGAAGCAGAGGAGGGGCATTGTGGGTCTCCAGAACAACATGTTCAGAGTCACAGAGTTATGAAAATACTGCAACAATTCAGAGAACGGTTCAGAGACATTCTATGAGGTGAATGGGCAAGGTGGCCAAAAATTATCCTTAGACACAAGCTGGGGAGTTAATATCTCTGTCATATAAAATGAACTTCCCTGGTGGCTCAGATGGTAAAGAATCTGCCTGCAGTGTGGGAGACCTGTGTTCAATCCCTGGGTCAGGAAGATTGACCTGAGAAGGAAATGGCTACCGACTCCAGTATTCTTGCTAGGAAAACTCCGGGGACAGAGGAGCCTGGTGGGCTACAGTCCATGGGGTTGCAAAGGATCAGACACGACTGAGTGACTTTCACACACACATAGATAAAATGGTTGGAAATTTGCTCTATAGTCAGTAGGAAGCCAAAGAAAGTCTTTTAATGAATTCCTTTTATCCCCCCCTACCACCAAACTACTCAGTAGCAGGTGGCTTTTTGCAGTGTGGTTTCTAGCTGCACACCTAGAAGATGTTAAAAATACAGTGTAAGAAACTAGAGAAATTCTTCGATAATGAAAGCTAACATTTGTTTGAACACTGTGGATCAGAGAGAACTTTCATATACATGATCTGTTTTAAGCCTATGCTATCCCTGTGATTTGGCATCACTAAGGTTTCCAGTTCATATGGAGGAAAACTTGCGCAAGATCACACAGTTAGGAAGTAGTGGAGTTGGGTCCATAAACCATCTAAGGCCCTGGCACTTTGCAGAAATGACCTTCTCAAGAAACTTACGGTTACCAAAGGTGAAAGTGGGGGACAAATTAGGAGGTTGGGATTAACATATACACACTACTGTATATAAAATAATCGGACTGTATAGAATAGGAAACTATATTATTTTGTAAGAACCTATAAGAGAAAAGAATCTGAGAAAGAATATATTATATATATATATATGTATATATAGTATGTATTTACATCTGAATCACTGTCCGTATGTTTGAAACTATTGTAAATCAACTATACTTAAATTTTTAAAATCACTTTGAAAAAAAAAAAGAAATGACCTTCTCTACTATTGTAACTCCTTCACTGTCAATGTAAGATTTTTTACCCTGAATAAGAACTCTTGTCTATTAAAAAATGGATCTTCCCCTCACTGTTTTAGTTCTCTAAAACACTGCTGAAATCGCCCTTAACCAGCTTATCCCTAGGCTTTGCTTCAGCTATTTTGTGCCTTTGATATCTGGATTTTCCATTTTTATGATCATCCTATATCTTCATTTTCTCCAACCCTAGACAACTGAGAGTGTTTGCAGCTTAATTAATCTGTCACTTTCCTGCAGGAGACTTATCCATTTCAAAGGTGATTCCAGCCTTATTCAGCAAAATTGCCTTCTTCTTCATGACATCGTGTTAGAAGCATCTCATCTTAATAACTTGATTCTTTACACCTCTTCCCTACTTTTCTCCTGGGCCTCCCTTACCTCTGGCTGGCAGATTCGGCTTGCTCGAAGCCTGATGATATTTGCACTGTGAACAACTTGCAAGGATAAAAAGAACTCTTGTCTATTAAAAAATGGATCTTCCCCTCACTGTTTTAGTTCTCTAAAACACTGCTGAAATCGCCCTTAACCAGCTTATCCCTAGGCTTTGCTTCAGCTATTTTGTGCCTTTGATATCTGGATTTTCCATTTTTATGATCATCCTATATCTTCATTTTCTCCAACCCTAGACAACTGAGAGTGTTTGCAGCTTAATTAATCTGTCACTTTCCTGCAGGAGACTTATCCATTTCAAAGGTGATTCCAGCCTTATTCAGCAAAATTGCCTTCTTCTTCATGACATCGTGTTAGAAGCATCTCATCTTAATAACTTGATTCTTTACACCTCTTCCCTACTTTTCTCCTGGGCCTCCCTTACCTCTGGCTGGCAGATTCGGCTTGCTCGAAGCCTGATGATATTTGCACTGTGAACAACTTGCAAGGATAATCTGCCAAGTAGGAACCTGGCGATGAGTGGCCACCCCCACCCCATGTTTCCAGGGCCTCTCGTGAGAACTCGGGGAGTCTGTCTGCGTTTCCCTCATGGCCCCAAAGATCCCCCTCCCATGGATGGGACACCCCAGGCAGCAGTGTGGTCCAGCCTCGCTCTAGCCCACATTCCACATCAGTCTTCTGACTACCTGGGTGGTCCAGGCTCCAGTCCGGGGAGCCTTGCCAACTGCTGATGCCTGGCTCCCTGGCAGCCGCCGAAAAGCTTCCACATGTGTGGGAACTGTGCTGGAAAGGTGAGGAGACAGGACTGGGCTCAGCAAGTGGGTGCACTGGGAATTCATCGAAGAGCAAGGAGGTCCTCCAGAGGCTTCCAGGCTACCCAGCAGCAAGACAGGCAGGCAGGGACTCCATCCTGCGGCAACAGTGCCATCTGTAGCTTATCCCCTTGCACCTCTGCCCAGCGCAGCTGCAGATCAGGAGAAGCCGCGAGGTTGAACTTGCCGGTGGACGAGGGCCCAGGCTGTCAGTAGTAGCCTAATTAGCTCAATGTCCTGCCAGGGACAGTTGACTCTGGTCCCCCCTCTGCAGAGAGGTTCTTCTGCCTGGTTCTCTAGGACTTCATGGTCCTAAACTCTCTTCTTCACTGAGTCTTGTTTCAGGTCTATATACCTCCAATCCCAGGGGAGCCCTGCATTCCTTGACTTCTTTGGACACAGGATCTTTCACATCCCTTTCCTACAATGAGATAATTGCCTGGTTCTATTCAAATATAAAGAGGCCATGATCACTTATTTTTAAGGTTCAGCCTGATGCCACTGGGACTTGTTCATCTGCCTCTGTCTGTTCCACCCTCATTGCCTTAATACTACCTGTTATTAATAAACTTCTTTACGGTAGGCTGAGTGCTTCTGCAGAAGCACAAGATCTCCACACGTGATCTGTACAAGCCCCCCGCCGGCCTCATTATGGGCTGCACTGTGTGCACGCATGCTAAGCGCTTCAGTCACGTCCAGCTCTGTGCGACCCCGTGGACCGTAGCCTGCAGGCTCTTCTGCCCAGGGGATTCTCCAGGCAAGAAATACTAGAGTGGGTTGCCATGCTCTCCTCCAGGGGATCGTCCCAACCGTATTAGGGATGTGTTATTAGCTTCATTTTACACCTGAGCAGAGAGACTCAGAGAGGTTAATTTAGCTGTGTGAGGTCACGGAGCCAGTAAATGACACAGCTGGCACTCAACCCTGTGTTTTTGACTTTCAGGCTAGGGTTCTTTCCTTTACAGACAGACAGGAACGGTGAGAGTAGACTAAATCCAACAACCATCACATATGCTCATGGGGCCAAGTGAACGTTTTCAAATCAGTGTCCTTCTCTACACTCCCCACCAGGCGAAAGACTAATCCTTCCAAAAGCCCTCTGCTCTCTGTTTGCCACCATAATCCCCAAGATCCCATCTGTTACGTCTCTGGACACAAATACACATGGCCCATTTAACTGCAGTGATTCAGGGCAGAATGGAAAGGCAGGAACTGGGACAAAATTCCCTGATTATAACAGGGCAGCCTTTGGGACTGGGGGACAGATTCAGGACCGGGGCCAGCCATAGAGATCATGGTGACAGACAGAACACAGCAAAAGATAACTGGTAGGAATACAGTTATTCATTCAGCACAGTGAAATTCAAGTGTCTTCAGAGTGTCCTGACTGGTGAATGGATCGTACGGCTGGAGAAATAGGAGCAGCAGCAGAAATCTAGGCAGACAGTCAGGGTACACTGGAATGGATGGTAAGGAGCAGAGTCACAGGGCCCAGGAAGGCAAAAGTGAGACAGTGCCTCTCACCCTGGAGAGTCCGTGCCGCAGAGACCAGAACATGGTCCCCGGCACCTGCCAGGCCCCCTCGAATCAGAACCAGCTTCGAGGTGTGAACTTGGTCTAGGAACGAAGACATCACCTTATTTTCAGAACCAAAGACTTGCTTTAAGACCACATTTAAAACCTAGCTTCAAAGGGAAGAGGGGTGCTGGACCTAAGAACCAGAAGGACGTGTGCAGAAGAGAATTGTCTAAGAAAAGTGAAAATCTGATGACAGAGGGGGAAAGACGTAGGAGCATGGAAAGGGAGTTTGAAGGCATCTTGTGCCTATTGTAGTCTTTCACTTGCAAATGGCCTTGTGGCCATAGTCGGCATTTAGAAGGGAGGTAAGATTCCATAGATATGTGTTAATATGCTGTATTTGTTCTTCCCTTTCTGACTTACTTCACTCTGTATCATATATAGAATCTGCTGCTGCTGCTGCTGCTGCTCCTGCTGCTGCTAAGTCGCTTCAGTCGTGTCCGACTCTGTGCGACCCCAAAGACGACAGCCCACGAGGCTCCTTCGTCCCTGGGATTCTCCAGGCAGGAACACTGGAGTGGGTTGCCATTTCCCTCTCCAATGCATGAAAGTGAAAAGAGAAAGTGAAGTCGCTCAGTCATGTCTGACTCTTAGCGACCCCATGGACTGCAGCCCACCAGGCTTCTCCGTCCATGGGATTCTCCAGGCAAGAGTATGGAGTGGGGTGCCATTGCCTTCTCTAGAAAAGTGGTATTGATGAACGTATTTGCAGGGAAGGAATGGACTTGTGAACACAGTGGGGGAAGGAGAGAGTGAGACAAATGGGGAAAGTAGCATCGACACATATACATATCCGGTGTAAAACAGAGAGCCATCAGGAAGCTGCTATACAAAAGAGGGAGTCCAGCCTGGCACTCTGAGATGACCGAAAAGGGAGGGGTGGGGGGAGGAGAGGGAGAATCGAGAGGGAGGCAATATGTGTGTAATTATGGCTGATTCGGGGCTTCCCTGTTGCTGGGAAAGATTGAGGGCAGGAGAAGAAGGGGACGACAGAGGATGAGATGGCTGATGGCATCACCGACTCAATGGACATGAGTTTGGATAAACTCCAGGAGTTGGTGATGGACAGGGAGGCCTGGCGTGCTGCAGTACAGAGAGTTGGACACAACTGAGCGACTGAACTGAACTGAACTGGTAGCTCAGCTGATAAAGAATCCGCCTGCAATGCAGGAGACCTCGGTTTGATTCCTGGGTCAGAAAGATCCCCTGGAGAATGGATAGGCTACCTGCTCCAATACTCTTGGGCTTCCTTGGTGACTCAGACAGTAAAGAATCCACCTGCAGTGAGAGAGACCTGGGTTTGATCCCTGAGTCGGGAAGCTCTCTTGAAAGAGAGCATAGCAACCACTCCAGCATTCCTGCCTGGAGACCCCCCATGAACAGAGGAGCCTGGCAGGCTACAGTCCATGGGGTCACAAAGAGTTGGACACAACTGAGTGACTAAGCACAACACAGCACATGGCTAATTTGTATTGTTGTGCAGCAGAAACCAACACAACTTTGTAAAGCAATTTTCCTCCACTTTAAAATTTTTTTTAAATGAGGTAAGGATGCAGGAGGCCCCTTCTCTGTTGCTCTTCCTTTCCCCCTAGTAAATCTGCATGTGCAAAACTGTTCCACCTACATGCCATACCCTTCAATGACTTGCACCCCCAGCACTGGCCATGTAGAACATGGTCCATTGACCAAAAGCTCTCCATAGCCTCATTAATGGCACTAGACAATGGAATAGCATAAACTCCAGAACAGGGGATTCACAAGGACAACCAAAATCTCATGTCTTTTAATTCATGACTGTGGTGGGAGATTTATAAACTAGCAGCTGGATTTTTTTATTTGAACAGAAGTTTCACCCAAAATGGACTACCATGTGCTCCCATATCCTTCTAACATTCGGGTCTTCTGAATCTGACCTGTTCCCCAAGCTGTGCTGTTTCCTGCAGTTTGTCCATCCACTGTTCATTGCCAGCTCTCTGGTTCAACATCTACATTATTATCACTGTTGTTGTTGTTTTTAGCCTTTCACTGCTGATGTAGCTGTAATGGGCAATTTAAATGTATTTGTATGAGACTCAGAAAGCTGAGTTACCTTAGCCCAGATAAAATTTGATATGCCAGGAGGTAGATCTGAACTGACTGGAATGGCTAATTCTTTCTATAACATTTTCCCCATAATGTGTACTTTATTCAAAACCTTGTCTATAATTTTTGGAGCACATGCAGCAAGCATTTCTAATCAGAAGACTTCAAGATGAAGCAAGTAGCTGCCTATTTCAAAGGTATTAGAGACCAAGCCCTGTAGATATTACATTGAAAATGATGGCTATGATCAAGATAATTAAAAACTATCATTGGTAGTTTTTAATTATCTTGATCATAGCCATCATTTCTAGTAATACTTATTCAGAGAAGGCAATGGCATCCCACTCCAGTACTCTTGCCTGGAAAATCCCATGGACAGAGGAGCCTGATAGGCTGCGGTCCATGGGGTCGCGAAGAGTCGGACACGACTGAGCGACTTCAATTTCACTTTTCACTTTCATGCATTGGAGAAGGAAATGGCAACCCACTCCAGTGTTCTTGCCTGGAGAATCCCAGGGACGGGGGAGCCTGGTGGGCTGCCGTCTCTGGGGTCACACAAAGTCAGACATGACTGAAGTGACTTAGCAGCAGCAGCATTAATACTTATTAGAAGTATTTTTTCCATATAAGCAAAACTAATGTGCAAAACTGCATGCATTATGAAGCAGATGAAATAAGGTAAGTGTTTACATTACTAAGTCATTTGCCATTTTGCCCTTAAATTACTTTCATAAGCATATAAACCCAAGAAAACAAAACCTCCACATTCCCTTCTGCTACCTCTGCTTTCCTGCCCTCCTTTTCATTAGTACTCCCTGAAAAAGTTGTTCAAAACCCTGACTCTCACCTCTCTTCTCATGCTATCTTGAACCCATTCCAGTAAGGTTCTTGTGTCTAGATTTCCAATGAAGTAGCTCTTGTCAAAGCCATCAGTGATATCCAGTTGTCCATTTCAATGGTTAGTTCTCAAATCTCATCTTTTACAACTTATTGTGTGTGTGTGTGTGTGTGTGTGTGTGTGTGCATGTTCTGCTGTGTCTGACTCTTTGTGACTCCATGGACTGTAACCCACCAGTCTCTTCTGTCCATGGAATTTTCAAGGCAAACTGGAGTGAGTTGCCATTTCCTTCTCCAGGGGATCTTCCCAATCCAGGGATCAAACCCACATCTCCTGAGTCTCCTGCATTGGCAGGCAGATTCTTGACCACCAGCGCCACCTGGGAAGCCTTTCTTTATGTTCCTCAACCCACTCCAGTACTCTTGCCTGGCAAATCCCATGGACAGAGGAGCCTGATAGGTTGCAGTCCATAGGGTCGCTAGGAGTCGGACACGACAGAGCAACTTCAATTTCACTTTTCACTTTCATGCATTGGAGAAGGAAATGGCAACCCACTCCAGTGTTCTTGCCTAGAGAATCCCAGGGACAGGGGAGCCTGGTGGGCTGCCGTCTCTGGGGTCGCACAGAGTCGGACACGACTGAAGAGACTTAGCAGCAGCAGCAGCAGCAGCAGCCCGTAATTCAGTGCAAATGCAACCTATAAGAGCATTCTGAGTCTTTATATCCAAATGGACCTAAGAAGCCCTCTATTTATTTCCAGAAACCCTTGTAAGGTATTATTATAGCTATCGTGAAAGTGAAGTTGCTTGGTTATGTCCAACTCTTTGCATCCCCATGGACTGTATAGAATTCTCCAGGCCAGAATACTGGAGTGGGTAGCCTATCCCTTCTCCAGGGGATCTTGCCAATCCAGGAATCGAACCAGGATCTCCTGCATTGCAGGTGGATTCTTTACCAGCTGAGCTATGAGGGAAGCCCTGAGCTATGAGGGAATCCCACATTCCCACAATTAACATTCTTTTGCCAGAGAGGGTGGACATGCTTCCTTCAAACTTGGGGAGGAAGGAATTCAAAACATTGGCAGAAGTAGGGTGTCAGAGGGCACGTTGGAGGGGACCAGGTCTATGAAAGGTCTAGACTCTGGTGCGGGTGGTAATTTGATAAACGGATCACCTCAAGCTTACTGCTGCAGGGAGGAGTAGGCTCTCTAGCTCTGGGACTCTTCGATCTCTAGTTTTCATCTTCTAGTCCTTCCCCTCTACTTCATTTCTTGGCCTCAGTTCTCTCCCAACGTGAACCACCCCCAACCACCACCAGGTACAAGCAGGCAATGTCCGTCTTCATGACTAGGCAGAGAGCTAGGTCATAAGTTGATCGATACCATTTCATTGCATGAAATGATCTCCTTCTATCCACACAGTCACAGAGACCCGATCAGAAGCACCGAAAAGAGCTGACTGTTGAGGTCAATCAGTTTGCGTAGAGATTTAACTTCGAGCCAAAGGGCTTCAGAGAGCCCTTCAGAGCCGACCTGATGATAAACCTAAAGGCAGCGCCCAATGCCATTTTTAATGTGTATTTTCCAGGGACTTAGCTTCCTTTGTTTTTGGCTCTGGAAACCACAAATATGTGGTCTCTGATGTATCAGTAGAGTCACTCAGTCATGTCCAACTCTGCGACCCCATGAATCGCAGCATGCCAGGTCTCCCTGTCCATCACCAACTCCCGGAGTTTACCCAAACTCACGTTCATCAAGTCAGTGATGCCATCTAGCCATCTCATCCTTTGTTGTCCCCTTCTCCTCCTGCCCCCAACCTCTCCCACATCAGGGTCTTTTCCAATGAATCAACTCTTCTCATGAGGTGGCCAAAGTATTGGAGTTTCAGCTTCAGCATTAGTCCTTCCAATGAACACCATCTGCAGTGATTTTGGAGCCCCAGAAAATAAAGCCTGACACTGTTTCCATTGTTTCCCCATCTATTTCCCATGAAGTGATGGGACCAGATGCCCTGATCTTCGTTTTCTGAATGTTGAGCTTCAGGCCAACTTTTTCACTCTCCTCATTCACTTTTATCAAGAGGCTTTTTAGCTCCTCTTCACTTTCTGCCAGAAGGGTGGTGTCATCTGCATATCTGAGGTTATTGATATTTCTCCCAGCAATCTTGATTCCAGCTTGTGCTTCTTCCAGCCCAGCGTTTCTCATGAAGTACTCTGCATAGAAGTTAAATAAGCAGGGTGTATACCTCTCCTAAAATTTATTATTTCTTTTAAACTGTAATGACATGATAAATTAAATAGCAATTATAATAGTCACCAATATTAACTGAGCTGTGTTAATATGCAACACTGTTTATTTATGTTATAATATAACACTGTATCTGCTGCAGTCCCTACATTCAGCATCTCCTTTTCACTATTGAGAAAAACAGAGATCTTAATACTTGAGTATCTTGCCCAGGCTTCCCAGGTAGCTCAGTGGGTAATGAATCTGCCTTCAATGAGGAGACACAGGAGACACAGTTTCAATCCCTGATTCAGGAAGATACCCTGGAGGAGGGCAAGGCAGCCCACTCCAGTATGCTTGCCTGGAGAATCCCATGTACAGAGGAACCTGGCGAGCTACAGTCCATAGGGTCACAAAGAATCAGTCACGACTGAAGTGACTGAGCGTGCACACAGGCACACACCACTTGCCCAGGATTTAACCTGAAGTTTAAGTGCAAAGTCCACATTCTTAGCAAACTGTGCCATAATGCCTGTAGAAAATTAACTTTGGCTTCTGTCTTCCCTGTGATTCAAAGAATCTTCTACACATTTTAATATCTATGGGTCAGAGTTAATATGCTCCATGAATTGCCTTCTTAACACTTTCATTTCATTATTGTGTGCTCTCCTCATTTATTAGATTTGATTGGCTCAATAGGAAACGTGTCTGCAGTTTCATGCTTTTATTTTAGCCAACTGGAATAGTGTTTACAAAATGATTTTTGCATATATTATCTCATATGCTACCCTGGGAATTAAGCATCATTCTACTTTTACACATGAGAAACTAGAGTCCAAAAAAATGAAACAACTTATTCAGTGTGCTGTTATTCCTATAGCAAATGCAGGCCCTATATCTTCAAATTGTTTATTTGTTTCACTAGACCACATTGGCTTATATTTTCATATTATGTGCCAAAAGTATATATATAACACTGCTTTACAACAAAGACTCTGGCTGAGTTTGTTGTTGTTGTTGCTGCTGCTGCTGCTAAGTCACTTCAGTCATGTCCGACTCTGTGCGACCCCATAGACGGCAGCCCACCAGGCTCCCCCGTCCTTGGGATTCTCCAGGCAATAACACTGGAGTGGGCTGCCATTTCCTTCTCCAATGCATGAAAGTGAAAAGTGAAATTGAAGTCGCTCAGTCGTGTCTGACTCTTTGCAACCCCATGGACTGCAGTCCACCAGGCTCTTCCGTCCATGGGATTTTCCAGAGAAGAGTACTAGAATGGGGTGCCATTGCCTTCTCCAGTTGTTAGTTAGTCTCTAAGTCACGACTGACTCTTTGCAACCCCATGGACTGTAGCCCATCAGGCTCCTCTGTCCATGGAATTTCCCAGATAAGAATACTAGAGTGGGTTACCATTTCCTTCTCCAGGGGATCTTCCTAACCCAGGGATCAAACTCATGTCTCCTGCTTGGCAGGTGGCTTCTTTACCACTGAGCCACCTGAGAAGCCTTCTGGCTGAATTAGATTTGTATTATTTTGCATACTAATTTTATAGAACTGACTCATTGGAAAAGACCCTGATGCTGGGAAAGGTTGAAGGCAGGAAGAGAAGGGGACAATAGAGGACGAGATGGTTGGATGGCATCACCACTCAGTGGACATGAGTTTGAGCAAGCTCTGGGCGTTGGTGATGAACAGGGAAGCCTGGTGTGCTGCAGTCCATGGGGTCGCAAAGAGTTGGACACAGCTGAGCAACTGAACTGAACTGAATATTTCAGCAGGCCTCTGGAATCAGGCTGCCTGAGTTAAAACTTTAGCTCCATCACTTACTATCTAGATGACTTATTTAATATTTCTAAATGTCAGTTCTCTCATGTGTAAAATGGGGATATTAATAGCACCTACCATAGAAGTTTTATTCAGTTATGAAATGTGACAGTCCATAAAATGCCCAGCATGGTGACTGACCAATAGTCCCCAATGCATGAGAGCCACATCATTATCTATGTATCATGACTCAAATAAATATGCATTGGAGTTTCCTTGAGATTTGCATACTAATGATATATAACTTGCCTTAGCATTCCATGTCATCTACACATAGTTTGAGAGTCCCTTAACTTGTAATTGATTTAGGTTTTTGCCCAAACACTTTGACATAAGCCCCCAAATCTTACAAACTTAGTTTCCAATTGGAAAAAGATTGAAGATAAGCAAAAAGTTCAAGCCAAATGTTGTATTTTGAAAGTAATTTGTGTGGGGGGAGGTGAATTTACCCTGACTATCGAGATACATGGAACCAGTTAGAGTAGATTACCGTAAATTGAATTGAGTTGAAATGATCAAGATTGGTTGGTTTGTAAGAATAGAGTCTAAGACCATCTCAAGCCCTGAAAACTTTCCTTCCATAGTTCATCATTGCTTTCCTTCACAGTTCAGAGTTCACTGTTGTTAGTTTTAAATGTTGATCCCAGGAGGCTCCAGTCAAAAGATGTTCATTTTCTGATTGGGGTTTCCTAACAGGCTGCTTTTGATCTTAACATGAGTCAACGACCATTATGTCATCCCTGTCACATACATTTGTGTGAAGAGCTTAATTACCAATAATAAGATGGCCTTTTTGTTTGCAGAATGTCATTGTCATCCTCCTTAGTGAGTATAACTCAGCTTAAAAATTATAGCTGTATTCTAAAACACTGAGAACATCAGGAGAATTGCATATTTTATACTTTGTGATAAGATTTCATAATTTAGCTTTTATATGGTAGATATACTAGTTAAAATCTTCCACTTGAACTATAGGAGACCTGGTATTACTTAATTCTGACCTGTTGGAAAAGAGGAGTTAATAAGTACAGAGAATCCTCAGGGTTACTTCATTCTGAATTTTGTTAGATGTGATGCTTGTTATTGGGGAAAAAATGTATTTGTTTTTATAACTGACTTCCCATGGTAATTTTGTTGTTACTTGCATTAGCCCTTGCCCCTTGCTTCCTAGAAGCTGTCTCATAGCTACTCTTTCCTCTTCATCTGCCCTCCTAGTTCATAGGCAACATAGTTACTGTTAGTGATATTTACATGGTGAACAAGAAAAAAATAGAACCTCCAAGTCATCTATTAAGATGAATATACCATTGCATGACCAAGACAGATAAATAGTACCTAGTCAAGTAACCAAAAAGCACAGCTGAATAAAATGGTAATGGTTGACATTACAACTCCGTTGCCTTGAGAAACAGAATCTTTTGAAGGAGGAATTCTGAAAATATTTTTACTGCTTTTCAAAACATGGTGCTTTGTCAACATAGAAGTTATTCTTAGTGGAAACAGTAGTGAAGTTATGTTCACTGCACAACTAAATTATATCAACTTGTCATTGTGTTGCTTAAGGAAACAAACAGATTTCAAAGGTTTATTCCAGAAAGCAGTGTTTAATCAATTTCTCCTACCATCTTTGAACATAATCTAGTAAGCAGATGTGGAGTTAATGGCTTATTATGTTCTCACTCCCTATATCCATTCAGAGTCTGCCAGGCTCAGAATAAAAGTCAAGACATGTGCACATAGAAACTCTGTAGATGTTTGGAGCATTTGAAATTAAAATAGTGAGAAGGCTGCCTAGGCGTCCCTTCAGACATGGCACAGTGGCGCACAGAGACAGGAAATATGCCAGACTGCCTCTGCGGGGAGGCTCTGAGAACACGTGCATCAAGGAACAAGGAACCGCTTAATGATTAATCACTGTCAACCTTTGTTCTTGTTAAAGACTTGATTGTTGGACAAGGCTTGTAATGAGGGACTGTTTTGGTGTCTGTTGCTATGAGATTGTGTTCACTGATCCTCAGTGGATGTAAGTCGCTGTTCCCTTTTTGCCCAAACAGAATGAACTTGAATGAAAATGCTCTAACAGTGCCTGCTAGTGGTGCTTTGAGACGAGGCTCTGGACATGCTGTTTACCAAATGTTCCTCCATTCCCCAAAGAGAGAGCAGATATCCAAGAGGTTAGCTACGCTGAATTATAGCATATGAGATTTTAGCAAACAAAGAACAGAGAACTTTTATAATAAAAGTAGATAGAAGTAGATTTTAAGAAAGTAATGATATAAAGACTCACCCCCAACCACATACATGCACATCTTTTTGGCAACACAGATATTCGGAAATTAGAATTTTAAGTTGTGTTACCATTTCTCTTGCCTTCAATAAATGTTCAGTTGTGGCCTGAAAAACAAATGCTTAACCACCAAATCATGTGAAAGGCTGAAGGAGGTATTGGCATTTTCCTAAAGACTAAGAAAAGAAAAAAAATTGCACGTACTCTGTCATTGTCTAGTTAGTTTCTAGACTTTTGCATAACTATTTTTAAATCTTTATTTTATTGCTATAAAAGATCAATGGAACATTTTACAGGAAGAAAAAATTATTTTTAAATGTAGAAAGTTATTCTTCTAGGTTAATGTGACCCTAAAAGACCATCATTATAACCATCATGGCATCATTATCATGAAATTACTTTATAAATATACACTTCTGTGAAAGTACTAAAAGATACAGAATAACTAAAACTGTTGGTGACATTCTCAGATTATGACTACTACTCCCTAGCCAGAATAACTTCTCTGTGACAGAAAAGTTTGCTATAGCTCTTTGATGACCACATGAAGCAACTGTTCTTCTGGTTTTTATAATATGTAACTATTTGGTTCTGAGTATCAGTGTCCTTTTTCTTCTCTCCTTTTAAAAAAAATAATTAATTGATTAATTTTGGCTGCATCAGATCTTAGTTGAGACACAGGCTCTCTAGTTGTGAAAAATGGGCCCCGTTGCCCCAACGCATGTGAGATATTAGTTCCCCAACCAGGGATTGAACCCACATCTCCTGCAGTGAAAGACAGATTCTCAACCACTGGACCACCGAGAAAATTCCTTCTTCTCTCCTGTTTGTTCTCTATTCCCCTTAACTCATCTACAGGGTAGTCAGGGAAGTTCAGTAGGGACTGTTCGGAAAACTCCAGCAATCTGAAATATGGCCTCTGTTGGCCCCTATGTTTCTACCTAGTCCACAGGAAACTGTGGACGCTCCATTGATATCAGCAAGGATCCTGTAGCGCCCAAGGCCTGCCTCTTCCCGAGTGTCCCCCACATATAAAGGTAGGAAGGGACCCGGGAAAGGCCAGTTGATCAGCCCCTGTATCTTCCAGTTGATGTGTTCTAAATCTTCCCAGACAGGAAAACCAGGTTTTCATTTAAATTTCTAAATAGAAATCCAGCTTGCTTGCCAGAATAGTCACAATATATATAACCTGTAAACACTTCTATTTTCATAGTCTTGCCTCTTTATTTATATAAGTATCCACATGTAATTAAAGATATAGAATGTAAATTTTCTCTGACCACAGTATTTATGTGTTGAAGTTACAATGGGTAAATATCCTAAACTGAGACAGAAATCAGGAGGTTCACTATGATAACGATAATTGTAACTGATTTGTTCATTTAAGACATATTATCATTTGCAGCAAGTGGATTATCCTCAAAGCTACAGATTGTTCCTGATTCAGTTCATGGAACTGCAACCCACTAAAGAATATCTTTCAATAAGACATGCTTTATAAATCTTGGTAGGCCTGATTGTGTTTTCATCCTTGACCAGAGATATAAACGGTAAGGAATACTTGACCATTTTGTAAGGTAGAGCCTTGAACAACTGTCCTTGGGCAATATTTCTAGTAGCTAGTTAAAATCCTGGGGGGAAAAAAGTGCATATCAAAATAAATCACTCTGTATACAACAGTGTGAATTATTCTTTGCATTTAAGTAGAAACACTACTGCCTTCCTTTACTATAACAGATGCTTACAAGTAAATTACCATACTTTTCACGGCTTCCCTAAGAACTGAAGGAACCATATATCAATCAATGCCCATGTTGTTTTCTTCTACCCTCTAATGACCAATGTAGTACTTAAGTACACAAGTTAGTTTCTCTGATGTTAAATTCGACTAAAAGCTATTCACCACATACCAATAGCCTCTCTTTAATCTTTTATAAGTAATAAATACAATTAAGTTACTAAAATAAGCTGTCTTATCCAGATTTATTGCTTTTCCTCTAAAAGCAGTGACCATCCCACTTTCTTTTATGACCAAGGACCATGGGAAATCCAAAGATTAATACCTTCTTGGTATGAAAATCTATAGCACAGTATATGAATGAATGTCATATTTCCTGGGACAAAACCATGAATCCAGCTGCCAAAAATGATTAAGGAAAAGAAAATGTGTGAGAAACATATTCAGATTTTTGAAAGACCAAGGAAAAGATGCAGCATTGGGGTACAGAAGGACTGAGATACAAGAGAATGATCATCTTACTGTTAAGTGGTAGGTATTTATTTTAAAGGAACTGACTTGTCCTTCCTTTCATATGATCTGGATAGCTACATTAATATTCCATTTAACAGTGTTTGGGGGGGGAATTCCCTGGGTGTCCAGTGGTTAGGACTCAGAGCTTTCAATGCCAGGACCCAGGTTTGATCCCTGGTCAGGAACTAAGATTTCACAAGCCATGTGGCATGACCAAAATAATAATAGTATTACTTTGTTTCTAAAGAACTCAAAATACTTTAAACTTACTTAACCCTCAAAATATTTATTAATTTAATTACCTTTCTAAAGTGAAATACTAATGCTTGCCCAGTATCTTTTTTTTTTTTTTTAATCAACTTTTTAAAATGCTGTCAACATAGCTGTGTCTATAGGAGAAAACTGAAGTTAAGACCTGGCAAGGATTAGATAAATGTGATGAATTTCAACTAAAACTCTATCCAGTAAATTAAATCCTCAGATAAGATAATCAAGCTTCAGCTTATACCAAAACAACTGGTTGATTTAATTAATTTAAATAACTTTTGTAAGCCAATTTTTTGGTAATACATAGGCCAAAAAACACTAGTTGAATGATTCTAAAGGGTAAAAAACATGAAAGTGTTAGTGGCTCAGTCGTGTCCAACTCTGAGACCCCAGGGACTGTAGCCCGCCAGGCTTCTCTGTCCATGGAATTCTTCAGGCACAAATACTAGAGTGTGTTGCCATTCCCTTCTCCAGGGTATCTTCCCAACCCAGGGATCAAACCCAGGTTTCCTGCTTTGCAGACAGGTTTTTTACCATCTGGACCACCATAACTTTTGCAAGACAATTATTTGGAGATACATAAACCAAAAAAATTAAAAAATAGTTGACCGATTTTAAGTTTCCATGATATTCAGTGTTGTGGCATCTCACATATTTGGCCCAAGTTCTGTTAAGTTCATGGACAAGCTAGAAATTTTTAAAATTATTTTTGTGTTTATTTTGTCTTATGTGGATGACTAGATAACAATATTTTCAAATTATAAAGGAAATCCAATTGGCTCAAATGTAGTCACAGTTTGATTTAAATATTCGGAAATGCCCAGATAGATACTAAATGAACTGTTATTTGGATCCAGCCAGCAGTTGAAGAGCTGTTGCAGGCCCAGATGTATATCTTTTTTAGAAAGTACCACATGGATCTGGAAAACACAAAACAGTGTAAACAGTGGAAACTGTACAGTGTATCAGTCTCCCTTCCTGCATTCTCTTCTGATCAGCAGTTAGGAACATAAGCCACAAATGTTTACCCGGTTGAAAAATCACTGGACAGTTATGTTCCAATCAAGGATCTGTTTCCAGTTATATAACAGAATCCACAATCAACATACCCAGATTGCTCAGAAAAAAGGTTAAAAGTTCAGATAACCCGTATATGCTGAATTAAAGTTCACAATTTTAATCATAAGAAGATTTTATAGTGTCTTGAACTGACAAATAATAAGAAATATTCTTGGGCAAAGTATTTTGTATACTTGATACTGATATTTGCCTTTCACTGAAGTTTGTGAAAGCCATGTTACTTTGTAATAAAACCTAAATAACTACAAATCATGTTGTAAATAAAGTTTGATTTTCAAGTGATTATTTATTATTTATACAAATATATACTGAGTATCTATATTATGTCAGGCTTATGCATGCTGGTGGGGATGCATAGATGAATAAAACAGTCCATATTCTTAAAGTAATAATAATGTAGTAAGATAAAACAAACATGTAAGTAAATAAGTTATATAGTCTATAAAATAAACACAAAATATATTTGAGACTCAAGCAACACCAGTTATCCCAGTTACCTATGTGACTTTGAATTCTCTAATACTTTTGTCTGAATTCTCTATTCAAATGAATTAATATGAAGAGTCAGTTTGTGAGCCCAAATTTGTACTAGAAATTTGTGTAGATGAAAAAATGTCTTAAAAAGTGGTTGACATCTAAAAATAATTTAGTCTACTCCACCTTGTAATTCCAAACAACAGAAACAGAGAAGCTAAAATACTGTGTGTGTGTGTGTGTGTGTGTGTGTGTGTTAGACAGCCTTTGTATTATTACTCAACATAATTAGTTAAATTTTAGGTATGCTTTTCTAGATTCATAGTCATAAAGTAATACAGACCTGGTAATAGGTGTACATCTGATTTGACCAATGTAGACAGACAAGATAATCAGACCAAAGTTGACCTTTCCCATTCTTATGTGGTAGACTTTTCATTTAAGGTTATCATTTTCCTAAAACATTATTTTAGTACTCTGCAGATCAAAATGTGTTTGTATAGTTTGCATAAATAAGATTTGGTAAATAGCTTGATTTTCTGGGAATTGATCCAAGTGAAACCTCTAAGCTTTTGAAGTTCATCCCATAGTGATTATTAGGGAGAACTCAGCTTTTTAAGTCCCACTGAAGTATTTAGTGGCTTGCTTCACTAATCCAAGGGAGACTTCAGGGCTACATTTAACAGAGAGCAGATGGCTCCTTTTTTAATGTCCTTTGTGGTCATTTTAATAATACGTTCAAAAATAGCTAATCATGTCACATTAGAGTAGATGGACACATTTGAGAACAATGGCAATAGTCACTGTACTATATCATTGCATTTACATTTCCATGTCTGTCAGATAACCTGCTGGGCTTCCCTGGTGGCACAGTAGTAAAGAATCCATCTGCCAATACGGGAGACACAAGTTCAGTCTCTGGGTCGGGAAGATCCCCTGGAGAAGGAAATGGCAACTCATCCCAGTATTCTTGCCTGGGAATTCCCATGGACAGAGGAGCCTGGCGGGCTACAGTCCATGGGGTCACAAAAAATTTGGAGACAGTTCAGTTCAGTTCAGTCTCTCAGTCGTGTCTGACTCTTTGCGACCCCATGAATCGCAGCACGCCAGGCCCCCCCACCATCACCAACTCCCGGAGTTCACCCAGACTCGCATCCATCGTCAGTGATGCCATCCAGCCATCTCATCCTCTGTCGTCCCCTTCTCCTCCTGCCCCCAATCCCCAGTCCATGGGGTCACAAAAAAGTTGGAGACAACTTAGTGACTAAATAACAGCAGAGAACCTGCAATAACTAACAGGTTCTCTCATTTTCCATAAGAGGAAAGACATCAGAATTTGTAGGCTACTTTGCAGGTCAATACACTTCATATATTTTAGTGCAGAATGGATATTCAAATCACAAAAATTACCTCTAGCAATATATTTTGTAGATATATTTTACAGAATCAAGGAAAAATACAGATTCCTTTACAGAATCAGTTCAGTAAAGACAGATATTATTAACAAAGCTGTGTATATATGGTTCTACATTTTATCTTCCACACAGATATATATGAACAGGTTCATTGTTCAGTTTAATATATCTTTCAACATTTCTGTCTCCAAGCTCAATTCATTTCCCTCAGTCACTTAAGAAGCAACCTGTCTGATTCCCCACTCTCCACCCCCACTTGGATCAATCTGGTATTTGTTCACTATATGCAAAACCACTGCATGTCCTGTTATTAGAGTGCATTTCAGACTCAACGGGAAAAAGGAATCAAATTATTTCATCACAGTGGTTGATTTCAGTACAAATGGAATTTCAACTATTCTAGCACTAGAATGGAATTTTGAAATTTTAACCTAACTTCCTTTTCTTAAAGTTGGAGAAAGTAAAGCCTAGAGAGGGAAGAGGGAGAAGGCAATGGCACCCCACTCCAGTACTCTTGCCTGGAAAATCCCATGGACGGAGCCTGGTGGGCTACAGTCCATGGGGTCGCTAAGAGTCGGACACGGACACGACTGAGTGATTTCACTTTCACTTTTCACTTTCATGCATTGGAGAAGGAAATGGCAACCCACTCCAGTGATCTTGCCTGGAGAATCCCAGGGATGAGGGAACCTGGTGGGCTCCCATCTATGGGGTCGCACAGAGTTGGACACGACTGCAGCAGCAGCAGAACGGTAAGAAGAGAGAACTACGAAATTAACAAGGTTCACAGGTCACAGGAAACAAATTCCTACAAGAATCAATGAAAGAATGTTATAACATGTAAGAAGTTAAAATGGTCAAAGAAAACAATGGTGTAAAATAGGTGCTAACTTTTCTTGAATACCTGCTCTGACCCAGAGACATGTTTTACCTACATAATCTAATTTAAACCAACAGGGCAATCGTATGAGGAAGGTGTTATTAATTAATTACCCCTTAATAGTTAAGAATTGAGACATAGAGGCTTTTATAACTTGTCCAAGAGCAATTAGTTATGGAGGAAACATTTCAACCCAGGCATTCTGACTACAAAAGTGGCATTTTTCATCATTATAGTATTTTTGTCATGAGATATCACATGAGATGCGTGAGAATTTTCTTGGGTTTCTCATCTTTCCAATCTAAAGACATAAAATGCTAAAAGTAATTTATAAAATTTTTATTAACTTGAAATTCTAGGGCCAAATTCCATATTGATTTTTGTTCTATTTCCAAAGGAAAAAATCTTATATATTTTTCAAGGTATAGAAGCCACCTTTGGAAATCTTAAAAATTCTAGATTTGTTTCATATATAATTTGGACATCATTTTGATTTAGAAACCATCCCTTTAAAAGAGATCTTTTGGCTCCTTTTGAACTGTGGTGTTATCCCTTCTTTATTCTCCATTACTATTTGTTACTGGATTGCCTTAACTTTTAATAAGAACAGAAAATGCTGATAACTTATCCCATTCAAAACCATAATACTTTCCAAAATATTTCTAGAGAAATAGCACAATTTAGGGTATATGTGTTAGCCGCTCAGTCATTTCCAAATCTTTACAGCCCCAGGGGTTGCAGCCCACCAGGCCCCTCTGTTCTTGGGGTTCCCCAGGCAAGAATACTGGAGTGGGTTCCCATTTCCTTTTCCACTGGATGATTAATGCTTGCTGGTTTATTGCTGATATTATTACAAAGATCACACTCTCCTCACTATCTGACAATCAGAAATTGTACACTATTTAGATCTATGCCTGTTGTCGGAGAAGGCCATGGCACCCCACTCCAGTACTCATGCTTGGAAAATCCCATGGACCGAGGAGCTTGGAAGGCTCCATGGGGTCGCTGAGGGTCGGACACGACTGAGCGACTTCACTTTCACTTTTCATTTTCATGCATTGGAGAAGGAAATAGCAACCCACTCGTGTTCTTGCCTGGAGAATCCCAGGGACAGGGGAGCCTGGTGGGCTGCCGTCTATGGGGTCGCACAGAGTCGGGCACAACTGAAGTGACTTAGCAGCAGCAGTGCTCCTTGTGGTGTGACTATGTTTATATTTGTACTCATATTCAGTAAATATCAAATTGACTTGAGGAAGTATTAATATTTATTCCAAGTCTACTGCACATCTGCTACTATATGAAGCCCCTCATCTGCTTATGTCATTTGTTCTTAACCACCACCTTTTGAGGTATTAGAACCCACATACAACTTCGGAAAAAAATGGAGTGGGATTTGAGCCTAGTTTTGTTTGATTCCAGAATGACTATTTCACCACTGCTGCCTACCCACTCAAACTGCTTTTAGGACAGAGGGTATTTTTTTAGATTTTTGCCTTTTACCTTGTTTTATTAAACCTTCAAAGTATTTTGCATTTTCAAGGCACACGTGTTAAAAAAAGAATCTAATTTCTTAGCCTGTCTTCTCCACTTTAAAGTTGGAATTATAATTAAAACAGAATTAATGTGGAAATTAAAGAGGTAATAAGTGTCACACTGCAACGCATGCCCTGGTATATAACTTTCAAAACTGGTAACTGTCAGTAGAAATCGTATTTCATCAGTGAGCCTTCCTCCCGCCTAACAACACAGAGGCAGTAATTGTCATTGTCATCATCATCAAAACCTCCATCATCACTCACCACTAGCTCTTTTCCTTCCTAACACATCCTTTATGCCCTGGGCCTGTCTCAGGTGGCACACCCATTAAAGCAACACTGGATTTAACAACTTCACTCCACCTTTGCCTTCTCTTCTACACTGGCTTTCCAGTGGCCTTTGAAAAGAGCCAGCGTTTTCATCCCATTTGCCTGACAGCAAGTTCTGTCCTCATTTGCTACTTTGCACGGCTTCATTTTTTCATGTATTTATTTACACAAAAACATGCATAGAGTCCACTGTACCCTGAGAATATCGTGATGGACATTTATAATTCTAAGCATTTATGATGGGAGAAAGATAGAAGCAAACAAGTGATTGTGATACAGAGTGAGAAATGCTACCTAATGGATCAGTACCAGCTGTTAGGGGAGCACGGAAGAGGGCACAAGCACAGCCTTGGGAAGTCAGAGAAGATTGCCTGAAAAATGACATCTGCGTTGAGCCTGCAATGAAGTAATGTTTACTTGGTAGGGAAGGACACGGGAAGAGTCTCCCAGGCAGAAAGGATGTGAGCACGTAGAAAATTGTGGAGAGAAGAAAGAGGTCTGGGATACTGGAGGATTTCGAGTGGTTTAATATCATTATGGTATAAGTAAACAAAGGACGTATTGAAAGATGAAATGGGAGGAAAGATACAGAGGCCAGATCTTAGAAGGACTTACTTCTCTACTATTTGGGAGAGTTAGGATTGATTCCAAAGGCAGCGAGGATCCATGAATGGTTTCAACCCAGACTTGCAGTGTAGAGAATGTATCCAAGGGGGAAATCATCTCTCTTCTTTCCTAAATACCAGCCTTTGAGGGATGGGAGGTAGAGTGCTCAACCTGAGGTCTCTGGATGGTCTGTGGATGTTTTAAAGTTTTGTAAGTGCGCTGAAATTATAAACAAAATTGTTGACTGTGTGTGTACTTGAGGGGAGGGCAGTAGAGACCGAATCCACAGCTTTGTGAAATCCTCAACAGACACTGTTATCCAAAGAGAAGTTTGAAACCACTGCTCTAGGGGGAGCAAGTGAAAAGCTAAGTTACAGAGCAGAAATTTCAGGTCTGCCACAAAGAGCCTTTCTGAAGTTGAAGAGTTTCTCTTTTAAGAAAACGTTCTCATTTCTTCCCGAGTTACCAAACGCTTCCCACTCCATCCTGACCCGCTGACGTTTTGTTCCTGGCCACTCTCCCACCTAAATGCTGCTTCCTCGCTCATGGAACTGTTCTTCTGTGCCAACCCAAAGTAAATGTCCACCCCAGAGGCTAAGAATAGACACAGTGTTCGGGTGACTTGAAAATTAGGTAACATCTGAAGAATGAACTCTACAGTGACCACAAACTCATTCTAATCATTTGAACCAAACAGATTGTAAACATGTGATCAGGGTTTCCCTGAGGGTTGGGAGAGAAGGTTCTGAGCAAAGCAAAGAAAAATGCCCCATCAAATAGAAGAGAAAAGCAGTTACTGTTCAGAGTTCCAAGGATAAAGAAAAACATTAATTGAAATAAATCCTTTTGTGTTTCCATATTCTACCTTTCAACATCTCCTGACCCATCCCCCTAACCCCCAGCGAGCTAGTTGTATCTGACAAGCGATCATTCTCTCAAGCAAATAGACTTTATGCCATTCTTTCTCCTTAATGTATTTTCCTAGATTTGGATATGGTTTTTCATTTTTCATTGGGTTTTTTAACTTTGTTACAAGTCAATTCCTTAACCTTTCTGGACAGTGTCTTCAACTGTAAAATGCAGTTGGATGGTTGATCTGTAAGTTTCTTTTCAGTTTCCACTGTTTGGAATGGTGGCTGGAATGGAGGGCTATTGTAAACAGATCTCATGATTGTTGTTCTCATTCAGTTGCTAAGTTGTGTCTGACTCTTTGCGACCCCATGGACTGAAACACACCAGGCTTCCCCTCCTTCACCATCTCCCAGAGTTTGCTCAAAGTCATGTCCATTGAGTCAGTGATGCTATGAGTTGGTGACATTTCCTAATTCCCAACTTGCCTGTTCCTACCAAAATTGCTGGGTACTTTTCTCTAAGGCGTTTTATCAGTTTAATGTAAAAGACCAAAATACTTCGCATGACTTGGATAGTGCAGCCAAATAGAGCAAAGGTCAGCACATTTTTTCCATAGAGGGCCAGATAGCAAATATTTTAGGCTTGTGGGTCTTAAGGCCTCTGTCACAACTATTCAACTGTGTCACAGTGTGGAACCAGCTGCAGACAATATATAAATGAATGTGTATGGCTATGTTCCAATAAAATTTTATTTACCAAAAAAGGTAGCGAGTTGAATTTGACTGATCATGTCATAGTTTAATGACCCTTGAAATAAATGATTGGAAACCCAAAGACAGCAGTGTTCTACCCCTTCAGTCTTTTTGTTTAAAGGTTGTTTCCTGGATGACTTCCTGATCTTTGTTCTGTTATCATTGTTACTGTTGTTGTTGTGTCAAACAATAACTTTTCATTTATTTTAGCCACTTGCAGCCACCTCACCCTCCATGCCCCCAAATAAATAGCTTAAGTGGGCCTGCGGTCTTGTCAGGAATCTGAAACAGTTAAGGCAGCTTGTTTCTCAGGCACAGAGATAAATAATGGCTTCATAAGTTAGATAGCTCAGAAGATGAATATAGCCTGGAGGAACAGTGAGCTGTTAGTTCATGGAGACAGGGAAAGAAGAAGAGGGAAAGAGACAAGGGAGGGAAAGAGATTGATTTGAAACAGCAAACCAGTTTGTGAGATCTACTGTACAAACTTGCCCAGCTGGGTACTTTATCTTGAATTTGTTTTGCAAATTGCAGATGCTTCGCTCTAGGAGCCAAGAAAAAGAAAGGGCAGTCATTCCACGCCAAAGCACTCTCATGGATCCTAAGTAACTTACATTACTTCATTTTTGTGGGGAAAAAAAAAACATTATATACTCCCCTTCCAAAATAAGTTAAGAGAAACAGAGAGTTCATTTTACCCAGATGCCCAGATTATTAGTTTTTTTTTTAATATTAAGAGAACAATGATTGTCTGATAACTGCTTGCTTTGTGAAACTTATTATGTCACTGTTCAGCCCACAAAACTGCTTTAACAGTAAAGCTGACTGAATTCAATGAGTCTTAATTTTTCAACATACTTCAATACAACCAAGGATATTTTTGTTTGCTGCTTTAGGACATGTCTAATTGGACCCCATTCTACCTTTTGCTGAAATCAATCATGCTTCACAGAACCCCTGCATGCCTTTCAAACGAAAAAGGAAATTCTGGCATTTTTATTAGCTAACATTCTTTTAAAAGATCTTAAAAAAGATCTCTCACATATTGACCGTGACTTACAGAGCCATTTTGTCAAAGTCAGACCTGGGGCCAAGTCTATACTCTGGTGTCTGTTACTTAGGTTTGTGGGGTTTCCTTCACACATACTCTTCCTTTAATTATTTTATGCCTGAAAATTGTAAAGAAGAGGGTATTGGTGAATTAGCTGTTAGGACTAAAATGGCGGGGTTTGCTTCTAATTTTTAATTTGGACATTTTTTTCAAAAGGACTTAAAAATGTTTCAAAGGGAAACAGGTGATAAGGCGTGCATGCATGCTCGGTTGCTTCAGTCGTGTCTGGCTCTTTGTGACCCTCCAGGCTCCTCTGTCCATGGCATCAGTTCAGTTCAGTTCAGTCGCTCGTCGTGTCTGACTCTCTGCGATCTCATGAATCGCAGTACGCCAGGCCTCCCTGTCCATCACCAACTCCCAGAGTTCACTCAGACTCACGTCTATCAAGTCAGCGATGCCATCCAGACATCTCATCCTCTGTCGTCCCCTTCTCCTCCTGCCCCCAATCCCTCCCAGCATCAGAGTGTTTTCCAATGAGTCAGCTCTTTGCATGAGGAGGCCAAAGTACTGGAGTTTCAGCTTTAGCATCATTCCTTCCAAAGAACACCAAAGGACTGATCTCCTTTAGAATGGACTGGTTAGATCTCCTTGCAGTCCAAGGGACTCTCAAGAGTCTTCTCCAACACCACAGTTCAAAAGCATCAATTCTTCAGCGCTCAGCTTTCTTCACAGAACAACTCTCACATCCATACATGACCACTGGAAAAACCATAGCCTTAACGAGACAGACCTTTGTTGGCAAAGTAATGTCTCTGCTTTTGAATATGCTGTCTAGCTTGGTCATAACATTCCTTCCAAGGAATAAGCATCTTTTAATTTCATGGCTGCAATCACCATCTGCAGTGATTTTGGAGCCCGCAAAAATAAAGTCTGACACTGTTTCCACTGTTTCCCCATCTGTTTCCCATGAAGTGATTGGACCAGATGCCATGATCTTACCCCAGGTAAAAATACTGGAGTGGGTTGCCATGCCCTTCTCAAGAAGGTCTTTCCAACCAAGAGATCGAACCCAAGTCTCCTGCATCTCCTGCATTGCAGGAGATTCTTTACCAATGAGCCACCAGGGAAGTCCTTAGGTGATAATAAGGACAAGTCATTTGTCCTCTAGGGAAATTGTCCTCATTTAGAAGAGTTCAGGTGGTTCCTTAATCTTCTGCCAGATTTCATTGACATAGTTTGTGATCTTGTTGAGTTAGTGCTTCTCATGCTGATCCATGGACAAGATCTGAAGTCAATAAAGTAAACACATTTGGAAAGTATTCATTTGCCATATATTACATACATTAAAATATGTATCCAGTTTCCTATAAACTAAGTCAACCTTACACACTCCCACTCACTTGTGAGCATGTTTTGATTTATCCACCTGAAAGGTTTGGTCATCATATACCTGATCTTCTAACATCCTCAAGCCCATTCTGGAAGATAAGTCTCCCATCCACAGTCCAGCTGGAAAACGTGGAAGCACAGACAAACTTCAGGGTTTTCAACCAGCTAAGTGGTTTCTGATCCCCAAGGCCTGAAAGGTGCATGATGCACAATAGATGTTCAACAAATATCTGTTGAATGAATAAGAGTAGTGGAAGAGAACAATTCTAAAAATATAGCTTGATTATGGGCAGAATTTTATTACAAAGATACAGAAATGCTTTCATTGGTCTAGCAGTCCTGTGCAGGACTAAAATAAAAATTCAGAATCTTTAACCATATTTAAGTACTTGGCATACAACCTTAACTCAGTTGCTTAGCCAATGCTGTAAAAGAAATTCAAAATCTTAAATACATATCATAGACACATACACACACACAATCAGATGTGGAAAACTGTAAGTGCATATTAAATGTAAATTTATATTAAATCCCAGGAGGGTAGGATAAGAAGCCTGTTCTCTAAGTTAGCATCAAATACCATAATTTATTGGGGAAAAAAAACACACACACACAAAATGAAAGATCATTCAAGTTCATAATTTGCACTAGTCTCTAGAAAATAAGTTTTCTAGCATATAAAAGACGACACTAATAGAAATAGCTTAATTCATTCACAGTCTCACACACACATTCACACACACTGTCACATACAGGCTGAGACTGTGCCCTTTTACCACGGTCTTCAAGCTTTTGAGGAGAAAATGGGTGTTGAAGGAGAAACACGTGGTTTCTATTAAGTCAAGTTCTTCATGGGCTGAGTGTAAGGCAGAGTGAGGCTGAGTATGGAAATCAAAGCCAACGGATGGGAGCATATTTTTCTTTCAAAATATTTTATGTACTAAAGTTTGCACAACATCTTGGCAATGACAGCAAGCCTGTGTAAGGAGGTGTTTTGTGTTTCATGCTAACATAAGGGCAAAAAAATGTAGCGGCAGCCAAATATTACTTCCATCATGAGCAGAAAGAATGTGTGTGGTAGAATACATGGTAAGGCCCGTGGGCTAGAGACTACAAGGTTTAAAAATCTACAAAATTCCAAAAGAGAGCTCATCCTTATTTTTATATCTTTTAGTATTGTAAAGGAATGAAACTAAATTTGGCATAGTCCATCTGTTTGATTAGAGAGAGAAAGAAACAAGAGTTACATTTTCTTGGCATGCAGATCTTTTATAAATCTTAACAGAGGGTGGTTTTCCAGATTTCACTGGAAATTATTTTGATGGTGATCACCAATTCTGCCAACATCAAGCATTCGGTCCACCACTTTTCTTTCCCTTTGTTTTTCCCCTAGATGTAGTCTTAATCTTCAGAACATAGAAGACTGCCTAGCACATAGGAGATACTCAGTAAAATGTATCCAATTCATTAATGGATGGATGGATGGATGCACAGGTGACGAGACTGGGCATAAGGAGATCTGGACTTTAATCCTAAGACAGTAGTATCATACCACCTAATGCAAATTACTATACATTACTTTTTACTGCAGTAAATATGTGGTGTTTGTGATGTATGTATCGTAGATTCCCAGATAAAATGTAAGCCAGGGAGATTTTTTTCTTTTCTGGCCATGCTGTGCAGCACAGGAGATAGTTTGTCAATGCTCCCTGCACTGGGGCTCTGGCATCTTAGCCACCAGACCACCAGGGAAGGCCCCAGAGATCTTTTCTTAATTGAACTATAGTTGATTTACAATGTTGGGTTTGTTTCTGGTGTACAGCAAAGTGATTCAGTTTATATATGTATAATGTATATATAGAAACCCATATGTACACATATGGGCTTCCCTGGTGCTCAGATGGTAAAGGATCTGCCTGCAGGTTCGGTCCCTGGGTCAGGAAGATCTCCTGGAGAAGGGAATGGCAACGCACTCCAGTACTCTTGCCTGGAGAATTCCATGGACAGAATAGTCTGGCAGACTATAGCCATGGTGGTTGAAAAGAGTCAGACACAACTGAGCAACTAACTCACAGACACACACACACATTTTTATATATATATATTTCAGTTTTATGTACATACATATTCAGTTTTATGTATATATATATATACACACACACACAAGATATAGAAACCATTATAATTCATTATAAGACATTGATTATAGTTTCCTATGTTATAGTAAGACCTTGTTGTTTATCTCTTTTATGTATAGTAATATCTGCTAACCCCGAATTTCTAATTTGTCTCTTTCTCCATTCTCCTGTCCCCTTTGGTAACTATAAGTTTTTTTTCTATGTCTGAGAATGTGTTTCTGTTTTGTAAATAAGTTCATTTGTATCAATTTTTTAGATTCCACATATAAGTATATCATATATTTGTCTTTGTCTGATTTATTTCACTTAGTATGATAATCTCTAGGTCTATCCATGTTGCTGTAAGTGGCATAATTTTATTCTTTTTTATGGCTGAGTAATATTCCAGTGTGTGTGTGTGTGTGTGTGTGTGTGTGTGTGTGTACATATATGCAGGCATGGGTTTCCCAGGTGGCTCAGCAGGAAAGAATCCATTTGCAATGCAGGAGCCATAGGCAATGCCAATTTGATCCCTGAGTCAGAAAGATCCCCTGGAAGAGGGCATGGTACTTGAGTATTGTTGCCTAGAGAATTCCATGGACAGAGGAATCCGATGGGCTACAGTCCATAGTGTTGCAGAGTTGGGCATGACTGCAGCTACATAGCACAGGTGCATGCGTGTATACCACATCTTTATCCATGTAAGTGTTGATGGACATGGAGGCTATTTCCATGTCTTGCCTATTGTAAATAGTGCCACTATGAATATTGGGGTGCATATATCTTTTCAAATTATTTTTTAAAATTTAATGTTTCTGCTAAAACAGTTTTCATGGAGTATAATGCTGAAATCAACAACAATAAGTTCTCTTAATTACTTTCACATTCCACTTACCAATACAGCCAACAATCATTTAATTATATTAATTTCCTTCAATTTCACGGATTTGTAAAAAAAAATTAACTTCCAATCAATACACAATAAACTAGGTCATTCTTCGTTGTACAATTTACATTTAACATAGTACCTGAATCATAATAGATACTTAATCATATTTGCTAAATAAAATTATTAAAATCACCCATCAAAATAGACTTTTCATCTCTTCCAGATTGATGGTAACTCTGTCTTTAGCTTTTTAAGAACTGTTTTCCACAGGGCCTGCACCAGTGTACATTCCTGTCAACAGTGTAGGAAGATTCCCTTTTCTCCACATCCTCTCCATTTATTGTTAGTAGATTTTTTGATGATGGTCTTTCTGACTGGTGTGAGGTGATACCACAGTAGTTTTGATTTCTCTAATAATGAGGGATTTGATTTAGGTCATACCTAAATGGTCTAGTGGTTTTCCCTACTTTCTTCAATTTAAGTCTGAATTTGGCAATAAGGAGTTCGTGATCTGGGCCACAGTCAGCTCCTGGTCTTGCTTTTACTGACTGTATAGAGCTTCTCCATCTTTGGCTGCAAAGAATATAATCAATCTGATTTCAGTGTTGACCATCTGGTGATGTCCATGTGTAGAGTCTTCTCTTGTGTCATTGGAAGAGGGTGTTTGCTATGACCAGTGCATTTTCTTGGCAAAACTCTATTAGTCTTTGCCCTGCTTCATTCCATATTCCAAGGCCAAATTTGCCTGTTACTCCAGGTGTTGCTTGACTTCCTACTTTTACATTCCAGTCCCCTATAATGAAAAGGACATCTTTTTTGGGTGTTAGTTCTAAAAGGTGTTGTAGGTCTTCACAGAACCATTCAACTTCAGCTTCTTCAGTGTTACTGGTTGGGGCATAGACTTGGAGATCAGCCTTGGGTTTTCTTTGGAAGGAATGATGCTAAAGCTGAAACTCCAGTACTTTGGCCACCTCATGTGAAGAGTTAACTCATTGGAAAAAGACTCTGATGCTGGGAGGGATTGGGGGCAGGAGGAGAAGGGGACGACAGAGGATGAGATGGCTGATGGCATCACCGACTCGCTGGATATGAGTCTGAGTGAACTCCGGGAGTTGGTGATGGACAGGGAGGCCTGGTGTGCTGCGATTCATGGGGTCGCAAAGAGTTGGACACGACTGAGCGACTGAACTGAACTGAACTGAATAATGAGGGATGTTGAGCATCTTTCCATGTGCCTGTTGGCCATCTGTATGTCTTCTTTAAAATATAAAGCCAGAGATTTTAACTTCAAATGCACACATGGGCCAGATAACTAATAGAAATGAGGGGGAAAGGGTGCAAGTAATAAAATAAGGAATAGTGGGGACTGTGGTCACCTGCAGAGCACGAGGGCCTCTCAGTGTTTTTAAAATGATGGGCGCTGAACATAACACACATGCAGTCCAAGTGCACGTACAGCGCAAGCTCCTTCACAAAAGCAACAGTTTCTAAAATATCTCTACTCTACACAAATACAGAGATAGGGAAGTAAGAAAAATATTAATTGCCACAACTTATCTAGTGCCTAGAACCGTTCTAAATTTCATCCAGCTTAATCTTAGGTCATAAATATAATTACCTTCATTTTATACAAGGAAATTAAGACCTAGTACATAGTAAATATATACTGATTGCTCTGTTAAATTGGATGGTAAAAACAGCACAGCAAAGAACAAAGTAGTATGACGCTAAGCTGAACCCCCAATCTACACGAGAGACGCACACTCCAAGGGAGAGTCTTGGTGGCTTACAGGACAATCTTTCCCAAGAGTCATAATAGATTTAAGGCTGAGAGCTCTGACTGAACATTGGACACAGATGTGTTAGGAATAGTTCCGTTCCTTTAAGCTGCTCAGGGGATGTTCCTACTTCAGTTGTTGTCTAGTCACTCAGTCATGTCTGATTCCTTGCGACCCCAAGGACTGCAGCACCCCAGGCTTCCCTGTTCTTCGCCATCTCCTGGAATTTGCTCAAATACTTGTCCATTGAGTCAGTGATGCCATCCAACCATATCATCCTTTGTTGCCCTCTTCTCCTGCCCTCAATCTTCCCAGCATCAGGGTCTTTTCCAGTGAGTTGGTTCTTCACATCACATGGCCAAAGTATTGGAGCTTCAGCTTCAGCCTTTCCAGTGAATATTCAAGGTTGATTTCCTTTAGGATTGACTGGTTTGATCTCCTTGCTGTCCAAAGGACTCTCAAGAGTCTTCTCCAGCACCACAATTTGAAAGCATCCAGTTCTTTGACATTCAGCCTTCTTTATGTTCCAACTCTCACATCCATACATGACTACTGGAAAGACCATAGCTTTGACTATACAGACCTTTGTTGGCAAAGTGATGTCTCTATTTTTTAATATGCTGTCTAGGTTTGTCATAGCTTTTTCCTACCTCAGAGCTGACTCTAATTCTTTTTCATGAACTGGTGAGTAGGACCACTTGCTTCCAGTCCCCCCATCTCTGCCTTTTTCCCCAAAACATGCCCTTTCCAGGTGCCTGATTGAGTTACCCCTGAAAGGAATGCTCAACACATGTTTGCTACACAGAGAGACGGCTTGGCCCAGAGTATGAAGCTCTAGCTCTTCCTGTCTCAACTAAGAGACAGTATAGTGATTGAGAACTGGATTTCTGGAGTCAGGCAGGCCTGACTTAATATTCCTCAGCTACTTAAAGCTAAGTGATTTCTCAGAGGCAGATTTCTCATCTGTAAAATTAGGATGAAAATACTAGTTCTTGCTCATTGTTCTGTGAGGAGGATGAATTGAAATAAATCACCTAAGCCATTAAGCCAGCTAAGCCATACACCTAAGTCACTAAGCACAGTGTATACGTGCTCATGTTCAGTTGTGTTGGACTCTTTGTGACCCCATGGACTGTAGCCCATCGGGCTCCTCTGACTATGGGATTTCCCAGGCAAGGATACTGGAGTGGGTTGCCATTTCCTTCTCCCAGGGATCTTTCCAACCCAGGGATTGAACCCAGGTCTCCTGCATTGGCAGGCAGATTCTTTACCACTGAAGCCACTTGGGAAGCTCCATAAGCACAGTCACTGGCCTGTAACAAACCTTAGTGATAGTCATTTCAGAATTATTTTGTATCCCTTTGCCTTTGAGGCAGTTGGTGAACTCTGTATCCCCAGGGATTACTAAAGCAAGACCACATACCCAGGTTGTGGCTTTTTTTTTTTTTTTTTTCTTTTTTAAGCTCAACAGATAACTAAAGAAAGAGAAGGCAAGTCTACACATGGATTACCTACTGCTTACCACTCATCAGACATCATGGGAGCTGCTTTATCTTTTTAATCTCTTGTAACCTTACACAGTCCAGGTGGGAATGAAAGTTGAATTTTATTGCTCCTGTATATCTAATGTTTCTCAAAGAGCATTCCCTGGACCCATGAGCATTAGAATCGCCTGAGTAGGTATCTGATCTGCAGCCTCAGAGTTTCTGGAGCAAGGCAGATCCTTTGATTTAGTACTTGTATCATTTATCTAAAACTTGAGTTTATATTTTCTTATATTTGATATGTAAACATGTCATTTCTTCCTGGTAAGTTCTCTAAAATGAGGACTGTGTTTTCTAGTTTTCTTGTAACCCCAGCAGTGTACAGCTCAATCCTATACACACAGACCTTTGGGAATTAGTAGAATCTCTGGCTGGGTTTAGCTTTGTGCCCTGCAATGTCTTGACCTGTCAATGCCGAAAGATTGATAGATACATCAAATCAGAATGGCAGTTCACCAATACTATTTAATATGCAACTGTGAGTCTTTGACCAATAACTTCTAATTGTCAGTGGTGTTCTTTTCATTTAATGTGCTGCAGTTGCTGTCTTATTGATCAGGGAGGAAAATTAACAAATCTGGACATTAACCCTCCAGATTCCTCTATCCATGAAATTCTCCAGGCAAGAATACTGGAATGGGTTGCCATGACCTCATCCAGGGGATCTTCCCAACCCAGGGATTGAACCTGGGTCTCTTGCATTGCAGGCAGTTTCTTTATCATCTGAGCCACGAGGGAAACAACCCCTGAAAGGTGAGACCCCTAACAAGTTTCAGTGTTTGTGAAGTAGAAACTCACAGGTTCTCCTTTCACAGAAAGCTAGGCCCCTTCTGTCCAAAATGGTTATTCAACATTTAAATGCATGAATTGAAATTATTTTTATTGCAGGATCAGCCATGATAGGGGCTAACTTTAGGGAAAAGGAAGAACTTGTTACCTTATGATGTGTTTGCTCCTGAGCAATTGAGAGGTTTGCCGTATGTTTTTACGATAATTTTCTTTGAGGTTCCATAAACACCTTACGGAATGTGGAGGTTCCACCATCAGAGTCATATGAGAGCTTTTCCAGTTCCCTAATGTCATTAACCCAGCTGCTTTGGTTGCTGTGACATGCAATTATTTCTCCTACATTGAAAAAGTGATTCTCTGATCTCCAACCCATTAACCTTGTTTGATCTTAACAAGCTGAAAAATGTTTGGAATCTAAGCTTATGATCTCGGCGTGACTTTTTTTCTTTTAATTCACAGTAGCTTTCCGCTCCCCCTCCCTTTCTCTTTTTCAGGATCAACACTCTGTGGTAGGCCAGAACTCCGGCCCCAGTCCAAGTCCCAACCCCTGCTCAAATCCAAACACTGGAAGTGGTTACATGAACTCTCAGCAATCACTGTTGAATCAGCAATTGATGGGAAAGAAACAGACTCTACAGAGGCAGATCATGGAGCAGAAACAGCAGCTTCTCCTCCAGCAGCAGATGCTGGCTGATGCGGTAAAATGTTCTCCTAATCCCTACTGTGCATACCTGTTGGCCCAACAGAAGGAATTCATCAATTTCCATTTCTACTTGCTGCCTTGTATCTGTGTCCCTCTATGACACAGCAATCAGGGTGCCTTAACTCTAAGAGAGATTAATTCCATACATAAAGTGCTACAGGGCAAAAAAAAAAACAAAAAACAAAAAACTTGATTTACCAGGTGCTGGACAGTTGGAATCCACAGCACCTGGGCTGATTAGCCCTGCCCAGCCCAGGAATGTTCAGAAGCACCACATGGGCCTTGGAATCAGGAAAAAGAAACCAGTGTTGTTTCACAGCGCCCAGGGGCAGAAAATGGGACAAAACTTTAATCAACTCAAATCCAAACTGCTTTTAGAGATAAAAGAGTTTTCACAACAGCTTTAAAAGCCAGTGTGGAGTTCCAAAACTTAAAATTTGGCTTCCAAAATAAAGCATCTCCGAATAGATTTCTTTTTTTTTTTTTAAGGAAACTGAAAGTGTTTCCCACTTTCATTACATTTAAGTGGCCTTACCTTAAAGGCAAGGTCATTCTCTTCCACCTATTACCTAAGTATGTGCTCATCCCTTCTGTATTCTCAAACTCATACTTTCAACAACTGATCCAAACCCTTCCTGCCTCCTAAGACCAAAGCCCTTTCTCCAGATTTTCTTCATTCCCTTCAAACTGTTTGGTCAAATTAAAGAAGAAAGAGGAAAATTAACCATCTCCTGGTTGATAGATCTAAGGTACACAGAAAATAAAATGACAAATTTATCCTCAAGGAGCTTTGCAGTGAGCAGAAACCCAGGTGTAATAAGGGCTATAATTTATTCAGTAAATATTTACTAATTCATAATGGGGCTACAGCCATAAACAAGACAACTCTCTCTGTCCTTAAGGAGCTTAGAGCCTTCTGGGGCTGTCAAACAGGCAATTGTAATATATATGATTAAACACTGTGCTGTGGGAACTACCAGAAATGGTTTCAGAGAGGAAGTTATAGCTACTGAAGATCTGAAGGTGAAGAAGGAGATGGAAGGAAGAACAGGGGAGTGTCCAACCAGAAGAACCAGCGTATTCACAGACTCAGGCACAATAAAGTATACAACATATTAGGCTTGCTGGGGGAGGTCATGTATACACAGATAGGGAATGAGGTTAAGAGGCTAGAGATCAGAGACCAGAGGCATTTGCAAATCAGAATTTGCATTGTCTGAAAAGCAATGAAGAGGACTTTAAAGCATTTTAAACAAGTACTTGATTCAGACTTGATTTGCAGCATACTAAGCACTTTCCAAGTAGCACTAGTGGTAAAGATCTTGCCTGCCAATTCAGGAGACATAAGAGATGTGGGTTCGTCCCTGGGTCGGGAAGATCCCCTGGAGGAACACATGGCAACCCACTCCAGTATTCTAGCCTGGAGAATCCCAGGGACAGAGGAACCTGGCAGGCTACGGTCCATAGGGTCGCAAAGAATCAGACGCGACTGAAGTAACTTAGCAACAAATAAGTACAAGATTCAGATTTGATTTGCATTATAATAAAGGTATAAAGGGCTCCCCAGGTGGTTCAGTGGTAAAGATTCTGCCTGCCAATGAGAGAGACATAGATTTGATCCCTGGGTTGGGAAGATTCCCTGGAGAAGGAAATGGCAACCCACTGCAGTATTCTTGCCTTGGAAATCCCATGAACAGAGGAGCCTGGTGGGCTACAGTCCAGGGGGTCCCAAAGAGTTGATTTTTGGGGGGCCTTCCCTGGTGGTTCAGACTGTAAAGAAGCCGCCAACAATGCAGAAATTACGGATTTGATCCCTGGGTCGGGAGGGTGGCTGGAGACCAAAAGGTATAGCCTAATGTGTGTATTTGTTGGTTAGTTTGAGACTGTATTATGAAATATTTAATTCATAGTGAAAAGTATAAATCATAATATAACAATCATTTTTTTTAAGACATGACAAAATGGAATTAATTTTAGAGTCCAGAGCATGTGAAAAGAAATAGTGAGAAATAAATTTGTTTGACTCAAATAAGGAATAGTGAGTAATAGACTTATGGGTGAACTTGAATGCTGCCCTAAGATATAGGGGAACCACTGACCGGATGGCTAAATGACACAACTAATTTCTACCATAAATCACAGTTTTGAAAACTCCATTCCTCCTACCCCCTCCCTCCCTTTTGATGATCTTCATAAACAATACAGCTTGGAAACAAGGGCAGTAGATTAGAATAACAGGTAATCTAAGATTGGCTCACTGGGTACACGTTCATCACTGCCATCAACACTACTAATCTGTTGATTTACAGCAGGCAGAGGCTGAATTTCTGGATTTTCAGCTCACATTAAAAGGCAAGGAGATGTCCCCTGAGGGTTTTATCTTGCCCCATCCTAGCTCCCATGGAGCCCCGTTGAGTCACCACGGGGACAGGTGCAAGGACAGGGGCATAAGCTATGGGAGATGAATGGGAATGAGGCTGCTGTTTTTGTGATTTTTATAAGCCATTCACATTTCTTTTTGTTTGGCCACCATTGAGGGTGCTTGTGCTTTTTAGCATATCCAGGAAGAAACCGACTTTGATGCCACTTTACATTAGCATATGCTTTGTAGTCATTTGCAGTCAGTTGGCAAGGCTAGATAGGCGCCTAAATTGAGACATTTTTCTCATAAAAGCGTATTATCCTTATTCTCTATTATTCTCCCACCAGCGAGACACAGAGAAGAGAGATGAGTAGAACTTGTTAACAATGGGCATCAGAATCACCAACGTGTTTTGTGTACCTACTATGTGCCAGGCACCATGCTGAGTTTTTACAGAATTAGAAGGATTAATCCTTTCAAGGGGAGTTTGAGGGAGGTCCTAGAATTATCCACATTTTACATTTTGAGACGGCAAAATTGAGGCAAGACAGATATGGGCCACAGAAGATGATTTCTATGTTAGCTTTTCGGGTCCAAGATATCAGAATATGAGACACTAGTTGTGAAGTTAAATTTCATGTTGCACAAAAATAATTTACAGGGGTGGCCTGTGGGTTTCCACTTGCTTAGACTGGGGGTTCTCTGGCAAACAGAGCCATCTTCATTCAGTGTTGGAGTCTTCTCTTTGCTGCTCTTCACCACAAAGGGAAGCACCATAAAGCGACAAGATGTCTGTTCTATCACAGCCCATATTTAAGGCCATGAACTCTATCTCATTTGTGAACAAGTACTTTAAGAAACTCAGGTTCCAGAGATACATATGTTACTCTTTGAACAACCTAAGTAACCCCTCAGGAGAACAAAATATCAATAAGTAGGTTGAATATACGTGAAAATAAACCCAGATTTGAAATCTAGTCCTTAATGGAGAACCAAGGGCCTAAATTTCAATTGTGTATGCACGAATTCTGTTTTCTTGAACAAAACACCTAATTACATAAGAAAATAGGATGGATGCTTCTGAAAAAGAAGACTTCAGAAAGTCCCATGCTTGGCATAAAAATCAAAACTGTCAGCTTGCACAATAGTTTACAGCCAGGAATGGTTGAATATTGCCACATTTGGGTTCATGGAACATCTCAAGCTGTTTCTTGAACATTTAGGGTTTGGGCAAAACCAGAAAGAGTTTCACCAACCACTTTTTCCCTTAATTTGTAAACCCATGTTTAAAAGAAATGTAATCCATATGTTTCTGATTCATTTACACTTAGCTCATCAAAATTGTGTTTTATATGAATTACTTGATGCCCCAAATTCCCTCTGAGCCTTTCAAGTCTTTCTCCTTAGAAACAAGAATTTGAATTTGGTTTGTTGTTGTTTTAAAGCCACTTATTTTCCCTTTATAGTTGATTTATTCAACTTAGAAGGTTTGGAATTTGATGGGAAACTGAGAAATACATGGTTTAAGTGGGTTCTAAATTAGGTAGTCCACATTTGACTTCCATCTAATTTACCCATCTGTTACAAGGTTTTCTTTTCTATTTATTGATTTTTTCTGTAACTATATTGTATCTACTATTATGAGCAAGAATCCTTTAGAAGACATGGAGTAGCCATCATAGTCAACAAGAGTCTGAAATGCAGTACTTGGATGCAATCACAAAAACAACAGAATGATCTCTGTTCGTTTCCAAGGCAAACCATTCAATACCACAATAATCCAAGGTTTTGCCCCAACCAATAACATCCAAAAAGCTGAAGTTGAATGGTTCTATGAAGACTTACAAGACCTTCTAGAACTAATACCCAAAAAAGTTGTCCTTTTCATCATGGGGACTGGAATGCAAAAGTAGGAAGTCAAGAGATAATTGGAGTAACAGGCAAATTTGGCCTTGGAGTACAAAATGAAACAGGGCAATGGCTAACTGAGTTTTGCCAAGAGAATGCCCCAGTCATAGTAAACACCCTCTTCCAACAACAAAAGAGATGACTCAACGCATGGACACACCAGATGGTCAATACCGAAATCAGATTGATTATATTTTTTGCAGCCAAAGATGAAGAAGCTCTATACAGCCAGCAAAAAAAAGACCGGGAGCTGACTATGGCTCCGATCATGAACTTCTTATTGCCAAATTCAGCCTTAAATTAAGGAAAGTAGGGAAAACCACTAGACCATTCAGGTATGACCTAAATCAAATCCCTTACGATTATACAATGGAAGTGACAAATAGATTCAAGGGATTAGATCTGATGAGTGCCTGAAGAACTGTGGATGGAGGTTCCTGACATTGTATAGGAGGCAGTGATTAAAACCATCCCCAAGGAAAAGAAAGGCAAAATGATTGTCTGAGGAGGACTTACAAATAGCTGTGAAAACAGAAGGTAAAGGCAAAGGAGAAAATGAAAGATGTCCCCATTTGAATGCAGAGTTCCAAAGAATAGCAAGGAGAGATAAGAAAGCCTTCCTCAGGGATCAATGCAAAAAATAGAGGAAAACAATAGAATGGGAAAGAATAGAGATTTCTTCAAGAAAATCAGAGATTCCAAGGGAACATTTCATGCAAAGATGGGCACAAAAAGGACAGAAATGGTATGGACCTAACAGAAGCAGAAGATATTAAGAAAAGGTGGCAAGAATACACAGAAGAACTATACAAAAAAGATCTTCATGACCCAGATGACCATGATGGTGTGATCACTCACCTAGAGCCAGACATCCTGGAATGTGAAGTCAAGGGGACTTTAAGAAGCATCACTATGAACAAAGCTAGTGGAGGCGATGAGATTCCAGTTGAGCTAAAAGATGATGCTGTGAAAGTGCTGCCCTCAATATGCCAGCAAATTTGGAAAACTCAGCAGTGGCCACAGGACAGGAAAAGGTTTTCATTTCAATTGCAAAGAAAGGCAATGCCAAAGGATGTTCAAACTACCACACAATTGCACTCATCTCACACGCCAGCAAAGTAATGCTCAAAATTCTCCAACCTATGCTTCAAGAACAGTATGTGAACCAAGAACTTCCAGTGTTCAAGCTCGATTTAGAAAAGGCAGAGAAACCAGACATCAAATGCCAGCATCTATTGGATCATGGAAAAAGCAAAAGAGTTCCAGAAAAACATCTACTTCTGCTTTATTGATTACACCAAAGCCTTTGACTGTGTGGATCACAACAAACTATAGAAATTCTTAAAGAGATGGAAAATTCTTAAATACCAGACCACATTACCTGCCTGAGAAATGTGTATGCTGGACAAGAAGCAACAGTTAGAACTGCACATGGAACAACAGACTATTTCCAAATTGGGGAAGGAGTACATCAAGGCTGTACATTGTCACCCTGCTTATTTAACCTATATGCAGGGTACATCATGTGAAATGCTGGGCTGGATGAAGCACAAGCTGGAATCAAGATTGCAGGGAGAAATATCAATAACCTCAGATATTCAGATGACACCACTCTTATGGCAGAAAGGATGAACTAAAGAGTCTCTTGATGAAAGTGAAAGAGGAGAGTGAAAAAGCTGGCTTAAAACTCAACATTCAAAAAACTAAGATCATAGCATTTGGTCCCATCACTTCATGGCAAATAGATGGGGAAACAATGGAAACAGTGACAGACTTAATTTTCTTCGGCTTCAAAATCACTGAAGATGGTGACTGCAGCCATGAAATTAAAAGACGCTTGCTCCTTGGAAGAAAAGCTATGACCAAACTAGATAGCATATTAAAAAGCAGAGACATTGCTTTCCCAACAAAGGTCCATCTAGTCAAAGCTGTGTTTTTCCAGTAGTCATGTATGGATGTAAGAGTGGACCATAAAGAAGGCTGAGTGGCAAAGAATTGATATTTTTGAACTGTGGTGTTGAAGAAGACTCTTGAGAGTCCCCTGGACTGCAAGGAAATCCAACCAGTCAATCCTAAAGGAAATTGGTTCTGAATATTTATTGGAAAGATTGATGTTGAAGCTGAAACTCCAATACTTTGGCCACCTGATGCAAAGAACTGACTCATTGGAAAAGATCCTGATGGTTGGAAAGATTGAAGGCAGAGAAGGGGATGACAGAGGATGAGATGGCTGGATGGCATCACTGACTGGATGGACATGAGTTTGAGTAAACTCCAGGAGTTGATGATGGACAGGGAGGCTTGACATGCTGCAGTCCATGGGGTCGCAAAGAGTCGAACACAACTGAGTGACTGAACTGAACCGAACCTATGCCAATTATTTTTATCTTTGAAAAATTGAGTTTCTTTGAGCTTCATGTAAAGTTGCAGTGAAACATTCCAAAAACTTCCTGACCCATAATGAGAAAGACAAAAGCATTTCCTGATGTCCAGAACTGATATGAAACTCACAGCAAGGCTATTTTGTTTTCCATTGGACTTAAACAATTTTACAAAATACGAAGCTCAGACAGTATTGCTCTGAGACCATGATAAAATGAGACAAAAGAAGGGCACCTCATAATTTTGTCTACAAACTGGCACAAACAAGGTCACTGTGCAACTCACAAAATAGGAAAATTTCCCATATTTTGCTGAATGCATGACAAATAGTTCTTTACTCAGTGATAGAATCTACCTCACTTTCTGATAGCTTTTAACCTAGAAGAAATCCTCGCTTCCTTAGACCCTGCCTAAGTCACCTAATCAAAGCCCAAATCCTGTAATATTCTAATACAGTTCTGCCCAAATCCTGTAATATTCCAATACAGTTCTGCTGAGACACTGTGTTGTCCCTTATGATGTGTTTTCATCTTCCCTCCAATGAATGGTAAACCCAACAGGTGTGCTCCTGTTCCTGAATGCAAATCCATGTGCCTGTCACACAGTGAGTCCAAGCAACACAAAATGTCAAAGCTTGGAGCAGAGAAAGATTTATTGCAGGGCCAAGGAGACAGGTGGTCATGCCTCCAAACTCCAAAACCCCAGGAGGGTTTCATTAAAGCACTTCTAAAGGCAAGGTGAGGGAGGCAGTGGTCAGTTATGGCAAACTTCTTGGTGTCAGAATTCTTTGTTTTGCAACTGTCCAGGTTGGTCAGGTGACAATGCTCCTGAAAACCTCTAAAAGACAGATGTTATTCTCTGTTCTGCAATTTTTTATCTCTATATGAATGGACTCTTAAAGATCAGTGCCCTGAGAATGGGATAACTCGTATATTTCAGGCTCTAGGCAACATTCTTTTACAGAAGGTGCAGAGTCAGCATGACTAAGCACAGCCAACAGAGCACAAAGGTTAAAGGAAAAAGGAGCAGAGCTAACATGGAGTTAGATTTGTTCTTCCCCGCTACATTTGTGGTATTCTTTGGCCTCATATGGGCCTTCCCAGGTGGCTCAGATGATAAAGAATGTGCCTGCAACTCGGGAGACCCAGGTTCGATCCATGGGTTGGGAAGGTCCCCTGGAGAAGGGAATGGCAACTCACTCCAGTATTCTTGCCTGGAGAATTCCATGGACAGAGGAGCCTGATGGGCTGCAGAACATGGAGTCACAAAGATTCGAACACAACTGAGCGACGAACACTTGGCCTCATATAAACAATGCCCCTATTTCCTCTGTTCACCTCCAAACTCACCTACTCTAAAGATCTAAATGTACCTCATACCAGAAAGAAAAAAAGAAGGGAATCTGGGAAATGTCTGGACTCTGAGAATGGGGTACAGGGAAACGAAGCAGCAAGAGACCCTTGTATCATGTGATCAGAAAGCCTAAGTTTTTGACTCAGGATCGGGTTTCAGTTCTGCTACTGTGTAATCTTGGACAAGTTACTCAACCTAAGGAAGCTTCTGTTCATGGATTTAGGGAGGTCCAAGAGGACCGTCTCTTGGTGGGCGTTGGTAAAGACACAAAGAAGAAGCTGAGGTCTTACCCATGGCTGAAACAAGTTTATTGAAGAAAGAATAGAAAGAGCAGAAAAAACAGAAAGAGAACGTCAAGAGAGAGGTGGGCCAAGCCAAGAGAGGTACTGGCACCAGAGTGATGAGGCGGGGGCAAAGTGGGGGAGGATGTTAAAGATGCGGCTTTTACCATTCATTTAGGTAGGCGTGGGCTGACAGTTTTGATTGCCAGTTGTGAGCTACATAACAACAGTTGCCTTTTCCATAATTCAGCCTGTTATAATCAGATGCATGTGTATACAGACTATTTATGAATCCTTAACAGGACTGAAAAAGGTCAGTTTTCATTCCAATCCCAAAGAAAGGCAATGTCAAAGAATGCTCAAACTACCGGACAATTGCCCTCATCTCACATGCTAGTAAAGTAATGCTCAAAATTCTCCAAGCCAGGCTTCAGCAATATGTGAACAGTGAAATTTCATATGTTTAAACTGGTTTTAGAAAAGGCAGAGAAACCAGAGATCAAATTGCCAACATCCGTTGGATCATCAAAAAAGCAAGAGAGCTCTAGAAAAACATTAATTTCTGCTTTATTGACTATGCCAAAGCCTTTGACAGTATGGATGACAATAAACTGTGGACAATTCTGAAAGAGATGGGAATACCAGACCACCTGACCTGCCTCTTGAGAAACCTAGATGCAGGTCAGGAAGCAACAGTTAGAACTGGACATGGAACAACAGACTAGTTCCAAATAAGAAAAGGAATACGTCAAGGCTGTATATTGTCACCCTGCTTATTTAACTTCTATGCAGAGTACATCATGAGAAACACTGGACTGGAAGAAACACAAGCTGGAATCAAGATTGCTGGGAGAAATATCAGTAACCTCAGATATGCAGATGACACCACCTTTATGGCAGAAAGTGAAGAGGAACTTGATGAAAGGAAGCCTCTTGATAAAAGTGAAAGAGGAGAGTGAAAAAGTTGGCTTAAAGCTCAACATTCAGAAAACAAAGATCATAGCATCTGGTCCTATCACTTCATGGGAAATAGATGAGGAAACAGTGGAAACAGTGTTAGACTTTATTTTTTTTGGTCTCCAAAATCACTGCAGATGGTAACTGCAACCATGAAATTAAAAGACACTTACTCCTTGGAAGAAAAGTTATGACCAACCTAGATAGCATATTCAAAAGCAGATACATTACTTTGCCGACTAAGGTCCGTCTAGTCAAGGCTATGGTTTTTCCTGTGATCATGTATGGATGTGAGAGTTGGACTGTGAAGAAGGCTGAGCGCCGAAGAATTGATGCTTTTGAAGTGTGGTGTTGGAGAAGACTCTTGAGAGTCCCTTGGACTGCAAGGAGATCCAACCAGTCCATTCTGAAGGAGATCAACTCTGGGATTTCTTTGAAGGGAATGATGCTGAAGCTGAAACTCCAGTACTTTGGCCACTTCATGCGAAGAGTTGACTCATTGGAAAAGACTCTGATGCTGGGAGGGATTGGGGGCAGGAGGAGAAGGGGACGACGGAGGATGAGATGGCTGGATGGCATCACGGACTCAATGGACGTGAGTCTGAGTGAACTCCGGGAGTTGGTGATGGACAGGGAGGCCTGGCATGCTGCGATTCATGGGGTATGGATCATCAAAAAAGCAAGAGAGCTCTAGAAAAACATTAATTTCTGCTTTATTGACTATGCCAAAGCCTTTGACAGTATGGATGACAATAAACTGTGGACAATTCTGAAAGAGATGGGAATACCAGACCACCTGACCTGCCTCTTGAGAAACCTAGATGCAGGTCAGGAAGCAACAGTTAGAACTGGACATGGAACAACAGACTAGTTCCAAATAAGAAAAGGAATACGTCAAGGCTGTATATTGTCACCCTGCTTATTTAACTTCTATGCAGAGTACATCATGAGAAACACTGGACTGGAAGAAACACAAGCTGGAATCAAGATTGCTGGGAGAAATATCAGTAACCTCAGATATGCAGATGACACCACCTTTATGGCAGAAAGTGAAGAGGAACTTGATGAAAGGAAGCCTCTTGATAAAAGTGAAAGAGGAGAGTGAAAAAGTTGGCTTAAAGCTCAACATTCAGAAAACAAAGATCATAGCATCTGGTCCTATCACTTCATGGGAAATAGATGAGGAAACAGTGGAAACAGTGTTAGACTTTATTTTTTTTGGTCTCCAAAATCACTGCAGATGGTAACTGCAACCATGAAATTAAAAGACACTTACTCCTTGGAAGAAAAGTTATGACCAACCTAGATAGCATATTCAAAAGCAGATACATTACTTTGCCGACTAAGGTCCGTCTAGTCAAGGCTATGGTTTTTCCTGTGATCATGTATGGATGTGAGAGTTGGACTGTGAAGAAGGCTGAGCGCCGAAGAATTGATGCTTTTGAAGTGTGGTGTTGGAGAAGACTCTTGAGAGTCCCTTGGACTGCAAGGAGATCCAACCAGTCCATTCTGAAGGAGATCAACTCTGGGATTTCTTTGAAGGGAATGATGCTGAAGCTGAAACTCCAGTACTTTGGCCACTTCATGTGAAGAGTTGACTCATTGGAAAAGACTGATGCTGGGAGGGATTGAGGGCAGGAGGAGAATGGGACAACAGAGGATGAGATGGCTGGATGGCATCACTGACTCGATGGACGTGAGTCTGAGTGAACTCCTGGTGTTGGTGATGGACAAGGAGGCCTGGCGTGCTGCGATTCATGGGGTCGCAAAGAGTCGGACATGACTGAGCAACTGAACTGAACTGAATAGGCTCCCGGCTGCCTAAGGTCACTTGAGGACACAGCTTTGCATCAATGGCCATGCACAGGAGTTGGAGAAGCCCCACTGGTTAGTTTGTATCCACTGGCTACCTAGGGCACATGTGCAGGAGTTGGACTGGTCTCTCATTATTTTGTAGCCTATCTGTGAGTTCTCCTGTGCCTCATTGGGGCGTGTCTGGGGTGGGGTTTAGCGATCAGCTTGCTGATCTTCGGCCAGGCCATCCCTCAGGCCTAACTTCCTACCTAACACTTGCATTCCTTATCAATTAATTAGGAATAATCAACCTTATGAAAGGGAAAATGAGATGATATGCACAGAATGCCTATGTCAGTTATCTGATAGGTGAAGGGAAGTTGCTCAGTTCAACTCTTTTCGAGGCTCCTCTGTCCATGGGATTTTCCAGGCAAGAGTACTAGAGTGGGTTGCCATTTCCTTCTCCAGAGAATCTTCCCTACCCAGGAATCAAACCTGGGTCTCCCATATTGTGAGCAGACGCTTTGTCCTCTAAGACAGCAGGGAAGCCTCTAAAGTTATCTCCTCCTATCTCTCAGGTTGCCAAATTTAGCAAATAAAAACACAGAATACCTGAGTGTCCTGCATTTTATCTGACAGTCTTATTCCTACACCTTCCACACATAGTGGGACCATAAGTACATAAAGGTACCAAAGTATATCAGGTGAGCTACAAAAAAAAACTAGAAATACCTATCTCTGAAGTCACAGAAAATCTGTCCTCTCTGAAAGCTAACTGCAAAGTAAAGAAAATGAAAGTAGTTACTAGACTCAAAACACATGTTGAATGTTAATGAGAGGTGGAAACTAAACTTTTATGAAGGAAATTGAAATCTGAAAGATCAGTCTCTAAATAAGGTTCATGATTCGCCACTGACTTGAAAACATGAAAAAAAAAAAAAAAACTAAGATCCATGATTCTTAACTATGACTGCAAAATTGTTCTTACCTTTTGAATAACAGTGTTTATTAAGAATTTGTTACCTTTTGAATAATAATATTCTTACCTTTTTGAATAACAATCTATACATTTTTACAAGTAAGAAACTATACATTTTTATAAGTGAGAAACTAACAATGCAGTTTATTATATTTTCATTTGTGTTTTCTAGGAGAAAATTGCTCCACAAGATCAGATAAACAGACATTTGACAAGGCCACCCCCAGACTATAAAGACCAAAGAAGAAATGTGGGCAACATGCAACCAACTGCTCAGTATTCTGGTAAGTGTTCTTAAAAATTAACAAAAATCCTAACTGTGAAGAGGAGAAAAACTGTTCAGTTGTTAATATTCACTTCTTTCATCCTTTCATATTTAATTGTAACATCTTTATTAGACTCCTTCTCTAGCTCCATTTAACTTTCAATCAGGACCAAACTGGACTATTTTTTAGTTCAAGCATCAGTTTTTCTAACTTATTTTTGTTCCTCAATCATGGTTTTCACTGCTCTTGGGATTACCTCTGAGAGTCTAAAAAGCATAAATATTTTCTAAATGCTAGGTTCAACCATTCTTCTCTGAACAGCACATTTTGACTCAGACAGTATAAATAAGCAGACGTTTCACCCTCACGGTCCCATTTGTAACTTGCATAGAGTCCAATCTTTCTGTCTCCACTTTGGCCTCATCTCTCTAAAACAAATAGCCCTATTACCAAAAAATAATTGAAAAGCAAATTATGTCTTTAGCAAGTATCTCAAAAATGCCAAACATGGATTACATGTAAAATGTAAAACAAGGAACTTCCCTGGTGGTGCAGTGGTTAAGGCCCCTACCTCCCAATGCATGGGGCCCAGGTTTGATCCCTGGTCAGTTCAGTTCAGGCGCTCAGTCATGTCTGACTCTTTGCGACCCCATGAATTGCAGCACACCAGGCTTCCCTGTCCAGCACCAACTCCCGGAGTTCACTCAGACTCACGTCCATCGAGTCAGCGATGCCATCCAGCCATCTCATCCTCTGTTGTCCCATTTTCCTCCTGCCCCAAATCCCTCCCAGCATCAGAGTCTTTTCCAATGAGTCAACTCTTCACATGAGGAGGCCAAAGTACTGGAGTTTCAGCTTTAGCATCATTCCTTCCAAAGAACACCCAGGGCTGATCTTCAGAATGGACTGGTTGGATCTCCTTGCAGTCCAAGGGACTCTCAAGAGTCTTCTCCAACACCACACTTCAAAAGCATCAATTCTTTGGCGCTCAGCCTTCTTCACAGTCCAATTCTCACATCCATACATGATCACAGGAAAAACCATAGCCTTAACGAGACAGACCTTTGTTGGCAAAGTAATGTATCTGCTTTTCAATATGCTATCTAGGTTGGTTATAACTTTTCTTCCAAGGAGTAAGTGTCTTTTAATTTCATGGCTGCAGTCACCATTGCAGTGATTTTGGAGCCCCCCAAAATAAAGTCTAACACTGTTTCCACTGTTTCCCCATCTATTTCCCATGAAGTGATGGGACCAGATGCCATGATCTTCGTTTTCTGAATGTTGAGCTTTAAGCCAACTTTTCCACTCTCCACTTTCATTTTCAAGAGGCTTTTTAGTTCCTCTTCCTTTTCTGCCATAAGGGTGGTGTCATCTGCATATCTGAGGTTATTGATATTTCTCCCTGAAATCTTGATTCCAGCTTGTGCTTCTTCCAGCCCAGCATTTCTCATGAGGTACTCGGCATATAAGTTAAATAAGCAAGGTTTCTTGGTCTCATGGCAACACTGTTTATAATGGCCAGGACATGGAAGCAACCTAAATGTCCACAGCAGATGAATGAATAAGAAAGTTGTGGTACATATACACAATGGAGTATTACTCAGCCATTAAAAAGAATACATTTGAATCAATTTTAATGAGGTGGATGAAACTGGAGCTGATTTTACAGAGTGAAGTAAGCCAGAAAGAAAAATACCAATACAGTATACTAACACATATATATGGAATTTAGAAAGATGGTAATGATAACCCTGTATGTGAGCCAGCAAAAGAGACACAGATGTATAGAACAGTCTTTTGGACTCTGTGGGAGAGGGAGAGGGTGGGATGATTTGGGAGAATGGCATTGAAACATGTATAATATCATATAAGAAATGAATCGCCAGTCCAGGTTCGATGCATGATACTGGATACTCGGGGCTGGTGCACTGAGATGACCCAGAGGGATGGTATGGGGAGGGAGGAGGGAGGGGAGTTCATGACTGGGAACACGTGTACACCCGTGGCGGATTCATGTTGATGTATGGCAAAACCAGTACAGTATTCTAAAGTAAAATGAAGTAAAATTTTTTTTTAAAAAGTCAAATAGGCAGGGTGACAATATACAGCCTTGACATCCTCCTTTTCCTATTTGGAACCAGTCTGTTGTTCCATGTCCAGTTCTAACTTGCTTCCTGACCTGCATATAGATTCTCAGGAGGCAGGTCAGGTGGTCTGATATTCCCATCTCTTTCAGAATTTTCCACAGTTTATTGTCATCCACACAGTCAAAGGCTTGGGCATAGTCAATAAAGCAGAAATAGATGTTTTTCTAGAGCTCTCTTGCTTTTTTGATGATCCAGTGGATGTTGGCAATTTGATCTCTGGTTCCTCTGCCTTTTCTAAAACCAGCTTGAACATCAGGAAGTTCACAGTTTACGTGCTGCTGAAGCCTGGCTTGGAGAATTTTGAGCATTTCTTTACTAGTGTGTGAGATGAGTGCAATTATGCAGTAATTTGAGCATTCTTTGACATTGACTTTCTTTGGGATTGGAATGAAAACTGACCTTTTCCAGTCCTGTGGCCACTTCTGAGTTTTCCAGATTTGCTGGCATATTGAGTGCAGCACTTTCACAGCATCATCTTTCAGGATTTAAAATAGCTCAACTGGAGTTCCATCACATCCACTATCTTTGTTTGTAGTGATGATTTCCAAGGCCCACTTGACTTCACATTCCAGTATGTCTGGCTCTAGGTGAGTGATCACACCATCATGATTGTCTTGGTCATGAAGATCTTTTTTGTACAATTCTTCTGTGTATTCTTGCCACCTCTTCTTAATAGCTTCTGCTTCTCTTAGGTCCATACCATTTCTGTCCTTTACCGAACCCATCTTTGCATGAAATGCTCTCTTGGTATCTCTAATTTTCTTGAAGAGATCCCTAGTCTTTCCCATTCTGTTGTTTGCCTTTATTTATTTGCATTGATCTCTGAGGAAGGCTTTCTTATCTCTTCTTGCTATTCTCTGGAACTCTGCATTCAGATGCTTATGAAGTGAAGTGAAGTCGTTCAGTCGTGTCGGACTCTTTGCGTCCCCATGGACTGTAGCCTACCAGACTTCTCCGTCCATGGGATTCTCCAGGCAAGAATACTGGAGTGGGTTACCATTTCCTTCTCCAGGGGATCTTCCTTTCCTTTTGTCCTTTGCTTTTCACTTCTCTTCTTTTCACAGCTTTTGTAAGACCTCCTCAGACAGCCATTTTGCTTTTTTGCATTTCTTTTCCATGGAGTGGTCTTGATCCCTGTCTCCTGTACAATGTCATGAACACAGTTCATCAGGCACTCTATCTATCAGATCTAGGCCCTTAAATCTGTTTCTCACTTCCACTGTATAATCACAAGGGATTTGATTTAAGTCATACCTGAATGGTCTAGTGGTTTTCCCTACTTCTTCAATTTAAGTCTGAATTTGGCAATAAGGAGTTCATGATCTGAGCCACAGTCGGCTCCTGGTCTTGTTTTTGTTGACAGTATAGAGCTTCTCCATCTTTGGCTGCAAAGAATATAATCAATCTGATTTTGTGTGATCATCTGGTGATGTCCATGTGTAGAGTCTTCTCTTGTGTCATTGGAAGAGGGTGTTTGCTATGACCAGTGCATTTTCTTGGCAAAACTCTATAAGTCTTTGCCCTGCTTCATTCCAAACTCCAAGGCCAAATTTGCCTGTTACTCCAGGTGTTTCTTGACTTCCTACTTTTGCATTCCAGTCCCCTATAATGAAAAGGATATCTCTTTTGGGTGTTAGTTCTAAAAGGTCTTGTAGTAGGTCTTCATAGAACCATTCAACTTCAGCTTCTTCAGCATTACTGGTTGGGGCATAGATATGGATTACTGTGATACTGAATGGTTTGCCTTGGAAATGAACAGAGATCATTCTGTCATTTTTGAGATTGCATCCAGTACTGCATTTCAGACTCTTTTGTTGACCATGATGGCTACTCCATGTCTTCTAAGGGATTCTTGCCCGCAGTAGTAGATATAATGGTCGTCTGAGTTAAATTCACCCATTCCAGTCCATTTTAGTTCACTGATTCCTAGAATGTCGACGTTCACTCTTGCCATCTCCTGTTTGACCACTTCCAATTTGCCTTGATTCATGGACCTCACATTCCAGGTTCCTATGCAATATTGCTCTTTACAGCATCTGACCTTGCTTCTATCACCAGTCACATCCACAGCTGGGTACTGTTTTTGCTTTGGCTCCATATCTTCATTCTTTCTGGAGTTATTTCTCCACTGATCTCCAGTAGCATATTGGACACCTACTGACCTGGGGAGTTCCTCTTTCAGTATCCTATCATTTTGCCTTTTCATATGTTCATGGGGTTCTCAAGGCAAGAATAGTGAAGTGGTTTGCCATTCTCTTCTCCAGTGGACCACATTCTGTCAGACTTCTCCATCATGACCCGCCCATCTTGGGTGGCCCCATGGGCACGGCTTAGTTTCATTGAGTTAGACAAGGGTGTGGTCCTAGTGTGATTAGATTGACTAGTTTTCTGTGAGTATGGTTTCAGTGTGTCTGCCCTCTGATGCCCTCTTGCAACATATCCTATCATTTTGCCTTTTCATACTGTTCATGGGGTTCTCAAGGCAAGAATACTGAAGTGGCTTGCCATTCCCTTCTTCAGTGGACCACATTCTGTCAGACCTCTCCACCATGACCCTCCCATCTTGGGTTGCCCTGCAGGCATGGCTTGGTTTCATTGAGTCAGACAAGGGTGTGGTCCTAGTGTGATTAGATTGACTAGTTTTCTGTGAGTATGGTTTCAGTGTGTCTGCCCTCTGATGCCCTCTTGCAACACCTACCATCTTACTTGGGTTTCTCTTACCTTGGATGTGGGGTATCTCTTCACGGCTGCTCCAGCAAAGCACAACCGCTGCTCCTTACCTTGGACGAGGGGAATTAAAATCCCACATGTCTCAGTGAGGAGTTGGCCTGCTGCAACTAAGATATAATGCAGCCAAATATATATATATATGTATATATAAAGCTATGTATATAACATTCAGAAAACTAAGATCATGGCATCTGGCGCCATCACTTCATGGGAAATAGGTGGGAAACAGTGCCAGATTTTATTTTAGGGGGCTCCAAATTACTGCAGATGGTGATTGCAGCCATGAAATTAAAAGACACTTACTCCTTGGAAGGAAAGTTATGACCAACCTAGATAGCATATTCAAAAGCAGAGACATTACTTTGCCAACAAAGGTTCATCTCGTCAAGGCTATGGTTTTTCCAGTGGTCATGTATGGATGTGAGAGTTGGACTGTGAAGAAGGCTGAGCACCGAAGAATTGATGCTTTTGAAGTGTGGTGTTGGAGAAGACTCTTGAGAGTCCCTTGGACTGCAAGGAGATCCAACCAGTCCATTCTGAAGGAGATCAGCCCTGGGATTTCTTTGGAAGGACTGATGCTAAAGCTGAAACTCCAATATTTTGGCCACCTCATGCGAAGAGTTGACTCATTGGAAAAGACCCTGATGTTGTGAGGGATTGGGGGCAGGAGGAGAAGGGGAAGACAGAGGATGAGATGGCTGGATGGCATCATGGACTTGATGAACATGAGTTTGGGTAAACTCCAGGAGTTGGTGATGACAGGGAGGCCTGGCATGCTGTGATTCATGGGGTCACAAAGAGTTGGACACGACTGAGCGACTGAACTGAACTGATGTATATATAAAGCAAAACTTCGTAATGGATCTCCCAATCTAACATAGAATACAGACACTACCCCTGAAATCTCTCTCCTTCCACTCTCTGAACTCTAAAAATCCTCTCTCAAACCTAGCCTGTGCAGCCCCTGCTTTCTCCTAGTCAGCATCTATTCCAGTCTTTTCTGTCCAGAACTCTGGACCTCCTCATGTAAATTAAGCTTGTCCTTGAGTGTCCCAGATTCTCTCTGCTGTACCTGTTATCCTCATCTGTCCAGGAAACCGTAAAGGACATGCTCTAATGATGGAGGGGCTGTGAACATTTCTGTTCATTACTATTTTCTGATCCTGTTAAGTGTAGTAATCAATATGTTGTTCTACTTTATTTAAACTCCTTCAAATGCACCAGATTGCCTCCTTCCAGTAAAGTTAGGAATGGGATATATGTATTCCATTCTCTAAGATTGCTTTTCCTCAGGGCAAAAGCAGGATTTTCTGTTTGAGTCTATCCTTAAGGAGGTTGAATGACAAGATGGGTTTCATTTGGAACATGGCTTCTTATACCACAGCCTTCTTTGCCCACCAGTGGGCTTGGGGTAAGCTAAGCGCACTTTGAAATATTATGTCACATTCGAAGTGAATGTTTGGGCTTTTTTTTCCCCAGCCATATGAGATTCCCAGCAAGAGCAGGGAGAGTCTGGTTGGTGGCTCTACGGTGTTGTCAGGGGTCCAGGCTTCTTTGTTTTCTATTCCGCCTTCTTGAGCGTGTAGCTTCCATTGTAAGGGTTGCCTGGTGGCCATCACATCACCGAGCTTCATGTCCATATTCCAGATAAAAAGATGAAAGAAGGTAAAATGGCCTTCCAAATGAATCAGATTCCCTTTTCAAAGTAGGTTTTTTTGGGATACTCAACTAGTAACTTCTGCCTTTAGCCAGAATTTATTCACATGGATTCCCCCACCCCACCCCATCAGCAAAGAAGATTGGCAAACTGTGGCTTTTCAGCTGGGCACATTGCTGCAAAATGAAGGCTGTGTTTCTAAGGAAGACATGGAGGTTAGTTATTTAGACCCCGAAGTCTCTTCCACAGTGTATATGGGCATTTGGTAAGGAAGGCATCCTTAGCATCTAGCTGCTAACTCCCAGAGGGGTAAGAATCACTGCTCTAGAGTGCTGTATTTCCCATGTCTTCTAAGAATGAAATAAACATCAAGCACAACACAAACTCTTTTAACATTCTTTATTTCAATCTCAAGACAATAATAGTCATTTCGGCCAGATGTTAATCTTAGAAATGCTATATGAAAAGCACCTAGAACAATTTCTACCACATATCAGGAGCTTCTAAATAGTAACTGTGATTAATATTTTGTGATCTTTATGGAAATTCTCTCTTTCCTGATTGTTTAAAAATATAGCTTTCAAGAGGGATAGGATGGGGGAGTGGGAGGGAGGCTTGAGAAGAAGGGGATATGTGTATACATATAGCTGATTCATGTTGTACAGCAGAAACTAAGACAACATTGTAAAGCACTTATACACCAATTTAAAAGATACTTTGAATGATAAATAATTAATAAATTTTAATAAATAATGTGTGTGCACACACTGTAAAGCGATTATACTCCCATTTAAAAAAATACTTTGAATGATAAATAAAATGAATAATTTTAAGAGTGTAAAGTAACCTAAATAAAGGGTACAGACTTTGAAAAGAAAAAAAAAAGACAATAATAACACCAAATATATCAACTTTTGAAAGACGTCCTCTTAATACAACATGTTCACTCTATTACCATCACCATCCTAGACTTTGCTCTTACAGGCTATCACCTTTGGAAAACTGAATTAAGTTGAATTTTTGAAAACTTGATTCTATGCTAATGTCACCGAAGATGTTTGCTACTTAAGTGACCCTAATAATAAATGTTTTGGGGAAAAAAAAACAAACCACAGCTCTATTCACAAACCTTTTCAGAGCATATGTTAAAATATGGGGCATCTACAGGGAGTGATTTTTAAAGCCTCTAAAGTGTTTCCATAGCATTTCTATAATGGAAATTGCCTTTTCATGAAACCTCCGGATACCAAGATGATATTGCTTATTGTCATTAGCAGCCTGTGAACTCTGAGTTATTGTCCAAGTATCTCCTATCTGACTCTGATCCCTCTTCATTAAACACTGCCCTGCAAACACACACAGGGCCCTGTGCTAAACCTGGAGAGACAAAGAGACACAAGAGACTGCTCCTGCTTCAAGAGGAATGTAGTCTAGCAGCAGGGATTTTTAAACAAACAGCAAGGACCTCTGTCTTTCAAGGTGTGTACCATGCTAGCTGTCCTCAAGCAGTAGGAGATGGCCTTGGGTTAGAATTGCAGCCATTCTCTTTTCACACGCTGCCATTCTGATTTTCCTATGTGTCTAATTATCTGTTTCTCAGTATCTCTGATTTCCAAGTTATAGCTTTGTTTCATTGTCTCATTCATTCATTCAATAATTATCAATTGAATGTACCATCCACTACAGTTCGAGAATATGATAGTGAACAAAACAGGCAAAAATTCTTTCTCTCATGGAACTTATCATCTAGCAGGCACTTTTATTTACCTTTCGGGCATTCCATTTTTACCCCTCAAGATGTCTTTCCCGTGATGATTTTAATCTCCCCAAGCCAGGAAGATTTCAGTGTATTGAGCAATCACTATCTGATAGATGGAGCTTCCCTATTTAGCAGGCTGTGATTGAACAGTCCCGCATTCAATCACTTATTTACAGGCATCAGTGTAGCCTCAACTGCGGCTCCATGGATTTCCCAGTACAGAAGCTAAATGCTAAGTAAAACTTGAAAGAGTAAATGCTGCTTGAGAGAGGAGGCTGGAATATGAGGGAAAGCTTAACGAAGGAGCCTGGACCTTGGCCTGAGCCTTTGAGGAAAAGATAGGGCTTGGTGAAGTAAGAAGGGCATCATGTGAGAAGGAAATGGAATGAGTGGAAGTAGCTCAAGGTTGTGGATAACACTGCCATGATAACTATACCTCCTAGAGCAGACTACTCTCTGTATGGAAATAATCACTGGAGCAGGGATTACACTGAATTCCAAAAGCTTGAAGAGATGGGATTTTACCCATCTTGTGGCACATTCTTGAGTGGGGATGATAAAGATGAAAACTGGACATGATTTTCAAGGCCATAGATTTGAACCATTGATCTAGTAGCCATCTAGATGCATCCACATGTCCTAATCTGGCCCCTGGCGTAACCAGTAGCATGGATTTTACGACAGTTGGGAAGTCAAAGTTGTAGTCTTTGGTCTTGAAACAGAATAAAGGTAATTCAAAATGGAAGATTGACTATCATTCCTCAGTGTTTCCAGAAGGAGAGTAAAGCCTAAAAGATAGAACCATTCTATTTCAGTCTTTTTTCTATAATGTGTAAACTCTTGACCAAGGGATAACTAAGGGTAATACTTCCCCCCAAAAGCTGTCTTATTCTTTTATGTAATATGCTGTGATGATTATTTCTCTTACTTTGTTCTTATACCCAGAAGCAGTCTTAGAGCTGAGAGGAGATAACTTGCTGTTATGAACTAACATAATTATCTTCTTTTTCTTAGGTGGCTCATCAACAGTGAGTTTAAACTCTAACCAGGCTTTGGCAAATCCAGTTTCAACACACACCATCTTAACTCCAAATTCCAGCCTCATGTCTACTTCTCATGGGACACGAATGCCGTCCTTACCCACAGCCGTTCAGAACATAGGGATATACGGGAACCTGCCTTGCAGTCAACCCAGCACATACAGTGTCACTTCAGGAATGAATCAACTGACCCAACCAAGAAACCCAAACCAACTGATAGCCAATCAAAACAACCCTCTGATGCCACGGCCACCCACTTTAGGGCCCAGTAATAATAATAATAATAACGTGGCCACTTTTGGAGCTGGATCTGTTGGCAATTCGCAACAATTAAGACCAAATTTAACCCACAGCATGGCCAGCATGCCAGCACAGAGAACGTCGAACGTATGATCACATCCAACACAGCAGCGCCAAACTGGGCCTCTCCAGAGGCAACAGCCAAACAGCAGGAGGCGCTGAAGTCTACAGGAGTGCGCTTCCCCACGGGCACGACTACAGCCTACGCTCCAAACCAGTCCCTGCAACAGGCGGTAGGTAGCCAGCAGTTTTCCCAGAGAGGAGTGGCTCCTTCTAATCAGCTAACACCAGCAGTGCAAATGAGACCCATGAACCAAATGAGCCAGACACTAAATGGACAAAACATGGGTCCGCTCCGAAGTCTGAATCTCAGACCAAATCAGCTAAGCACACAGCTTTTGCCGACTATGAACCAGGCAGGGACAGGGCTGAGCCAGTCAAGGACAGTCAGCCAGCCACCCTCCCTGGCAGCCGGCGGTTTTCCTTCACCCAACCAAAGTTCCAGGGCATTTCAAGGAACTGACCATGGCAACGACTTAGCTTTTGACTTTCTCAACCAGCAGACTGATAACATGGGCCCTGCCCTAAACAGTGATGCTGATTTCATCGATTCTTTATTGAAGACAGAGCCTGGTAATGATGACTGGATGAAAGACATCAATCTTGATGAAATCTTGGGGAACAACTCCTAGAAGAGAAGAGGGAGACAGTTCACAAACTCCAAGCACTAGAAGGCAGTATTTTACAAGGACTCTGGAAAGGCCAAACGGTTGACTTTTAGTTGGACTCTAGGAAGATACCTTGGCTTAAAAATGGAAAGCAGAAAGTTAACTGTAGTGGTGAACGTTTTGATCCAAAAGCTTGTTTTAAATTTCAAACCTGGAAGTAAAACATTGGGATCACCTCTGCCTGTCTAAACCCCAGGACAGTATCCAGTTTATCCAAACAGAACGGTGGTGTTGATGTACAATTAGTTGTGTAAAATAGGCTTCCTGAGCTCCTTTTCTCCCTGAAAGAAAAGTAATAGAACTTGTAGCTTGTTTAAACCCCATGTCATGCAGAGGTACTAGTTCCAAGCAACAAGCAACAAATTCCTTAATCTGTTCCGACAATGTATGTATGGTTTAACCTTTCCACTCCATCTTTTCCTTTAGGTTTCTTTAAACTTCCAGGGTAGGTTGAAATGTTATAGATTTATTTGGAGTAACCAGTGTCCTAAGTAAGGGAAAACTGGAGAACACAGAGAATATCCAGTGGACTCTAGAATTTCTTCCCCAGAGTCATCCCTCACTTTTTCAGTTTTCCCATCTATCCTGTACTTCAGCAAGATGCTGTGTCTAGTGAGGACCAGGAACACAGAGCTGGTCAACTTTTTTCCACAACTGGTTTCCGAACCCAGTTTCTGAATCTTAAGCTTCAATTATGGTCTGTCCTAATCATACCGAAATATTAGGGCACACCAGTCTGCATCAGATTTCATTGTTTAAAAGAGAAAACACTCCATTGGGCATTGCTTTAAAGGAGATGTATTAACCACAAATAACCTGAGGTATTGCTTATTGTTGATGATGCCTGCTGGTTAGTGTCCCCGCTAAGTGAAACTGAACCTGGCCTGCTCTGCTTATTTTGATGGTCAGAGACTGGTTTGTAAGAAAAGGAAGTTTGGAGACCAAAACAGAAATTATAAAGTGTCATGTTTTGGTTGAAGGTAAGAAGCAAAAGGTCAGAAGCAGGGATGGTGGGTACATATCTATTTCATAGGGTTTGAAGGAAAGTGTAATTGAGAGAAAAAAAACACAACAATCTGGCCTTATTTAGACACATTATTTGGGTGAACAACTAAATAGAATGTGATCTGTCAGTAGCAGTCTGCTCATTCTGTTGTCCCTGATGTGATGAATCATTGCCACATGCTAGGTGGGCCCTTCATATCCAGGTTTTCTCCCTCAGGGCACAGCACTGTTTCAAAGAAAGAGTTCCTGCTGAATTGTAACAGATCAGCTGTAAAATGGGGAAGATGTATGCTGATTTGGGATGTATGCAAAATATTACTATCATTTTCCTCATTACAGAGGAACACAGGTTATCTTTCGCCTGTTTAGTTATACACTCACGTATTTAAGTATCAAAAGAATTTAACTGAAATCATTTAATAACTCTTTAGATACTTGTTCTAGAAAGAATACATTTTGAAAGTTCTGCAAAGCCCTCTTGTGACCTTTAAAATGTCTAGAAGCACTCTCTTTCTTTTACACAATACCAACATCACTGGCCCAGAATCTTTTCTGTGCTAGGTTGTAAATATAAATAAATTACTTGTTTTGTAAACTTTTGTAAAGAATATTTTGGTAGAAATACTTAAAGCATATTCTTTGGGTTATATTTATACATATGTGAAATAAATATACTATCAAAAGGTTATATTTTATACAAAAAGTAAATTGTTACCTTTTGTATGCTAATATACAAAGTTTTGTATAATATGATGGTTTATTTTTAGCTCTTACTCTTCACCCTAGATGGTCAAGTGGGAACTTTTGAAAACTATCAAGAGGCTTGTTAGACAAATTTATATTTTGAAACCTCAATAAGAAAGCATTCCAGGTTTCAACTCTTTCCTTTTTTTTCCCCTGCTCCCAAATCCTTTTTTAAACCCATAGTTCTTGTGTCTTGTTTGATTATTCTGCTGCGCACAGTGTATTGGTCCTTGTTGCATGTGGTCTACTGTGTCTTTTCCCATTTTTATGAAACAGTGTTTCTCCATGCAAAAAAGTAAGGAAGAATTATGTACATATGAACACTTTTGTTTTATGGCCCCTCCATGTTACTGTATATATATCTGCCAGCACGTCCCAGTTACACTCCTGTGATTCAGCTTATTTTTACCCTAACATAACTAGTATGTTTTTGTAGTAGATATCAAATTTAAGAGATAAAGCAATCAGAATGTTTGGATTTTCTTCTATCTTAATGTGAATTTCATAATTAATGTCTATTTATTCAGCTATTCATTAAAATACAGGATTCTTTGGAAAAAAAAATGGTGTAGTCTATAGTTTCTGTTTGTTGGCAGCCTATTACCAAAGATGATGTAAGCTGAGATAATGACGATCTGATAAACATTTGCAGCCAAAACTTCAGGATTTACAACTTAAAGCTATGGGAATGCAATCTCCCTTTTATAGAAATACCAGACTTCCTAATTGTTGGCACTGCTTATCATTCTGACACAGTATCCATGAGGTAGAAGTAATTTTTCCTTTTTTTTAAATTCAAAGACTAGAAAGTAATTTAAGCAAATGATTCATTCTGGGCTTTGTATTAAGCCCAGTGAAGACAGATAACTCTGTTCTAAGCGAGTGCACTAATAGTACTTGCGTTACTGTAACTGTACCCATAACTGTAAAGCTTTCAACTTGTAAGACAAGTATTTTGTATCATGTATAATTTCATGTGTTAAAAAAAAATAGCGTAAAAAATTCCGGAGTGGCTCTCTCGTATGAAATCGTGTCTCAGTCACCAGCAATACTGTTGCACCATCACAGAAGGTTCTGATGGGCAAATTTACTCTTTGGGAAGCTTCTACTACTAGTGACGTGCTGGCTTGTCTCATTTCAACATTCATTACTTCCCCTAGAAAGTTTGTGTTAAGGTGCCATATGCACAGCAGCTACCAAATGCTGGAGAAGCATGGCCCAAATCTGCCTGCCGTGTGGCATTCGGTCAGCCAGGCTGACTGAACACCGAGAAAGGTAAACACGGCCTCACTGAGCATATTTACACAGTCCTGCTTTGGAGTCAAGGAGATTGAGAGAAAGATGGGCCTTTGCAGGAGACACGGGGAACCATTCTGTCAAACTTTCAGCTCAACTGTTGAAATATGTTGTTGGGGTTCCATTGTCCCTCCCCTCTCTGCCAAAAAAGATGTGTGACATTATCCTTTTTATTAGCATTATTAATGGAGCAATAATAAAATTGATATTTTATGTCCAATGCCTGTCCAATGACTCTGGAAGGTTGTAAACAAAATCAGCATCAAAGGGAAAGATAAATACTGTATTCTAACACATATATATGGAATCTAGAAAAATGGTACTGAAGAATTTATTCACAGGGCAACAATGGAGAAACAGACATAGAGAATAGACTTACGGTCATGGGGAGAGGGGAGGAGAGATGAGATGTATGGAAAGAGTAACATGGAAACTTACATTACCATATGTAAAATAGATAACCAATGAGAATTTGCTGTATGGCTCAGGAAACTCAAGCAGGGGCTCTGTATCAACCTAGAGGGGTGGAGTGGGGAGGGAGACAGAAGGGAGATTCAAAAGGGAGGGGATATATGTATACCTATGGCTGATTCATATTGAAGTTTGACAGAAAAAGCAAAATTCTGTAAAGCAATTATCTTTCAATTAAAAAAATGAAAAAAAAAGATTAACAGATTTCATCACACAAATACCTAATTTTTCTGTTCTAAACAAAGACTGCCTACCTGCCTGCTAAATTGCTTCAGTTGTGTCCGACTCTTTGCAACCCCATGGACCATAGCCTGCCAGGCTCGTCTGTCCATGGGACTCTCCGGGCAAGAATACAGGAGTGGGTTACTAGGCCCTCCTTCAGTTCCTGCATTGCGAGTGGATTCTTTTCTTGGCCTAAAATAAATGGAGAAATATATTTTCAACATATATAATCTGAAAATGACTTATAACCTTACTTTACTTTTAAAAGATACATTGGGATGTAATTCATATATCAAAAAATCTACCCAGTTTAAGTGCGAAAAAAAAAGTAAAAGACAACAAAAATAAAGATGAAATATATAATTCTAAAATTATCAAATCAATCCTAGTATGTACCCATGGAAGGATACCTGAGAAGAAAGAGGGTAGGCATATGAGTGAAAAGAGAGAGAAAGCTCAGCTGCTTCCTCTGTGCTTGCCAAAGGTAGTACACAGGCTTAAACAGTGTATCTGCTATTTCCATTTTATATCTCTGTGACTGTGTTTCCTCACTCTAAAATGAGGACTTGGGGCTGAGATGATTCTCATTTCTTCCCAACTCTAAAAGTCTGTGATTGATTTTTTTCCAAAGCTAAGTGGAAAGTTAACCAAAAAGACTCAAAGCATCAGTTTCAAAATATAGAAATCACTGTCCAATCAACCTTTTGAAAAATTCCAGGTTTCTAGTCAACTTATTTACCAAAGCATCCTTCTCCTTGAAAATTAAATCATATGAGAATGAGATTTCATAAAAATAAGCCAGAAATTGTTTATAGACAAATAGAAAAGTAATATTGACGTAGGTGCCCACTGACTGAATACAAGTCCTAAAAATCAAAAGCTGGAGTGTTATAGTAATTGGCCATTTTCTTGTGAGATCATAGAATTTCATAAAATATTTGCCTACCAGGGAGAAGAAATTCCATACTTTGAGTAGTGTACCTCATCGGATATATAATAATGGACTTTTGTGAGTTTTAAATGGCAGTATAATATCTTTTAAATACACTTCCTAAGTTCCTATAACAGACGAAGTACAGGTAGTGCCCTACTATTAACTTCATTGTCAACAATAACATTACTAAAATACCACACCATGAGAATTAAGAAAACATATTGACCTTAGATTTTTACAACTAAAGGCTGTCATCTCTGACCTGCATGCAATAATATTAAAAGTGCCAGGATGTACATAAATATGTAGAAACTTTTTTACAATACTTAGAATTCTACCAGAAAGAGGAAAGGAGAATGAGAGATTAGCATAAAAAAGACTGTGTAAATACATAGGAGGTTTTTATAGGGTTCTTTCAGCAAAAAGGATAGAAGGAGGAAGGAAAAAAGGGAGAAAAAGACCTCCAACAGGCTTAGAGAAAGGAATTTACTGGTGGACGTAACTACAAAGGGCAGGTGCTAGTTCTGGGTTTGCTGCTGCTGCTAAGTCACTTCAGTCGTGTCCGACTCTGTGCGATCCCATAGATAGCAGCCCACTAGGCTCCACCATCCCTGGGATTCTCCAGGCAGGAACGCTGGAGTGGGTTGCCATTTCCTTCTCCAATGCATGAAAGTGAAAAGTGAAAGGGAAGTCAGTCATGTCCGGCTCTTCGCAACCCCATGGACTGCAGCCCACCAGGCTCTTCCGTCCATGGGACTTTCCAGGCAAGAGTACTGGAGTGGGGTGCCATTGCTGAATCCAGCAGGTAACAGTGTCATCAAAATTGGTTCTTTTCTGTCCCTCACCTTTGCTGCCCTGTTCTCTTGACCCCATTCTCAGGCAGGCCCCTCTTCATGGTGGCAAGATGGTAGCTAGAAGCTCTAGACAAATCCTTGTAACTCCCAGTCCCACATGACCAACTTTGCATCTCACAAGCTTTGAATCCGGCATGTGCCCATCCCCAGACAATCACTTTGGCCAGAGAGGTGAGGTCTGATTAGCAAGTCCGGAGTCAAATGCCTTTCCCTAGAGGCAGAGGACGGAGAAGGAAATGGCAACCCACTCCAGTATTCTTGCCTGGAAAATCCCAGGGACAGAGGAGCCTGGTGGGCTGCCGTCTATGGGGTCGCACAGAGTCAGGCACGACTGATGCGACGCAGCAGCAGCAGCAGCAGCAGCAGCAGAGGCAGAGTACGTGTTAATACTACCAAACTATATGAACTAAGAGTGGGAAAGAGATGATTTCTCAAAAGAAGATCTGATTGCAAGTCAGAAAAAAGAGGATTACTGAGTCCAAGTTCGCTCTGCTTGCTGCATGTCAGGCCAATGAATCCAAGAGGTGTTGAGGCAAGGAATTACTTTATTGGGAGGGCTGGCTGACTGAGAAGATTGCAGAATAATATCTCCAAATAACTATCTTACCTGGGTCTGGATGCCAGGCTCTTTTATGCATCAGAGATCAGAGATGGGGGGAGGTGAAGAAACAATGTAAAAAGGCCATTAATCTTGCAAATACCCACTAGAATGGCAAGCCTCAGGTGGGGGGATGTGTTATTTTCTTTCTTCCTGACATCCACAGGTGGACAGGGTCCTAAACTAAGGCACTTTAACGGTCAGGCAGAGGGGCAGGATTCTCTGAAGCAGGCCTTTACTTAAGATTATAATAACAAAAGCAACGGAAAGCAAGTCAAAGAAATAATTCCAACATGGAGTCAGAATTGACTTTTTCTTGCAGCAAGAAGAGAGAAGGAAGAAGGGAGGGAAGGAGGGCAGAGGGCAGAGGAGGGAGATAAAGACGTTGAAATAAAACCCCAAATACGTAGTATCATTTATTGACTGCGGTATTTCCACACACACTGTTTTTCTCACATTGTCAGCATCAAAATCTCACTAACAACTCAAGCATACTCAACTGCTTCCAAATCAAACCTACTTACTGCACCCACCTCCTAGTCCCAGACACCCAAGTGAGATACACTCTCTTCTGCCAGGTCAAGATGAACCAGCAGTCTAAGCTCAAAAGATGTTTATCCCCTCTCAGTGTATGCAGTTGGAGAAAGAATAGAATGGCGGTAATAAGGAGTTCTATTTGGAAGAGAAACTGACATGTAAACATCACATCCTTCCGACCAAGAAGAATCAAGACTGTTCTGCCTTGGAGCCTTCAAATCAATGGTCTGGGGAGGAGAAGCATTAACTCCCCTCTTTCTTCAGGATGCATGCCAGCTGCATTTTACAATGGGAATAATCGCCCCTTTCCTCAGGAAGTATATTACAGTAGGTGCTGGGGCGGGGCCCAGGGAATCAGACTTATCTCAGGTCCCAATTATATCTTCTGCTACAATGCTCATCTGTTTGAATGGGTGGTAATTTTAGTTTAGGACTGAGAGTTCAACTTGTCAAAAAGTATCACCGGCTTCTAGTCAGGGAAATAAGAACCACTTTAAGTAGTTCAAGTGTCAGAGAAACTCCGATGCAAGGAATTGGTGCTAAGGATTGTTTCCATGGGTAATGGTTGAGCTGAGAAGCTGAATGGGACGATGAGAGCATCCTGAGATGAGCAGAGTCAGACACGACTGCGTGACTAACACTTTCACTGTCTTCAGAGCACAAGGTTTAAAGTAAAAGGAACAGAGCTACTATAGAGTCAGATTTGTTCTTCCCTATTGCATAAGGAAGCATAGAAGTCCTCCTCCTCACTCTTGTCACCCTGTGATGACAAGATAGTTACCTTAGCCTCAAGTCTATGTCCCAAGCTGGAACATGAAAGGCACAATTATGAAGGGCAAAAAAGGTTACTTTCAGAAAATCTTTACCTTTTCATTTGGAAAGGTCACTGCTTGTCAGAGACTTCTACCACACCTCATTAGCTATGACTGTGTCTATGGCCTTTCAGATCTTTAAGAGAGGCAGGGTATTAAGGATTTAGAGTTGTAGGCACTGTCGTAGGGGATAAAAAGGGAAATAGGTGGTTGGAAATGATGGTAAATACAAGTATAAAGACATGCATGGGAATGAAAAACATAAATTCAACATGTTAATCATCTTTGAGGGATTATAGAGAAATGTGATTGAGAAGGTACACCCAAGGGGCTCAAATTAGGTTATTTTCCAAGGACAATTACATGACTGTTGTTTTTGATGCCTTTTTATATATCTGAAATAGATTGTTAGATATGAAATGAAAGCTAAGTTAAATTATTTGGAGTTTTCACTAAATGAATATAAACAGTGATTGATTTAGATTTGTTACGGTATGCAGATGAGATACACTGAAAGGCCCTCCTAACTAGAATACTAAATTTTAAAATAGAAGGAAGTTTCCAAACTTACTGAAAAGCTACAAAAAGAAAAACTATGTGTGGTTGGCATAAGCATAGTCATAAAGATCCATGGAGTAGAATTGACAGTACAAAAATAAACCCTCACATTTATAGTCAAACTATTTTTGAGAATGCCAAGACAATTCAAGGGGGGAAATAGTCTTTTCAAAAATAATGTGGGTACAATGGATATTCACATGCAAAAGAATGGTGTAGGCCTCCTACCTCACACCATACACAAGAGTGAACTTAAAAAGGTTCACGAGACATAAATCAAGAACTGTATAAAGTTCTTAGGAAAAAACAGATATAGAGCTCCATGACCTTGGATTAGGCAAGACAGTTTCTTGTGCTTAGTCTCCCAGTTGTGTCCAGATCTTTGCAGCCCTGTGGACTGTAGTCCACCAGACTCCTTTGTTCGTGAGACTCTCTAGGCAAGAATACTGGAGAGGGTAGCCATTCCCTTCTCCAGGGGATCTTCCTGACCCAGGAATCGAACCTTTGTCTGCACTGGCAGGTTGATTCTTACCATCTGAGCCATAGTTTCTTAGATATGACACCAAAAACATAAGCAACAACAACAAAAATAGATGGATTGGACTTCATCAAAAGAAAAAACTTTTGTGAGCCAAGGCAAGTATCAATGAAATGAAAAGATACAATATTAATATCAGGATAGATCTCCAGAAAAAGAGAATCACAGAACTAGTAGGATGTTTATACAGACACATACATACAATAGGTATATAAAAAATACTGAATTGGACCTATCAAAGGAATCAATTTTATGTTCTGTGATTTATAGCACAATAAAATTATTTAAAATAAAAGGGCATAAAAAAAAAATAGATCTCAGTGAGTTGTCACCAAAGTAACCACTATGCCATGCCCAGAAATGAAGCAAGACCAGGAATCCCTGAACATAAGCAAGTGTCAATTTCAGCTTTGGCCCTGACAGTTTCTGCTAAAATCTGGAGACCTTGAATTTGGATTTTGGCAACTTCACAGGGTATGGGAACAGGATACAGAGGCAAGGGCAAGATAAGAAGTCCAATTAAAAGATCTCTACAAAAAGCCACTAATCCAAAAATATATAACCACAGCATAAGGGTGAAAATAGAATAAAGCTTGCTCTGGTACAAAGGGCATGAATTCTTCCCTGGAAGTGCTCAGTCACTCAGTCGTGACCAACTCTCTGCAGTCCCACAGAGTGTAGCCTTCCAGGCACCTCTGCCCATGGAACTGTCCAGGTAAGAATACTGGAGACTGGAGTGGGTTGACATTTCCTTCTCCGGGGGATCTTTCTGACCCAGGGAATGAACCCAGGTCTCCTACATTGGCAGGCGGATTTTTTACCACTGAACCACCGAAGAAGTCCTAACAACATCTAATCAAAAGTCAGCATTCAAATGAGCTTGGGTTTATATTCATAGATATTTGCACATTCCAAAACAAACAAACAAAAACCTGAGTGTAGAATTTTATTTGAATTATTCTCAGGTTGGTTGCACTCTCAGGAAAAAGACAACAAATGCAATTTCTCTTTGGCTTGGTCACTCGGTCATGTCTGACTCTTTGTGACCCCAAGGACTGTAGCCTGCCAGGCTCCTCTGTCTATGGGATTTTTCTGGTGAGACTACTGGAGTGGGTTGTCATTCTCTTCTCCAGGAGATCTTCCCAACCCAGGGATCGAACCTGCATCTCCTGAGTCTCCTGCATTGCAGGAGGATTTCTTTTCTTTTTCTTTTTTTTTTAACCACTGAGCCACCAGGGAAGCCCAGTTCCTCTTAGGAAGTTTCAATAGTTTTTCACTAAGTTCCAGAAAAAACCAGCATCACATCCATTATCAAAAATCACAAAACACACAAGTAAACAAAGCATTATAAGTGAGAACCAGCATAAACAACAGACAGTAGAGGAAGACCTAGATGGTGGAAAGAAGAGACACCAAAAAAATACCCTAAATTTAATACATATAAATGAAACAAACAGAAAGAAAGAAATAGAAGCTTAGAAATAGCAGCACAAATTGAATACTGTCCCTAGTAAATGTTTAAGCGTGCAGAAAATATTCATAAAAATTAATAACATTATATACCATGAAATAGTCTTGTCAAATTTCAAAGCATCAGTATTATACTGACCACATTCACCATTCTCAATTCACTTAAGTTAGAAATGAACTTTAAAATTATTTGGAAAACTCCATTCACTTGGAAAGGTTTTAAAAATCTAAACAACTCATAGGTTAATGAAAAAACTGTAACAATATACAAAGTATTTGTAACTAAACAAAAATAGAAAATGTATGTTGGTTAAGGAGCTCTTGAAATTTATTCCCTTAAATGTTTTTCATATGGAAAAAAAAAAGGCTAAGAATAAATTTTAAAAATCTAACTTGAAAAGTTAGAAGAAGTGTGCTTTGCTTAGTTGCTCAGTCATGTCCTACTCTCTGCGACCCCATGGACTGCAGCCCTCTAGGCTCCTGTGTCCATGGGGATTCTCCAGGCAAGAGTACTGGAATGGGTTGCCATGCCCTCTTCCAAGGGAGTCTTCCCAAGCCAGAGATGAACCCAGGTTTTCCCCATTGCAGTAGGGTGATAAATCTAAAGGATAGTAAAAATAGAAAAGTTTAATTCATACAAATAAAAGCAAATCTGTAATTAAAAGAGTAACCAAATCAAAAATTGACTCTTTAAAGACATTAAAAAACTATTGGAGACACTCATCAAAAAAGTATTAAGAATTAAAAATAAACATAACTATTCACTGCTGCTGCTGCTGCTGCTGCTGCTAAGTCTCGTGTCTGACTCTGTGCGACCCCATAGACAGCAGCCCACCAGGCTCCCCCGTCCCTGGGATTCTCCAGGCAAGAACAGTACTATGAATCAATTTATGGCAATACATTAGAAAATACAGAGATAATGAATGAACTACCACAAACTACTACTCATCAAAACTGATTCAATAAAAAATGGAGACCCTGGATAACATGAAAGATGGAAGCAACTGGGATACTCGTTCAAACTCTTGCTGTAAGGAAAACAGCAGAACAAAGCAGCCTAACAGAAAGATTTTACTAAACAGTCAAAGAATGGTTAAGTGCAATTTTACATGAATTTTTCCAGAGAACTGAAAAACAAGTAATACTTTCCAACTCACTTTTTGAAGCTGGCATAACCTTGGTGTCAAAACAAGACATGGATGGAAGGCACATGATAGGAAAATTACAGACTGGTTACACTCATGAGCATAGTTTTGAAAATCCCTAAATCAAATTTTAGTCAACACAACCCAGTAGTATAATGTATAAAAAGCACAGTACATTATAACCAAGTTGGGTCTCTCCCAGGAATATGTTTGGTTTGATATTTTAAAAATTGATAGGAACAAGATAAAGATGTCAACTCTCATCACTCTCAGTCTACTCAATGCAATGCAATGAGAAAAGAAATAAAACATAGAAACATTGCATAAGAAGGATAAAATAAACATTATATGGATAATCACCAATAGATATGATGATATATTTAGAAAACCCCCAAAGAATCCAAGGAGTATTTTTTTAATACTAGATTGATACATAGAAGCATTTTGTATAATATCAACTATCAAAAAGTATAACTTGAGAAACATCATTCATGATAACATCAAAAACAAAAATTTAGGATGTATTGAATACAAATAAAGCTCTCTATGAATAAAATGATTAAATTCTAATAAAAATCACTTAAAATGAATAGACAGAATAGAATAGAAAACCATACCATGTTCTTGGACAGGAAGATTCCATATTTTAGTGTCTTCAACTTTATCAGAGGGACTTGCAAGGATACTTTCTAGTGCTTCCATGTCATGATAGCAGCACATAGGCAATTTCCACAATCCAGTCTTTACAAAGGCAAAGTAACCAAGGATTCAGTTCCCTTAAAGATGAAGGCGTGGATCGCCCCACCAAGGCAAGCTCCTCGAGAATTTCTGACCAAGAGAAATTTATAATGGGTGGTAAAGGGGTTGATGAATACTAATAATAGTCTTAGGACCAAGCACAGCTGTAGTATATTTGGCCCATTAACTCACCCAGTGCTTAGCACTTTATTCTTTTTCCCCTTTTCAGGGAACTGCATCTTGAACCTTGAAGAATCAGTGACAGACAGAGTGAAAATATTGAGGGGCTTGAGTGGATCTGAGTGGTACAATGGCTGCTTTGTAGCAGATCCAAAAAGGACTCCACTTTATTCTCTCAACTGATCCTGGACAGCTCTTGTGCGAGATGATTACTTCCTGTGTGTCTCTGCTTCTGGGCACCCTTAGCAACCCACACAAGGGACAAGCCATAAGAGGAGTTGATGGTCTAGGGTGATATTCAACCAATTTAGGACAGAAATTGGTGGATAAATATTCTAAGTTCCACCTCCCTTAGTGGATAAATCTACTGTGTTCTTCGTACTCTTTCAGAACTGCCAGCAGGAATAAAACCACAGTGATCACTTGTTCCTGAACACACATTGTATCGGCTTTTCTTCTTTCTGAGTCTTACTTCCTTCCATTTTACAATGCTTCCCAGAATCACTTCCCAGAAAAGCTGCTTATACCCAAATCTTTGCCTTAGGTCTACTTTGGGGAGAACTAAACTAAAAGCCCAAATTGTTCATCAACAGTAGAATGAATGGGTAAATTGAAGTGTTGTCCTGAAATAGAATGCTATGCTGCAGAAGAGAATTAGCTAAACACATCACCACAATGTTACAGGGAAGAAGCAAGTCACCAAAATACAGCTCTATTCTGTTTCGCATTTAAAAAGCAAACTAAAGATATACTTTAAAGATGCAAACAGGACAGCAACATTGAAAAGAAAGCAGGAGAATGATTATCATAAAAGTCATTCTAATAGTTGCCTCTGGGGTATGTAACAGAAAGGGCATTTAAGGTACTGGCAATATTCTATTTCTTAACCTGGTTGTATGTACACCAGTTATACTTTAAATTATACATATGCATTTTATTTCTACTTTGTATTTGATATACTTCATGACAAACAATTTTTTAAAATTTAAATTTATTTGTTTTAATTGGAGGCTAATTACTTTACAATATTATATTGGTTTTGCCATACATCAATATGAATCTGCCACGGGTGTACATGTGTTCCCCATCCTGAACCCCCCTCGCACCACCCTCCCTGTACCATCCCTCTGGGTCATCTCAGTGCACCAGCCCCGAGCATCCAGTATCATGCATCGAACCTGGACTGGTGATTCGTTTCTTATATGATATTATACAGGTATCAATGCCATTCTCCCAAATCATCCCACCCTCTCCCTCTCCCACAGAGTCCAAAAAACTGTTCTATACATCTGTGTCTCTTTTTCTCTCTCGCATACAGGGTTATCATTACCATCTTTCTAAATTCCATATATATGCATTAGAATACATGAGAAACGCTGGACTGGAAGAAACACAAGCTGGAATCAAGATTGCCAGGAGAAATATCAATAACCTCAGATATGCAGATAACACCACCCTATGGCAGAAAGTGAAGAGGAACTAAAAAGCCTCTTGATGAAAGTGAAAGAGGACAGTGAAAAAGTTGGCTTAAATTGGCTTAGAGCTCAACATTCAGAAAATGAAGATCTGGCATCTGGTCCCATCACTTCATGGCAAATAGATGGGGAAACAGTGGAAACAGTGTCAGACTTTATTTTGGGGGGCTCCAAAATCACTGCAGATGGTGACTGCAGCCATGACATTAAAAGATGCTTACTCCTTGGAAGAAAAGTTATGACCAGCCTAGATAGCATATTGAAAAGCAGAGACATTACTTTGCCAACAAAGGTCTGTCTAGTCAAGGCTATGGTTTTTCCTGTGGTCATGTATGGATGTGAGAGTTGGACTGTCAAGAAAGCTGAGTGCTGAAGAATTGATGCTTTTGAACTGTGGTGTTGGAGAAGACTCTTGAGAGTCCCTTGGACTGCAAGGAGATCCAACCAGTCCATTCTGAAGGAGATCAGCCCTGGGATTTCTTTGGAAGGAATGATGCTAAAGCTGAATCTCCAGTACTTTGGCCACCTCATGCAAAGAGTTGACTCATTGGAAAAGACCCTGATGCTGGGAGGGATCAGGGGCAGGAGGAGAAGGGGACGACAGAGGATTAGATGGCTGGATGGCATCACAGACTCGATGGACATGAGTCTGAGTGAACTCCGGAAGTTGGTGCTGGACAGGGAGGCCTGGCATGCTGTGATTCATGGGGTCGCAAAGAGCCGGACACGACTGAGCGACTGAACTGAACTGATACTGTATTGGTGTTTTTCTTTCTGGTTTACTTCAGTCTGTATAATAGGCTCCAGTTTCATCCAACTCATTAGAATTGATTCAAATGTATTCTTTTTAATGGCTGAGTAATACTCCATTGTGTATATGTACCACAGATTTCTTATCCATTCATCTGCTGATGGACATCTAGGTTGCTTCCATGTCCTGGCTATTATAAACAGTGCTGCAATGAACATTGGGGTACATGTGTCTCTTTCAGTTCTGGTTTCCTTGGTGTGTATGCCCAGCAGTGGGATTGCTGGATCATAAGGCAGTTCTATTTCCAGTTTTTTAAGGAATCTCCACACTGACAAACAATTTTTAAGTGCTGTCACATTAGGTTGTGAAAGACAGAAGGAAGATTGCAATTAATCAAACAACTGATCACTACGTGCAAGGATTTTGCACTTGGATTGCTTAGCAAGTGTTTTCTTTTCATCCCATTTTAGTGAAATCAGAGCTTGAAATCATACAAGATGCATTACATATGTGATTTATGCAAGAAAGACTTCAGAGACCTCCCATTTGCAAAACAATACCAAAAAAAAGGGCCTGATTCCTCACATCAAAAAATTTACGTACAAAGGTGCTTTATAAGCTACATATTTTAGTATTTAAAATTAACTTTTTGTTTAAACTTTTAATTAATGTATATTTGTATGTATATAATCTATGTATGCATGTATATATAATTCTCTCTTTAATCCAATTTTATTTTCTTTCTAAAATTAACTGACCAACTACCAGCTCTGTTGACATCATACAGGAAAACATCTATTCTACTAAACATTAAGGAATAAACTAAATTTTTATAATTAATGGCACCCCACTCCAGTATTCTTGCCTGGAAAGTCCCATGGGCAGAGGAGCCTGGTAGGCTGCAGTCCATGGGATCGCTAAGTCGGACATGACTGAGCAACTTCACTTTCACTTTTCACTTTCATGCATTGGAGAAGGAAATGGCAACCCACTTCAGCGTTCTTGCCTGGAGAATCCCAGGGATGGGGGAGCCTAGTGGGCTGCCATCTATGGGGTTGCACAGAGTCGGACACGACTGAAGCGACTTCGTAGCAGCAGCAGCAGCATAAGGCTTTGTTTGAGAACTATTGGGAGGTGAGGATAGAATGTCACAGAGGTTATATATGTTTGAAAAGTAAGCTTGATCCTTAACATTCATTCCTGAGAAGATGTAAGGCTTAAATATTAAGGAAGATTATCTCCAATGTGAATGGATACAACATAAACAATCTTCAAAGTAGTTTTTACTCATTACTCACTCACACACTAACTTGAAAGCAACATGTCACTTTATAAAGCACTGAAGAAAATGTTAAATATATAAAAAGAGAGAGAGATACATAAATTCCTTTATAAATGTGTCTCCATTTGTGTAATTCTGCCTTTCAACAGTTACTGGAAAAATAGATTACTCTACATCTAGTCTTTTGGTCAAAGTTAGCAGGGAATTTTTGTTAATCTTCGGAATAATCAGAAGGTTTGAAGGATGTCTTAATCCTGCTCTGAGTGAGTCGAAGTAGACGTCTTTGTTCATTCCACAAAACAAAGTAAGAATGGTGATGTGCAGATTGGATTCTGACAATTCAATCCAGATGACTATTTTATTATGGCAAAAAATTCCACATCCCTTATCTAATCCAGAGAGTATATTCATAGAGAAGACACTATAATACAGTCATAAATATTAACATGAAAGGTTATAAGGAAAAAAAATAGCTGTTAAAGGGCAGTGACTGAGTGAATTCATTTAGTGTTACATATCTATCATGATATTGGTTATTAAGATTTTTTCAAAACTCATTTCAAAGGCTCTCATGTTAGCATTTCAAAGGTTGTGGATAATATTAGGGAGAAAAAGTTTCACTTCTTTTATACACAATAATAATAGAGCTTGAAAACTAAATATGCAAAGGTTGATAAAATAATGTGTACTGGGGAGTTCTGAACGTCCATTGTGCCCACAGATGTCTTAGAACATCAAACTTGGGCACATTTCACTGTAGTTTTTCTTTCCTGAAGAAGTTATTTGCACTTGGGCAGTGACATGAGCTCTCTTTGTGACAAGGACAGAAAAGCTGATCATCTCAAAAGAAAAAAAAGGGTAAAAATTTGTATCTCGAAATTTCACCGACTCTGGTTGTGAGTTATTAAACAAATAAAACACTGCATGTGTGTGTTTATTTATTTATTTATTTTTTTAATTCAAAACAGTCAAGATTTATTTCACCTCCAAAAAATATGTTCAAATTATTTTGTTTTAAAGTTAAAACGTGCAGTGCTCCATTCAGAAAGTTCAGATTTTTTTTAAAAGTTTATTTAACTCTATCATTTTTCCAAATATCTGATGCTTCTCATCCTACTGCAATATAAGTCAGAAACTAAAGAAACACAGTTGGATTGAAAGAATGTATAGCCTTTATTAGAGAACTAGAATTCCCATCTCTGTGTATAGTTCTTGAAGCTGCACTTCCCAGAGTATATTTCATGAACTACTAGTTCCATGCTTTGCAACACACAAAGGGCTTCCATTGTCAGATCAGGTTGAAAAATACTGGAATGCACTCTTATATCTATATAAGGGACACTGGTGTTTTGAAAGTTTTCTTTAGCAAACAAAACGGTTTAACTTATTTTTAAAACAACAATTTCTTAAAATTTTATTTGAGCTTTTTCACATAATCCCAATTGACATCCTATGCTATAGTTAGACAAATGTTGTGCTGTGTAATTTAATCAAAGAGGGTATTCTGGCTGGACTTTAAAAAAATATCCATTTCTATAAAATTTAAACCTTGATATATTTGCATTTGCAATGAAAAAATACTTTCTATATGATAATAAAAGTCTAACGTGTTACTGATTTCTCTTCAAGATCAGCACCAGGCTTTTCGGAGATTGTATTTGTTTGTTTGCTTGGCCTCACTAAAAAGTGATACAGAGACCAGAGAAATTGCAGGAGCACTGTCTCACATAATATCAGATACTTTGCAGATAATGATATCAAAAAAGTTAAGTTTTCAAATGAGAGGGTCAGAGTAAGGGAAACCACCTGACTCCTGCTATTTTGGGAGAAAGAATTTGGAGGAGGATGAACAGATAGCTGTAGTTTAAAAGGTGCTTTTGAGGCTTAAGGCATAGAGCAGAGTCACAGAATACTGGTCTGTGTTATTAGCCTAAGGTATCTTTGAGGAAAACTTGGGAAGACAAAAGTAGCTGGACATTATATCTGCTTTCATTATATCTCTTCTAGACGTTATATCTACTTTCACTGGAATCCTCCTATTACCTTTTAACTGTTAGTGCTGACTTATTACCTCCTCCTCCGTTTTTTGTTTTGTTTTTATAAAGCAGCCTTTTAAAACATATATATATGTATAATTTGTTTATTCTTTGTTTGGCTGAGCCAGGTGTTAGTTGCTGCATTTCAGATCTTTGGTCTTCATGGCAACAGGCAGGATCTTTAGTTGTGGTATATGACCTCTCAGCTGCAGCATGTGAGACGTAATTAACCGACTAGGGGATCGAACCTGGGTCTCTTGCATTGGGAGAATTGAGTCTTAGCTGCTGCACCACCAGGGAACTCACTAATATTCCCTTCTAACTTACATGTATTTTTTTTTTTTTAATCAGCTCTACCTAAAGTCATGGGCTTCCCTGATGGCTCAGTGGTGAAGAATCCACCTGCAATGCAGGAGACACAGGTTCAATCCCCGGGTCAGGAATGGCAACCCACTTCAGTATTCTTGCCTGGGAAATCCCATGGACAGAGGAGTCTGACAGGCTACAGTCCATAGGGTCACAAAAGAGTCGCTTAGCGACAAAACCACCACCTAAACATTGGTGATACAGTCACACAGTTTCAGCCTATTTATTATTTCAACTATTTCATCTGTTAGTCCTCCAGTTGTAATTATTTTGCTGGATGTATCAATAATTCTTAATCCTTCTCTGTTCTTTTCATTTCCTATATCTCATATTTGCTTCTACTGTATTATTCCATCTGCTTACATTTCTCTCTTTTTCAAAAGATTTATATTTATTTAAATGAAATGAAGATGAATATTTTTAATGATAAAGGTATTTACATTTCTTTTATCAATATATTGTTTAATTAATGTTTTAAAGATTATTTCAAAATACATTGAGTGTATTACACTTTATTTCTTACTCCTTTCTGCTCTTGAAACTTATTAAATGCCAAACAGCTAATATAAGGAAGGAAGCTGTAAGGACTGTCCACACCCTGAGCAATGGAAGCTGGATGGGTTTTGCCTCTAGTGTACTCTGCCTAGTCCATCCAACTTCCCTTAGAACATTCCAGTCCCCACCCTATTTCTTTTAGTGTTGAAGTCCTTGAATGTATAAATTGGTTAATAATATTTACTTATAGAAGATCCATTTGAGCAGTGAAAAAGTGCTATTTTTATAAGGTGATACATAACTAAATATTCATTTATCCAATCAACAGTTATTCTAGTGAAAGGTGGAGTTGAGAGGGTCTATTTTCAGATCATTCTACATATTGATAATAAATAACAACTACACCTTTAACAATTTATACCTATTCTATTAAGTTTTTTCTTTATATTAGACACACATTTAGCATGTCCTGATTTCATCTTTAAAAATTCTATGAAGTTTCTTAATTATTTCTTTGGTACTAAAGTAGAACTTAAAGCAAAGACAGAGTAAATAAATTTCTCAGGGTCATACAGCTGGTTAACTCATCAGCAGGATTAATTTCAGCAAGTAAGTAGATGGTTGTAAATCATCAGTAAATTATTTTTAATTTAGGGGGGCACAATATGTCAAAACACAAAGCTTTAAATATACTTTTGTCAGCCTGCTTCCAAAGATCTATCTGATATGCCTTGTTATCAAAGCAATATTAAAAAAGGACTATTTAAGTGTAATTCTCCAAGCCAGACTTCAGCAATACGTGAACCGTGAACTCCCTGATGTTCAAGCTGGTTTTAGAAAAGGCAGAGGAACCAGAGATCAAATTGCCAACATCCGCTGGATCATGAAAAAAGCAAGAGAGTTCCACAAAAACATCTATTTCTGCTTTATTGACTATGCCAAAGCCTTTGACTGTGTGGATCACAGTAAACTGTGGAAAATTCTGAAAGAGATGGGAATACCAGACCACCTGACCTGCCTCTTGAGAAATCTGTATGCAGGTCAGGAAGCAACAGTTAGAACTGGACATGGAACAACAGACTGGTTCCAAATAGGAAAAGGAGTACGTCAAGGCTGTATATTGTCACCCTGCTTATTTAACTTATATGCAGAGTACATCATGAGAAACGCTGGACTGGAAGAAACACAAGCTGGAATCAAGATTGCTGGGAGAAATATCAATAACCTCAGATATGCAGATGACACCACCCTTATGGCAGAAAGTGAAGAGGAGCTAAAAAGCCTCTTGATGAAAGTGAAAGAGGAGAGTGAAAAAGTTGGCTTAAAGCTCAACATTCAGAAAACGAAGATCATGGCATCTGGTCCCATCACTTCATGGGAAATAGATGGGGAAACAGTAGAAACAGTGTCAGACTTTGTTTTTTTGGGCTCCAAAATCACTGCAGATGGTGACTGCAGCCATGAAATTAAACGACACTTACTCCTTGGAAGAAAAGTTATGACCAACCTAGATAGTATATTCAAAAGCAGAGACATTACTTTGCTGACTAAGGTCCGTCTAGTCAAGGCTATGGTTTTTCCTGTGGTCATGTATGGATGTGAGAGTTGGACTGTGAAGAAGGCTGAGCTCCGAAGAATTGATGCTTTTGAACTGTGGTGTTGGAGAAGACTCTTGAGAGTCCCTTGGACTGCAAGGAGATCCAACCAGTCCATTCTGAAGGAGATCAACCCTGGGATTTCTTTGGAAGGAATGATGCTAAAACTGAAGCTCCAGTACTTTGGCCACCTCATGCGAAGAGCTGACTCATTGGAAAAGACCCTGATGCTGGGAGGGATTGGGGGCAGGAGGAAAAGGGGATGACAGAGGATGAGATGGCTGGATGGCATCACGGACTCGATGGACGTGAGTCTGAGTGAAGTCCGGGAGTTGGTGATGGACAGGGAGGCCTGGCGTGTGGCGATTCATGGGGTCACAAAGAGTTGGACATGACTGAGCGACTGAACGGATGAATGGTTTAGTCCTGATATGTTTATGATTCCTAATTTCAAAGTTTTATCCTGCCACCTTTGGCCATTATACTAGGTGACCAAGGCTTCCAAACACAGACAACAGTCTAGGAAAGCAAATAGTCTTTATTTTTAGCTGAAGCATTAGCCTTAAATCACCATCTCATAAACTATTCTATTGGACCAGAGTGGAAATATGTCAGCTCTATATATCTTTTGCTCTTCTTCATAGGTTTGGAGCCAATCCTATGAAGAATGGAGCCGATCTAAAACATCCATTCTTTATTCTAGGTTACCCTTGGATAAAAAAAGATGGGGATGATCAACCTAGAAGATACTTCCAAATGCAGTTACTTCTCCAGAGTTATGAGGTGGATGATAAAGAAAAGAGTATCCAACGCAGTTGCATTTATAATCTGCATATTCTGTGCACCAGAATCTCTAATTCCAAAGGAAGGGCCCAGTTTGTGTTCTTTTAAGGACTCTATGCTTTCCTAAACACATCTTACAGTGTTTTATATTTTAGGAATGTCTCAGGGGTTTGAAGCACAACTGTGAGCACATTATATTATGTGACCTATTAGTATTTTCCTCCAATTTCCATCTCTTCTCATGGGAACCAGGTCAAATTTGGTTTGCAATGAAAGAACTCAATTGAGATTTTTAGAATGGTAGTGGCTGCAATTTTTGCTGAATTACTCGTATAAATAAGAAATCAGGGACTTCCTTGTGCTTCATGGTTAAGACTCAAGAGCTCACACTATAAGGGGAACAGGTTCAGGGAACTAAGAACTAAGATGCAACATACCATGCAGATGAAGCCAAAAAAAGAAAAAAAGAAAAGAAAATATACCAAACACATTAACTATGCTATATAACTATTTGAACATCAGGTTATTTTAAGAGCAAGTCATCAATATACTGTCTACTTTGTTGCAATGCCCTTCCTGCCTTTTTTCATCTGGCTAACTCATATATCTCAATTTCAAGAGATCATCATGATGCTGTTAAGAGCATCACTATGAACAAACTATGAGCAAAGCTGGTGGAGGTGATAGAATTCCAGTTGAGCTAGTTCAAATTCTAAAAGATGATGCTGTTAAAGTGCTACACTCAAGATGCCAGCAAATTTGGAAAAGTCAGCAGAGGCCACAGGACTGGAAATGGTCAGTTTTCATTCCAATCCCAAAGAAAGGTAAAGCCAAAGAATGTTCAAACTGCCGCACAATTGCACCCATCTCACACACTAGCAAAGTAATGCTCAAAATTCTCCAAGCCAGGCTTCAACAGTATGTGAACCGAGAACTTCCAGATGTTCAAGATGGATTTAGAAAAGGCAGAGGAACCAGAGATCAAATTGCAGACATCTGTTGGATCATCAAAAAAGCAAGAGAGTTCCAGAAAAACATCTGCTTTATTGACTATCCCAAAGCCTTTGACTGTGTGGATCACCACAAACTGTGGAAAATTCTGAAAGAGATGGGAATACCAGACCACCTAACCTGCCTCCTGAGAAATCTGTACGCAAGTCAGGAAGCAATAGCTAGAACCAGACATGGAACAATGGACTGTTCTCAAATTGGGAAAGAAGTACATTAAGGCAGTATATTGTCACCCTGTTTATTTAACTTTTATGTACAGTACATCATGAGAAATGCTGGGCTAGATGAAACACAATCTGGAACCAAGATTGCAGGCTGCTGCTGCTGCTAAGTCGCTTCACTCATGTCCGACTCTGTGTGACCCCATAGAGGCAGCCCACCAGGCTCCCCCATCCCTGGGATTCTCCAGGCAAGAATACTGGAGTGGGTTGCCATTTCCTTCTCCAATGCATGAAAGTGAAAAGTCAAAGTGAAGTCGCTCAGACTTCATGAACTACAGCCTACCAGGCTCCTCCATCCATGGGATTTTCCAGGCAAGAGATTGCAGGGAGAAATATCAATAAACTCAGATACACAGATATCACTACCATTATGGCAGAAAGCGAAGAGGAACTAAAGAGCTTCTTGATGAAGGTGAAAGAGGAGAGTGAAAAACTGGCTTAAAACTCAACATTAAAAAAACTAAGACCATGGAATCTGTTCCCATCACTTCATGGCAAATAGATGCGGAAACAATGGAAACAGTGAGAGACTTTATTTTGGAGTGCGGCAAAATCACTGCAGATGGTGACTGCAGCCATGAAATTAAAAGATGCTTGCTCCTTGGGAGAAAAGCTATGACCAACCTAAACAGCATATTTTTTTAATTAAAAAGTTTAAATTAAAAATTAAAAGTTTTTAAATTAAAAAGAAGATATATTACTTTGCCAACAAAGATCCATCTAGTCAAAGCTTTGATTTTTCCAGAAGTCACATATGGATGAGAGTTGGATCATAAAGAAAGCTGAGTGCCGAAGAATTGATACTTTTGAACTGTGGTGTTGGAGAAGACTCTTGAGAGTCCTTTGGACTACAAGGAGATCAAACCAGTCAATCCTAAAGGAAATCAGTCCTGAATATTCATTGGAAAGACTGATGCTGAAGTTGAAACTCCAATACATTGGCCACCTGATTCAAAGAACTAACTCATTGGAAAAGACCCTGAGGCTGGGAAAGATGGAAGGCAAGACAAGAAGGGGATGACAGAGGATGAGATGGTTGGATGGCCTCACCAACTCGATGGACACGAGTTTGAGCAAGCTCCAGGGGTTGGTGAAGGATAGGGAAGCCTGGCGTGCTGCAGTCCATAGGGTGGCAAAGAATCGGACACGACTGAGTGACTCAACTCTTCTCTCTGGGAAGCCTCCACTCAGGTTAAGCCTGTTATCCCTATTCAATGCTTCCAAACTATCTTAAACTTATTTCTGATCATGTTACCTATTTTCATTTAAAAATTCTTACAACAAAGAGGCACATAAAATAAACTACTGAACTTACCACAAAAATGCTACTGTGAATGCTATTTCATAATTACTTTGTATCCTTTAGGTTTCCTGAGTAGCTCAAAGGTAAAGAATCTGCCCGCACTGTGGGAGACCTGGGTTTGATCATCAGTTTGGGAAGATCTCTGGGTCATGAAGATCCCCTGGAGAAGGGCATGGCAACCCACTCCAGTATTTCTGCCTGGAATTCCATGAACAGAGGAGCCTGGTGGGCTATAGTCCATCAGGTTGCAAGGAGCTGGACACGACTGAGTGGCTTTCACTTTCTTTTTTCTTTTTATATCCTTTACATAAAATTTTTGTAAACTCATGATTCCTCCTGTCTGATAATGAAGGTGATATAACTGATTATGTAAGTTCTTTTGTATGGAAAATGTGATATTCTGATAAATATTTAAAACACAAAATGTAGATTAAGAAGGCAACCTTTTAGTAAATTCCCTCATCTATAGCAAAGATGAATTATTAAGTCAGTATCTGGTTTGTTTCAGTGGCAACCCACTCCAGTACTCTTGCCTGGAAAATCCCATGGATGGAGGTGCCTGGTAGGCTGCAGTCCATGGGCTCGCTAAGAGTCGGACACGACTGAGTGACTTCACTTTCACTTTGCACTTTCATGCACTGGAGAAGGAAATGGCAACCCACTCCAGTGTTCTTGCCTGGAGGATCCCAGGGACGGGGGAGCCTGGTGGGTTGCCGTCTATGGGGTCTCACAGAGTCGGACACGACTGATGCGACTTAGCAGCTGGTTTGTTTCTCTTTTTAGTTTAGGTTCTTTGTTTTTTTTTGAAGTCAACTGAATCAGTTTAGACCTGTTTAAATATTCCTAGTGAATCTGGTTTCAGTACAGAAAGGGTTTATTAAACCTGAAATTGTATTCCAAGGGCTTAATTAAATAGATTTGGGTTCTGGAAGCAATGCTTCATGATTATCTTCCTTCCAAGTTGTTTGCACTGATCTTTTTTTTTTTTTTCCCCTCAAACACTACATGCAATTTTCCCTTTGCTGACCTCCCAGCAAACACATAAATGAATTCATATTTTGCAGCTGCATCCGAGATGCAGGGAAAGTCAACTGAATCAGTTTAGACCTGTTTAAATATTCCTAGTGAATCTGGTTTCAGTACAGAAAGGGTTTATTAAACCTGAAATTGTATTCCAAGGGCTTAATTAAATAGATTTGGGTTCTGGAAGCAATGCTTCATGATTATCTTCCTTCCAAGTTGTTTGCACTGATCTTTTTTTTTTTTTTCCCCTCAAACACTACATGCAATTTTCCCTTTGCTGACCTCCCAGCAAACACATAAATGAATTCATATTTTGCAGCTGCATCCGAGATGCAGGGGGTCAGGGTGGGGAGCTGTTGGTGTTTCCGCTCTGTCATTAAATTACTCCTAAGCATGTCGCTGATTTTTTGTGATTTCCCATTATTTTGCTTCTCAATTAAAAAAAATATCAGTACGTAATTTGCTGTCAGTCCTTTCGAGTGTATGAATAACATTTATCAACATAGCTGTGTGATGATAGAATTCAAGCTTTGAAATTTAGAAGCAGAGATCTGAAGATCTCTATTATATGCAGATCCAAAGATCCATTTTGGGGTACTGCAAAAAATGTTGTTACGTTTTTGATCTTTGTCATAGTTCACAGATGTTCTATCTTGAAATATACAGATGACTGTAAATGAGGAATAATGTGAAAGCATTATAAAGAAATGAACATGCATTTTAGAACTAAATCTAGTGATGGATAGATTGCCTGGTAGAGGAAAGAATACAAATATATTCTGCCAAGAGAACATATTCTTCAGGAAGTCATCCCTCACTCACCCAAAACATTGTTGGCAGTGAATACCATTTCCCCTTGTGATTAAGTGGTGTTCTCATGAACACTATCAAATCAGATCAAGAATTCTCTTGGAAGTGCCTGAGAGATATATTCATTCATTCAAATATGTGTTTATTGGGACTTCCCTGGTCGTCCAGTGGTTGGGAATCTGCCTCCTGGCACAGGTACATGGGCTAGATTCCTGGTCCAGGAAGATTCCACATGTCCTGGAGCAATTAAACCAGTTCACCAAAGCTACTGAGCCTGTGTGCCCAAGAGCCTGTGCTCTGCAACAAGAGAAGCTGCCACGATGAGAATCCCGTGCACCGCAACTAGGGAGTAGCCCCTGCTCACCGCCGGGGCTCAGCAGTGAAGAAACCAGTGCAACCAAAAACAAAGAAAGAAATTCAAAAGAAAAAATGTGTATTATCGAATTGCCCACGTTTTGCCAAGCTCTCTTGTAGATGCTTGGAACACATCATTTGGCACAACCAACAAGGATTCCTAGTTAGAGGTGACAGATAATAACAATAGATGGAATAAATAAGTAAAGTATAAGACAACAGGCGATAATAAGTGGAATGAAATAAATTAGAAGAGGATAAGGAAGATAGAAGTGCAGGGCTTTATGTAGAATTTATGTGAAACATCTCGAGACGGAGACATGTGGGCAAAGGTATGAAGGAGGTGTAAGAACATTAATATTAGGATAGAAAAGTTGCTAGTAAAGATGTGTCAAATCATCATGTTATGACAAGAGAGAAAAAAAGCAAAAAACAAACAAAAAAAAACCCTCCAAGTCATTCTGACTCAATTTTACCTTCAGTTCTGAATGATTCAAAGTAATGGCAGCCCTAAGTGAAGACAAGTAGGTTTTTGATTAGTTTTCAGCTCCAAACACAACCTTCATTTAAGGTCAAGGAGAGGTGTTTGTCTCATACACCCCCTTTAGTTATTAAGAGCTGGAGCAAAAATGCAGTAGATGACCTTGGGCGTATAGACAACTCACACCACATAAATGTGATATACATTAGATATCCAACATTAGATGCTCAAAGCAGGTACCAAAGCCTGACAGTTCATACAACACTTTCCAGGAGATTCAATAACAATACATCAAGATGCAATCTCCTCCAGGACAAATTCATCCTTCCCAAGATGCCAGAAATCTTTTATCTGCTTCCCAGTGCCTGAAGTAATATATCAAGAGTCATGAAAATGCCATGAATGTGAAAGTAATTTTAATGAATCAAAGACAGAAGGCAACATGTCCACAGATGCGTAGTTTAGGAAATGTGATCAAGCTGGGGCGATTCAGCGTACTCAATGGGGAGGTGACAGCTGATAAAGTAAATCACAGTTAAAGAGATCATATCAGCTGAAAGTATGAGATTAACAGATTCAAACACGAGACTTTTTGAAATGTGTTTCAGATAGCTGTTGATGTTGTTTAACGTGTCCCCAAGGTCAACTAGATGGCGGGGTCTTCAATTACTGACAAAATTTCAGCCATGTTCAGTCTTCTGTTCTTCTTTGGTCTAACTTAGCCTGTATGTCCCTTTATTCTTTTAATGAACTAGACAGAAAACTAATAGAACATGTGTAACATGTCAGGCACCATACCAGATGCTTTTACATGGATCATCTCATTTAATTCTCACATTCCGATGTGTATGTGTGTGGTTATGTAGGAAGATGCGGAAGCAGAGGGAAGAGAAGCTACATTTTATAGGAGCTCAGAGCTGTTAGATGACTGTTCTAAATTCTCTAAGAAATATTAAAGCCTGGATTCTGCTCAGGATTTCTAGCTCTGTTAAGCCATATGCTACTCAGCAGGGCCTTTATAATAATTACTATTTCCATAGCATCTTATTGTTTATTACATTCAAATTTTGATTATATATCATGATCCTAAGATCATCCTAGTTAAAGTTGGTTTTCTTCGGTTATCAAAATGCACTAAAGCCACATGTCTATCTTTTCAGTATAAGCTTTCATAAACTACATTTACATGGCAAATTCTTTACATTTGCCTCTATCTCATGATGAGGAAAGAGACTGCATTTTCAGTAAATACAATAAATACGAAGTATAGCAAATTACTTAACTCCTCTGAGTGTTTCCTCAACAATAAAATGAGGATAATAATCTCTATCTACTTAACTATCTCACAGGATTGTTGTGTGATAACACTGTGTATATGAAAGAGCTTTAAAAATTATTTGTAGAATGCGTTATATCAATGATTATTATTAAAGATCATTTTAGATACCTTTATAATATACTTTCTTCTTGATTTTCATTGCTTTTTAAGTTATATAAATATATGCTCGATATCAAAATTTTATAATGTATCAAAATATATACAGTAGGAAGTAAAAATTCCATTTCACACTTACCTTTCTCAATCTAATTTTCCTTTCCAAGAAATGATAATGATACTAGCAATACTTGTTCTTGCAAATTTTTGAATATTCATTTATATCCATGAATTTAAATGCATTCACTTTTTCTAAACACATATTAATCACATATATTTTACTTGACAATTTTTTGTTTATTTTTGTTAACAACATATCTTCGGATAGTTGTGTGGTAATGTAGTGTTTTATAATGGATAATTAAGGTATTTTTATTGCGTGCTTGTGTGTCTATAATGTCCTCCTGCCTTCAATCTTTCCCAGCGAGGATGTTATAATGTTTGTGTGTCTATAACAAGCACTCTTTAACACACACACATATATATTCCTGTACTAGTAAGTATATTTAACTAAGTTAAACTCATGTAAGTGGAGTATCTGGTCAAAGGGCATATTAATTTCAATAGTATGGTCAAAAAAATCTCCCAATAAGGCTGTGCCATATTATACATTCTCTGACAGTATACAAGCATTTGATAGTATAAAAGCATCTCTTTTTGGATATTTGCAAACATTAGTTATTATCAATGTTTATTTTTGCCTATTCAATGAGTGAAAAAGTCGTTGCTACTTTCATTGTCATTTACCCTATTATCCATGAGGTGTTGCATATTTCAATGTAAATGCTTCTGCTGCTGCTGCTGCTGCTGCTAAGTCGCTTCAGTCATGTCTGACTCTGTGAGACCCCACATACAGCAACCCACCAGGCTCCTCTGTTCTTGGGATTCTCCAGGCAAGAATATTAGAGTGGGTTGCTATTTCCTTCTCCAATGCATGCGTGCATGCTAAGTCACTTCAGTCGCATCTGACTCTGTGCGACCCCATGGACACAGCCCATCAGGCTCCTCTGTCCATAGGATTCTCCAGGCAAGATACGTTATTGGCTAATTGTACTTTTTTCATGAAATATGCTTTTTTGTTCTCTGTCCATTTTCCTGCTGAATTGTTGCCTTTCCCATGATTTACAGACACTCCATATATTATTACCATATTTCTCCTTTTTATTTTATACATAGCAAATATCTTATTCCAGGTTGTCACTTTTATTTTTGTTTATGGTATCACTCACCAGAAAGAAGTTTCAGATTTTTACATATTTAAATCTGTTAGTCTTTCCATTTTTGGTTTCTGTTTTTCTATCTCGCTTAAGGTCTTTCCTACCAAAAATTCTAAAAACAGTCTTTTGTATTTTCTTCTAGTACTACTGTTTTTACTATTCTTTGTAAGAAGATATATAGCTAGTTTCTACTTCAAATCATATATAAAAGGAGAGTTTTGATTGATTAAATATATATGTATCTATCTATCTATCTTTTTAATGTTTCCCACAATGGATAACCAATTGTATTAGCACCATTTTTTGAAAAGCCATTCATTCTCCACTGACTTGAAATCACTTTTACCATATAATTAATCCTCACATCTACATAAGTTTGGCTTTGGATGACACTCTAGTCTTCATTCTGCCTTGTAATATCTTCTTGTCTAGCTCTAATCCATAAGACTGTATATGTGTATATTTGTGTTCAGTCTCCCAAGTCATATCTGACTCTTCCCAACCCTGTGGACTGCAGCATGCCAGGCCTCCCTGTCCCTCACCATCTCCAAGAGTTTGCCCAAGTTCATGTCCATTGCATTGGTAATGAAATGCATGTATATTGCGTAATTGTAAAAAAGGGGTATTTATACTTTGGCCACCTGATGTCCAACTCATTGGAAAAGACCCTGGTGCTGGGAAAGATTGAAGGCAGGAGAAGAAGGGGGTGACAGAGAATGAGATGATGGTTGGATGGCATCACGAAATCAATGGACATGCGTTTGAGCAAACTCCGGGAGATGGTGAAGGACAGGGAGCCTCACATACTGCAGTCCACGGGGGTCAAAGTGTCAGAAGTGACTTAGCAACTGAACAAATATTCTTTCTCTTAATATCATAAATATATTTTCATGTTTCTAAGTAGTTTTTCTTAATCATTATTATTGTTAAATATTTATTTGGCTGCACTGGGTCTTAACTGTGGCATGTAGGATCTAGCTCCATGAGCAAGGATCGATCTCGGGCCCTTTGCACTGGGAGTGTGGAGTCTCAGCCACTGGACCACCAGGGAAGTCCCCCTTAATTATTACTTGAATAGCTATAATCTATTATTTAGATGCACTGTACCTTATTTCTCCCCTATTCTTGGACACTTCTACTGTTTGTTTCTAAAGATTCCCTCCCCCTCCCATTTAATTGGCAAATCCTTAGGAGTAGAATTACCGCATAAATTGGTGTGAATATCTTTATGAATTTTGCCATGTCTTGCTATATTACTAACAGGATTTCTTCAGTTTTCAGTGTTCTCAGTCATATATGAATTTACTTATTTCACTGCAGTCTTCTCAGTATTGAGTGTTACTTCTCAAAAATGTTGAATAATTTAGTAAAATATTACTTCAAGTTGCCCTGTGGAAAAGGCAATGGCAACCCACTCCAGTACTCTTGCCTGGAAAATCCCACGGACAGAGGAACTTAGTGGGCTGCCGTCTATGGGGTTGCATAGAGTCAGACACAACTGAAGCGACTTAGCAGCAGCAGCAAGTTGCCCTGATAATCCTATATGAAGCTGGTTATCTGTTCCAGTGTTCTGAACACATCTTGTTTATTACATATCACAGCTATATAATAATTGCTCTTTAAATAATAACAATAAAAACTTAATCTGTATTGTGAGCTTGAAAATGACATACAATCTTTGATTCCTTCATGCTTCTATTTGTTAACTCACCATAATAGACAACATATTGTGGACTATGGGATAATTGAGTGCCATTCCAACAAAGTCCAGTTTTAGACAATTACTTTTCTGGCACTCTGAGGCTATGGAGCAAAATATCCCGAAATTAAATAACATATAATGACCTTTTGTTATGATCACATATTTTCCATATTTTCAACAGGGCACAGATGGCAAAACTTTTTTCTCTTTCACTATAACTGAATAACTCAAAGGCTAACAGAGACTTAATGGCTGGGGGCTGGAATCAGTTGAATGCTTATTCACTCACATATCTTGCAGTTGATGCAAGATGTTGGCTAGAACTTTAGACATCAATGTTGGCTAACAGCTGGAACATCTCCATGTGACTTCCCCAACTGGTTCGGTTTCAAGGGCAAGTATCTTGAGAGAGAAAGTCAGGTGGAAACCATATCTTTCATGACTTAGCTCAGAAGTCACAAAACATCACTTATTTTGGTAGTCATAATCTCATCTAGATTTAAAAGGAGAGAACCTAGCCTCCCTCTCTTGATGGAGAAGTATTAAACATCACATTTTAAGAAGGGGGAGTGGGATAGGTTTATTTCTGCCACAATATTTGGAAAATATGATCTGCCGTATTTGTCATTGCATTTCAACTTTCTGGAATTCTTTTTGACTGATTTTGCAACACATTTACATTTATGGATACACTTGTCTTTTATTTTTTAATTGAACTATAGTCCACTCACTGTGCTATACCAGTCTCTGCTATATGGTACTTGTCTTGAAAGACACAGATTTACATTCTACATTTGCACTGCAGTTCTGTTGACACCATTTGCAGTGTTTTCTGAGCTATTTATTCTACTGTCTTCTATTCTTTACTCAAAATAATGTTGAACAACATTCAGACGTTACTGTGGTTTCTGCTCTATCATAGGGAGCTCTCCTTTGTTGTTCACTTAGCTTATAAGGAGAGCTGGTCATAATTTTAGCTCTATGTCAATTTATGGTTAGTGTCAAACTGGCCAAATACTCAAGTAAGGGGAAGAGATCAGATTGGAGAATTGATAACAAGGAAACCTAGGAAGAAATTGTAGATTGACATCTTGGAATGGGTCCAGAGTGTGAAAATTTTTATTCTATGCAAATGCCACCAAGAAGAACCTACTATGGAAGAGACCCTAATAATCTAATGACAAGATGACCTATTTTTTAAATGCATTCATTTTTAATTGAAGGATAATTGCTTTGCAGTGTTGTCTTGGTTTCTGCCACACATTAACATGAATCAGTTGTAGGTATACATATGTTCCCTCCCTCTTGAACCTTCCATCGCACTCCTCTAGGTTGTCACAGAGCACCTGGTTGATTTCCGTGCATCACAAAGCACATTCCCACCGGCTATCTATTTTGCATATGATGATGTATGTTTCCAAGCTACTCTCAATTTTTCCCACTGTCTCCTTCCCCCACCATGTCCACAAGTCTGTTCTCCATGTCGGTGTCTCCACCGCTACCCTACAAATATATTCATCAGTACCATTTTTATAGATTACATATACACATGCGTTAATATACAATATTTGTTTTTCTCTTTCTGACTTACTTCACTCTGTATAACAGACTCTAGATTTATCCACCTCACTAGAAGTGACTCAAATTAATTCCTTTTTATGGCTGTGTAATATTCCATTGCATATAGTGAAGGACAGGGAAGCCTGGCATGCTATAGTCCATGGGGTCACAAAGAGTCAGACATAGCTTAGTGCTAAACAACAATATATGAACCACAACTTCTTTATCCATTCATCTGTCGATGGACATCTAGGTTTCTTCCACGTCCTGGTTATTGTAAATAGTGTGGCAATGAACATTGGGGTACATGCATCTTTTTCAACTATAATTTTCTCAGGGTATATGCCCAGAAATGAGATTGCTGGGTCATATGGTAGGATTCCTAGTTTTTAAAGAAATCTCCATACTGTTCTCCATAGGGTCTGTATAAATTTACATTCCCACCAAAAGTGCAAGAAGATTCCCTTTTCTCCACACCCTCCCCAGTATTTATTGTTTATAGATTTTCTGATGATTGCCATTCTGATCCACGTGAGGTGATGCCTCATTGTAGTTTTGATTTGCATTTCTCTAATAATAAGGGATGCTGAGCCCTTTTTATGTGTTTATTAGCCATCTGAATGTCTTCTTTGGAGAAATGTCTGTTTAGGTCTACAAGATGACCTATTTTGTGGCTATCAGTGAGAGCTTTCTTTTCTTAGCAAACCCTAGTACTTGTTCAATGAGTTTATAAACAAATACATCAGGAATCTAAGCTGAAGATGGACTGAACAATACGGACTTTATTTTTGAACAAAGCTTACCTAGTGACCTCTACTGCTGAGTGTCTAACCAGCCAATAGCAAAGATTAATGTTGAGTTTTCAATATGATATCATACCTGTAAGGGAGCAACTGGTCACCTAGTATAAATTGTCTACATTACTCATAGCCATTATGAAGTGGCAAAAATTTGTCTTCAGAAGAACAGATATTAATAATTAGTCTGCCTAGTTGTTGTTATTATTTAGTTGTTAAATTGAGTCCAAATATTTTGCCATCCCATGGACTCTTTTGCAACTCCATGAACTGTAGCCTGCCAGGCTGCCCTGTCCATGGATTTCCCAGGCAAGAATACTGGAGTGGGTTTCCAGTTCCTCCTCCAAAGGATCTTCCCAACCCAAGGATCGAACCTCCATCTCCTGCATTGGCAGGTGGATTCATTACCATTGTGCCACTTGGGAAGCCCAGTCTGTTTAATCTGGATGCTTAATTTTATTTTCTCTGTCTGTAATGCTTTTGCCCAGAACCAACTTCCTCAGAATTAACAAATGCCTTATTCGCTACTATCCCACATAACACTGCATTTGAATAATGGACTCATTTTACAGTTAACGTGGGACAATGTGTAATTTCATCAGATTCATGGGTACTACGATGTCCTGTCATCCAGAAGAAGCTGGTATTATTTTTATAGAATAGTGAATATATAGTGAAGACTCAGTTATGACACTGTCCAAGGAACTATAAGATTGATGTTCTTTCATATAGAATACAACACATCCTCTGAGACAGCTTCCAATATATGGTGCACTTTCCCTCATTGACATACATGGGTCTGTAACACAAGGCATAGAAGTGAGGTGGTTTCACTCATTATTATAACTATTTATTTGAATAATGTTTGCTTCCATCTCCTTTTTTATACTTAGGTGGCCTAGAGGTATTAATGCTCAAGAGATGAACAATTTCACAGGGGCCATAACAATGGTCTCACCAAAGTGGAAGTTAAGACTGCTCTCAGACCATTTTAATTATCCCCAATATCCATTTCCTGCCTTCTGCACAACTAAAATTTGTTTTTAAAAAATTTGGTCCAATGGACACTAAAATGGACAGAATGCTAGGATCAAGCACAAGATTCTTAACACTGGTGTACAGATTTTGTAAAATCCCTTGCCTGGAGTATGGCCAGATTTGTGAATGTGGTGAGATTTCACTCCTGTGAAAGATGGCATTACATGGCAAAGTACATGTATTTTGCAATAACCTCAATCAGCTTGTAAGCAGACTGTCCCAGTCAAGCCTTCAGATGAGAAGAAAATCTGGTTAATATTTTTATTTCAATTTAGTGAGATCCTGAGCAGAATATCCAGTGAAATCTTGCCAAGACTCCTGATTCATAAAAACTGTGAAAATGAAAGTGTCAGTCATTAGTGTTGTATTCTTTGCAACCCCACGGACTGTAGCCCACTAGGCTCCTATGCCCATGGGATTCTCCAGGCAAGAATATTGGAGTGGATAGCCAATGTCTTTTCCAGGGGATCTTTCTAACCCAGGGCTCAAACCCACATCTTCTGCATTGACAGGGGGATTCTTTACCTCTGTGCCCCTTGGGAAGCCATTAAGACTAGGTGCCACTTTCTTAATAGGTTTGATGTCAAGAAATTCCAATTTGTCTTTGGCATTTATTAACATTGCTTTGGAGTCTCTGTCTTGTTTTATTTCTCTGCAAAGCACTCATGCTTCTTTTTTTTTTTTTTAAAGCAAGAAATTAACTTTGAAACAAACTGAAAATTTTGTTTTGCTTATAGTAACAACTCAAGTCTTGCTTCAGTTCTTTCACCTGGAAGAGTAGTAGGATATTCTATCTTTGGTTCTTTTACTGAGCTACTTACATTCTGCCTTTATGTTATTCAAAATAGGGGCTTTTGGTGGTAAAATTTTTTTTTAATTGAATGAAAGACTCTACATTCTATAGTGCTTCACAAAATGACCTAAATCAAATCCCTTACGATTATACAGTGGAAGTGAGAAATAGATTTCAGGGCCTAGATCTGATAGATAGAGTGCCTGATGAACTATGGAATGAGGTTCGTGACACTGTACAGGAGACAGGGATCAAGACCATCCCCATGGAAAAGAAATGCAAAAAAGCAAAATGGCTGTCTGGGGAGGCCTTACAAATAGCTGTGAAAAGAAAAGAGGCGACAAGCAAAGGAGAAAAGGAAAGATATAAGCATCTGAATGCAGAGTTCCAAAGAATAGCAAGAAGGGATAAGAAAGCCTTCTTCAGGGATCAATGCAAAGAAACAGAGGAAAGGAACAGAATGGGAAAGACTAGAGATCTCTTCAAGAAAATTAGAGATACCAAGGGAACATTTCATGCAAAGATGGGCTCGATAAAGGACAGAAATGGTATGGACCTAACAGAAGAAGATATTAAGAAGAGG
>SJXQ01012679.1:270375-318800 GCA_006408695.1 Aepyceros melampus | reverse complement strand
TAGTCAAGGCTATGGTTTTTCCTGTGGTCATGTATGTGAGAGTTGGACTGTGAAGAAATCTGAGCGCCGAAGAATTGATGCTTTTGAACTGTGATGTTGGAGAAGACTCTTGAGAGTTCCTTGGACTGCAAGGAGATCCAATCAGTCCATTCTGAAGGAGATCAACCCTGGGATTTCTTTGGAAGGAATGATGCTAAAACTGAAGCTCCAGTACTTTGGCCACCTCATGCGAAGATTTGACTCATTAGAAAAGACCCTGATGCTGGGAGGGATTGGGGGCAGAAGGAGAAGGGGACAACCGAGGATGAGATGGCTGGATGGCATCACGGACTCAATGGACATGAGTCTGAGTGAACTCCAGGAGTTGGTGATGGACAGGGAGGCCTGGCGTGCTGCGATTCATGGGGTCGCAAAGATTCAGACACGACTGAGCCACTGAACGGAACGGAGTCAGTATGTAAGTCACCTTTTTATCCTATGAAGATACTTTAAGGGGAGATCAGATGGTAAACACATGTGAAGAGCTAGAGGTCCTGAGACTAGATGGAAAGAGAGGGAGACATGTTGAACCATTCTAACATCCAAAGTTATGTTCAGGTTTCATCCATCCTGATCGAGACATCAGAGTGGGGCTTCTGGGGTGTTCTAGCCAAGTCAAGCCACAGATAACTGCAGACTCAGCTAACATTATGTGGAGCAGAACTGCCTAGATTATCCCAGTCAACCAAAATAATAAATAAAAAGCTACTAAGTTTAATTAGCTGAAACAAGGGGATAAAAACACTGAATGAAACTTCCACAATTAAATGAAAGAATTAGAGTAGTTTAGTGACTTTTGAAGTAGATTCTGTAAGATGCCTATAGGTGTCCACAAAATAAAAACATAATCAGTTCATGTTCAAATAAGATTGAAAACTACTTTGGGCATCAAAATTAAACAGTTTGGTTTTTTCTTTTAACTGCAGAACTTCTCAGAGGTTTTTAAAGTGCACATTTAATAATAAACATCATGAAACTCCAAAGGAGGATGTAAAATCTCCCTGTGACTTCTTAAAGGCGTATCTATTCACATCCTGAGGGCTTCCCTGATAGCTCAGTTGGTAAAGAATCTGCATGCAATGGAGGAAACCCTGGTTTGATTCCTGGGTCGGGAATATCCACTGGAGAAAGGATAGGCTACCCACTCCAGTATTCTTGGGTTCTCTTGTGGCTCAGCTGATAAAGAAACTGCCTGCAGTGCGGAAGACCTGGGTTTGTTCCCTGAGTGGGGCAGATCCCCTGGAGAAGGGAAAGGCTGCCCACTCCAGTACTCTGGTCTGGAGAATCCCATGGACCGTAAAGACCATGGTGTCGCAAAGAGTTGGACACGACTGAGCAACTTTCACTTTATTTACATCCTGAGGAAGAATTCCCAGAAGATAATGACATCTAAGCTGTGTCCTGACCAATAAATAAAGACCAGACCATGCTGGACAAGATAATCTCAGCTTATTTCCAGCTCCAAAATGTCATTATCTAGGTTCCATTATGCAATGGTCTTTTAGCATTATTAGGGCTCTAATACAAGCTCACAGTAGATTGAGCTCATGGAGTTCCTGATGGACAGCCTCTCACACAGTCTTCACTGAGTTCCACTCATTATAGATAAAGGCTTCTGCTTGAAGCCACCCTAATACTTTTGACCTCCAATCCTAATCAATGCCTTGGAATGAAAATATGGTCACCTAGGATAGAAGATAAAACCCAAGTCATGATCTAAGGTGTGAGACCTCAGTAAAAACTTTATACAAACTAATTTTTCTCATTTGCTATCATATTTCAATGGCTCAGATGTTAAAGAATCTGCCTGTAATGTGAGAGACCTGGGCTCGATCCCTGGGTGGGGAAGATCCCCTGGAGAAGGGAATGACAACCCACTCCAGTATTCTTGTCTGGAGAATTCCATGGACAGAGGCTACAGCTCATGGGGTTGCAAAGAGTCGGACATGACTGAGCAACTAACACTTTCACAGTTTCAAAATAATATCTCTCCAATGACTCTGGCCCTCAAGTTGAAAATAGGCTCAATCAGCTTTTCTTTTTTGAACAAATAAAACAAAGATGAAAACAGCATAATACTATCCAATCTCATTTACTTGTTAGGATATTCTCTTCCCTGCTTTACTCAACATCTCAGCACGGGGACTTCCCTGGTGGTCCAGTGGTTAAGAATCCTCCTTCGAATGCAGCAGATGTGAGTTCAACCCCTAGTGGGGGAATTAAGATCCTAAACATCGCAGGCCATAAGGCCCCACACGACAACTAGAGAGAAGGCTGTGCACCACAGAGAAAGATCCTGCATGCTGCAACTAAGACCCAACGCAGCCAAAAAAAAAAAACAACTCACCACCAAAATTTTTGAAATAGTTGTCCACACAGTTTGCATGTGTCTTATCTCTTCTCATTTACTCCACAACCTACTATAATTTGGCCCTCTCCTCTCATTTTCAGCTACTTTTAAAAGTGGCACCTGTTCTCAGGTGAGTTCATCCAGTTTGAAGCTTTCAACTCTCACCTACTGGAGCAATGAGGGTTCATATTATCTATACTCCACCCAACTCCACTCGAAATCTATATTGTCAACTATCTATTTCTACCTGAATATCACGAGGTATAAAGAAACTTCTCCATCCCCAACAACCACATCAAACCTGTTCAAGTACTTATTCACTGATTCAACTAACATTTGCTGAGCATTACTCAGATGGTAAAGAATCTGCCTGCAGTGCAGGAGACCTGGGTTCAATCCCTGGGTCAGGAAGATCTCCTGGAAAAGGAAATGGCAACCCACTCCAGTATTCATGCCTGGAGAATTCCATGGACAGAGGAGTCTGGCAGGCTACGTCCATGCAGAAGCCAAGAGTTGGAGATTTCTGAGTGACAGCCGCACATACTTTGAGTGAAAACCTTTGCTGGATGTTAGATTCTGACTGTGATCAGGACTCTGTCCTTGGGGAGCTTATAGTCCAGGGTGGAGACAGATAAACTGTTGCTGTTGTTCAGTCACTAAGTCGTGTTCCACTCTTCATGACCCCATGGACTGCAGCACGCCAGCCTTCCCTGTCCTCTACTACTTTCTGGAGCTTGCTCAAGTTCATATTCACTGAGTTGGTGACACTATCTAACCATCTCATCCTCTGCCACCCTCTTCTCGCTTTCAATCTTTCCTAGCATCAGGGTCTTTTCCAATGAGTCTGCTCTTCACATTAGGTGGTCAAAGTATTGGAGGTTCAGTATCACTCCTTCCAATGAATACTTAACTGTGATAGGACTCTGTCCTTGGGGAGCTTATAGTCCAGGGTGGAGACAGATAAACTGTTGCTGTTGTTCAGTCACTAAGTCGTGTTCCACTCTTCATGACCCCATGGACTGCAGCACGCCAGCCTTCCCTGTCCTCTACTACTTTCTGGAGCTTGCTCAAGTTCATATTCACTGAGTTGGTGACACTATCTAACCATCTCATCCTCTGCCACCCTCTTCTCGCTTTCAATCTTTCCTAGCATCAGGGTCTTTTCCAATGAGTCTGCTCTTCACATTAGGTGGTCAAAGTATTGGAGGTTCAGTATCACTCCTTCCAATGAATACTTAGGGTTGATTTCCTTTAGAATTGACTGGTTTGATCTTCTTGCTGTTCAAGGGACTCTCAAGAGTCTTCTCCAGCACACAATTCAAAAGCATCAGTTCTTTGACTCTCAGCCTTCTTTATGGTCCAATTCTCACATCCATATCTCACCACTGGAAAAACCATTGCTTTGACTAGACAGGCTTTTGTTGGAAGAGTGACGTCTTTGTTTTTTAATATGCTGTCCAGGTTTGTCATTGATAAATAACCAAGTTTTCCACTTATAAGGGGAAACACGGGCTTCTATATGAGCACCAAGGAGGGACCCTTCTTTCAGCTTGGAGAGAGAATGTGGGGGGTCTAGAGAAGGGTGATATAAAGGCCTTCCAGGGATGAAAATAATTCTCATCTTTGAGGATAGATAGGGCAGATAAAGAAGAGAAGAGCAGCCATCCAGAGGAAGTATCTTGTAGGCAGAATTACAAGGAAGAGACTAAGTCACATACTCACGTAACAGCAAGTAGTTCTGTATGGCTGGACCAGTGAATGATGGTGGTGAGAAGCCAGAGAGGACGTTCAGGTGCAGGATTAATTGCCTTTCAGTTTAGTTCAGTTCAGTCGCTTAGTCGTGTCCGACTCTTTGCAACCCCATGAATCGCAGCACGCCAGGCCTCCCTGTCCATCACCAACTACCGAAGTTCACTCAGAGTCGCGTCCATCGAGTCCGGATGCCATCCAGCCATCTCATCCTCTCTCGTCCCCTTCTCCTCCTGCCCCCAATCCCTCCCAGCATCAGACTTTTCCAATGAGTCAACTCTTTGTATGAGGTGGCCAAAGCACTGGAGTTTTAGCTTTAGCATCATTCCTTCCAAAGAAATCACTTACAGAACCCCAAATCACTGGCTGCCTTGGTACTGTGCAGCAACTACATGTTTTGTTTTTGTGTTTTCCTTCCAGATGGAATATTTTAAACACATACGCATGTTTCTAATAAAGTTAAATAGGCTTCTATCCTGTGACCTAGCAATTCTACTCTCAGGTATTTACTTAAGAGAAAGGAAAACAACATGTTATGTCCACACAAACACTTGTTGTACAAGACTGTTCAAGGCAACCTTATTCATAATGGCCCTAAATTGGAAAGAAGTCAAATGTCTGTCAATGGGAGAATGAATAAACAAATTGTAGTATGTTTATGTAAAGGAATCATAGTCAGTCATAAAACAGAGCAAATTACCAAGACATACAACGTGGTTGATTCTCAGAATCACTATGATGAGCAAAGTAAGACAGACACAGACCCCATTTATATAAATTCCAAGAACAGGTAACATATATTATGGTGACAGAAATCAGAAAATGGTTGCTGTGGGTATCAGGGTGAATGGGGAAGAGAAAATTAATGGGAAAGAGACAAAGGGAATTTCCTGGGGGCGGGGGTGATAGACTCACGTCCATCGAGTTGGTGATGCTATCCAGCCATCTCATCCTTTGTCATCCCCTTCTCCTCCTGCCCCCAATCTCTCTCAGCATCAGAGTCTTTTCCAATGAGTCAAATCTTCGCATGAGGTGGCCAAAGTACTGGAGTTTCAGCTTTAGCATCAGTCCTTCCAATGAACACCCAGGACTGATCTCTTCCGAATGGGCTGGTTGGATCTCCTTGCAGTCCAAGGGACTCTCAAGAGTCTTCTCCAACACCACAGTTCAAAAGCATCAAGTCTTTGGCGCTCAGCTTTCTTCACAGTCCAATCTCACATCCATACATGACCACTGGAAAAACCATAGCCTTGACTAGACGGACCTTTGTTGGCAAAGCAATGTCTCTGCTTTTGAATATGCTATCTAGATTGGTCATAACTTTCCTTCCAAGGAGTAAGCGTCTTTTAATTTCATGGCTGCAATCACCATCTGCTGTGATTTTGGAGCCCCCAAAATAAAGTCTGACTCTGTTTCCACTGTTTTCCCATCTATTTCCCATGAAGTGATGGGACCAGATGCCATGATCTTAGTTTTCTGAATGGAAAAACTCACTGAGTTAAACACTATGATCTGTGCAGTCTACTGAATGGTAATTATACTTCCATTTTTTAAAAATGCAAAAGAATATTTATTTCAAAAGTCTAAGAGTAGCAAGACTGCTCATAGAAAAGCTGCTCAAGTCTTGCAGTGTGGCTCATTACAATATAACGACACTAAAATAAAATTTCAAAAGTCTTGAAGAGAAATATAAATACAAACAAGGTGCAAAAAGTTTATTCAAACAGATTAAAAAGCATAAATACTTCATTCTACCTGAAATTTGATAGACGTTTTGGAAATTTTCAACTAAAAAATCTGAGAAATCAATGACTTTTGATATGGACATACAGGAAGAGTACTTCATTTGTTGCCTATGAATTAATTTATTAAAGCACTGAGAAAAAAATCCAGATGAAAATTAATGGACTATAAAATAAAACTGAGCAATAAAATCAATACAAATTATTTTGTCATCAAGAAGTAAATCATAACAAAAAGTTTTCAGATAATAGAGTAATAATTCTTTAAGAAGAGACAGGTTTTAAACAAGCTCTTTATTCTTTGAAAATCTAATGACTGAAGAGGAGTGAATGGCACCCCACTCCAGTACTCTTGCCTGGAAAATCCCATGGATGGAGGAGCCTGGTAGGCTGCAGTCCATGGGATCGCTAAGAGTCAGACACGACTGAGAGACTTCACTTTCACTTTTCACTTTCATGCATTGGAGAAGGAAATGGCAACTCGCTCCAGTGTCTTGCCTGGAGAATCCCAGGGACGGGGAGCCTGGTGAGCTGCCGTCTATGGAGTCGCACAGAGTCGGACACGACTGACGCGACTTAGCAGCAGCAGCAGAAGAGGAGTGACTCACTCAAACTCATTGGAAAAATATTTAAATGTCTTTCCAATTAAATACATAATACTGGCACTGATGCAGTCAAAATCAAATGTACAATATACCATTACAAAAAGGACACGAATGACTAGCTGATTCACTAGTATCATCAACTGAAAGAGTATTTAAAATTATTCATTTATAGGAAAATGTGCAGTGCCTTGAAATCTTACAGCTCTTACAGTTTATGTAAGAAGGAAATTTGACTGAGATTTTTCTCTACTTGACAGCAATTCTTCAAATTTACTTTTAATTATGACTAAATTGTGAACCAGAAAGAAAACAAATTTTGATCAAGATTATTAGAAGAATGCATACCAGAGGAACTATTATTCTACTATTTTGATGGGAAATGATATAACAAAATTCTTGTCGTGGTCAACAATATGCAACCAATAGGAAGGACAAATAGAATTACAGATATGAATTGCACAGTTAATTAAAAACAGTTTTTTTCCCCTAGATTTTGTGACGGTTCTGGAATTTGTTGGAATTTTAAGACTTGTAATTTGTTGTGACTTCTTTTCTCAATTAAATAAATATTCACTTTCATTCTTAATTTTGTATTTGTAATTATGGATTCTTTGTCTTAAAATGCAGATCCAAGATTATTCTAGCAGAACTCCCCACCACACCTGGGCTCAACTGCTGTTTTTAGACTGTGTTATTCAAGGTCATGGGCTGTGATCTGTTTCTCCTTGTATTCCTGGCACAGTGCCTGATAAAAAGTAGGAGCATAACAAATATATATGCAACTAAATGCAACAGGGCACATAATCTGGTAGCTTAGTATAAAGCAAAATACCAGTGAGGAAAGGGGCACTGCAGATATATCAGATCCCAACCCACACTCTCCAAGGAACAAATATCCTTTCACTTCTTAAATACTGGCCTGAAAGACTGAAATTCTAATTAGGTTTATTCAATCCAGCCCTTCTACAACTTCACCCAATTAAAAATTGAATACAGGATTCTGTACATTGTCTTATCCCTAACTTCTCTGTAAGGACATAAACTCAGTACCTTTCTGGTTTTGTAATATTTTGGGAAAATATTACAAATAGGTAAGTAAGGTTTGAGCCTTTGCTATAGATTCAACTATATGTTATATGTGTGTTTGTGTGCTCAGTTGTGTTTGACTCTTGGCAGCTCTTTGGACTGCAGCCTGCCAGGCTCCTCTGTACGTGGGATTTTTCAGGCAAGGATACTGGAGTAGGTTTCCATTTCCTTCTCCAGTGGATCTTCCTTATCCAGAGATCAAACCTGAATCTCCTGTGTCTCCTGCATTGTGAGCAGATTCTTTACGTGCTGAGCTCTCAGGGAAGCCCACATTCAACTATACACTGAATAATTTACTTATGTAGTTTTGCATGGCAAAATCCAGTGAAAAAATTTTTGTAACACAATTAAAGTGATAGACATTGTAAGTCCCAGTATGATAGGGGGACTGAAGTTATTTGTTACTTCTCAACAATCAGAAATAGAAATGGTAGAATTACCAGCCTCTGGGTTTGCCTGAGAAGCTGTGCAGTCAGGCAGTACCACCATTATTCCATTCCTACCAGATGTGATCCTATTTTTAAAGACTTCTGGGAAAGGGAGATTCCCTCACCTCCCTTAGCAACCCGTTCCGATGTTTAATAACACTTGCTACCAGGGGTGCTGGTTCCCTGAGCCTAACTGGAGTATTTTTAAGTTTCTATGTGTTGATGTTTTTCCCTATTCCCATTTCCTCCTTCAGTATTTATTTTATCCCCTCCCTTCTTTGCCTTTTTTCCACTAATTTCCCTTGTAGACTTTTCTTTTTTTTGCAAATAAAAGTGAAATTGAAAATTGCCAAAAACCTAAAATAAAAGCAAAACAGGTAAAATATTAATTTAGATGTCACACATTCTTGGGATGAAATGAGTTTTAACTTAAATTTTATACAAGTACTACCCAGGCATCTGATAGTCTGTACCTCTCGACACCTGAGAACTTGGCTGAGTTGGGGACATATACCATTTTATGGAAACACATTACATTTTAGTAGCTTTGATCCCATGGAGTAGGATATGGCAACCCGCTGCAGTTTTTTTTTTTCCCCCGGGAAAATTCCAGGTACAGAAGGAGCCTTGTGGGCTACAGTCCATGGGGTCACAAAAAGTCAGACACAACTGAGCAACTAAACACACACAATACAAACATTTAAACGTATGTATAATTTTGTTTTAGTGTTTAGTCTCTTTCGAATGCTCTCCAAGTTTCCATATTTTTCCTTTTGTTGATGAGCTCTGAACTAGATATGAAACTCTAAGGTTTGGCTAGTGCTAAGGATCTTGGGCAGAACACCTTTCATTTCTATCTTGTTAATTTACAGTTTTTACCTGTGAATGCCATCAATACATATAGTGTGCAGCTGATCAATAGTGCTTAAACATTGAGCTGGCTGAGTCTCATAGGAAAGATGTGATCTGACAGATGTCAGGAAAATACTGTTGTTTTGAAATAGTTTGCATTATCTGGTACCTGACTACTTGAAATTCCACTGTCAGTGGTTTATTTGATTGAAACTGTTTCTCTGAGGGCTCACTGAAAATGGAAGACTTCCTAGAATTGTAAGACTTTAATCAATTTAGACCAAGAACTCAGCACCTGGCCAGAAACACTGGGTGTCTGGTAGAGGACTGGAGTGGGGAAAAGAAGAGAGAAGGTGACCAGACCTCCCAGTTGACCCTGGACTATCTTGGTTCATGCCACTCACCAAGACTTATTTATTCACAGCTTCTTCCACTCTCAAATGTACAGTCATCTCTGTACGTCTCTGTACACCCAACCAAAGGTGGGTTACTAAATGCATTTGTGAGGAGTCTGGGGCATAACTTTAGAGCTCTTAGCCCTGACTTGAATCTCTGCTCTTACCTGATGACTGAGTGATCATGAGAAGCTATTTAACTTCCCTCCATCTCAGCCTCCACATAGACCAACTAAGACTTAATATCAATTATCTTTTGGATACATCTAGTAATGAATGCTGCAGACACTAGTGTTGGAAACTCCTGTTTTTCCCAGGCATGGCATTTCCACACTAGTCAAACCTACTAAGATAGATAGTACTCAAACCAAATTTTCAACTCAAGAGGCACTAGCTATCTTGCTATTTGCATTTCATTTCTAATTGTTTTGCTAAATTTTACCTTCTTAAATGTTCTTCTTTTATACGTACCAAATAACTGATTGCACTGATAATACGTACCATTGTGCTTAGCACTTTCACGTTCATTTATGTAACTGGCTATGTTCTATGTCTGGCTTCCCAGATGGCTCAGTGGGTAGAGAATCTGCCTGCATTGCAGGAAACATAGGAGACACAATTTGATCTCTGGGTCAGCAAGATCCTTTGGAGTAGGAAATGACAACCCACTCCAGTATTCTTGCCTGGAGAATCCCATGGACAGAGGAGCCTGGCAGGCTACAGTCCATAGCGTCACAAAGAGACTCGACTAAAGTGACTGAGCATGTACGCAAGCACTATGTGTGTATTCTCTGTCCTTCCTCGCTGATTTTAAGTTTCTTGAAAGCAGTAAGATTCATCTAGCCTTTTCCCAGAACCTAGGACAATATGAAGAGCAATAAAGAACAGCCAGATTCATGGGCTTCATTGAGTAAAAACCCTAGGCTATATAGCACTCTTAGCTTCAGCCTCAATTTTAGCTGAGGATGAAAAGCATTAAAATGATGCCCATCTTGTAAACAGTGCCTAATAGCTTAAAAGAGGCCCAAAATAGTCTTAAAAAGTGTACGAACTACATCCTTCCAGATTGAGATTAAAAATAAAAACAGCTTTGATAGTGATAGTTTCTTTGCAACACAAACTAAGAAAATGAGTCTGCCTGGAACTAGAGGAAACTTCTACAGAGTTTGAACTGTGTCTACATGGTTCAGTGGGTTTTTGCCTCCTCACTGGGCTGCCAATCAAGACTCTTAGCAGAGAGCTTTTTTGGCAGACAAGCCCTGACTACTTGCAATGAGGCAGACATCACCAGGGCATCTCAAAGGCCAGACACCAGATGGTAACAATACATTTCAACTATTAGAAGTTTGGATCAGAAAGCTAAAGGTGAAGGCCTTATCTCATTTGTCAAATGATGCAATTCATTATTAAATCAGGACAAACCAGTTAACATCTGAAGTATAATTTTGGTTGCTATTTATAATGCACTCACCGGTTCATTTGCCTGAACCAGCTTATTTAATTGTGTGCAGCTTTTCACAAAAAGGTTAGGGCGACTGAGGAAATGACCTATGCAAATCACAATTCAGGATAAATCCAAACTTTTCTTCAAGTGCCAATGAAATGTTAGCATGCTTGAGTTATTTGATGAAATTATGTTTTATTTAAAATTTAAAATAATTTGAAGAGGAAACTTCCAAGTAAATTTACTGAGCTCTGACAATAAGTGTAGAATTTTGGTGCTAGAGTTTTTTTACAACAAAAGTACACACCAAAAGTACCCATTTTCAGACTCACAAAAAGAGAAGGTGGTGATAAGTGAGTCAATTAATTTTTTAAAACATTGTTACTACATGAAAAAAATGAAGATGTTAGCAGATCAGAGTATCTGTCCTGGGAAATCTCTACCAATTTTTTACTGAGAAGCAAAAAAATTTAGTTTTGAAGAACCTTTAGAGGATAAAATCTTAGTAACTCTGGCATTTACTCTGGAAAGAAGAGATCATATAATCAACCAGACACTAAATATTTTAGAACTACCACACTGTTTACCAGTGGAGTTATCATCATCATTATCACCATCATGGCTAACATGTATGTGCCAGGCAATGTTCTAAGAATTTCTGCCTGTCAGTTTATTTTATCCTCTCAAAAATTCTATGAAGGAGGTGCTCTTAGTATGCCCATTACAAAGATGAGGAAACCGATACCATCTAGATAATAAGAATTATCAAATATCAGAGTTAAAAGGAAACTTGGGCTCACATTGTTCAACTCTGTTTATAAACAAAAATACTTAGACCCAGAGATTAGTATCTTGCTCAGAGTCATAAAAAAACATAGTGTCCAAGCCACAGATATTTATACAAATAACCAGCACATAGTAAGTGCTTGTTGCATGCCACTTACCTGTTGCAGTGACACTGAAATAAATGCTATTGTCCCAATTATGCAGAAGAATTTGCTCTCAGAGATGTTAGGTGCCAGCCTAACAAAAATGAGTGCCAGTCTCTCTTCTAAGTTCTGAAGCACCAGAATCAGGAAGAACCTTTCAGTTTGTTCCACAAAAAACAAAATCTCCATAATCATGGAAAATTCAATCATATAGCTTCATGCTTTCAGATATTTTGATATTTAAAATCATGCAAATTTTCTTCATTTCTGCTTTCATGTAGGCTTTTTTGGGAGTATATTTTCCAAATACTGTTATTAATACTTACATAAATGAACCCAGTGATGAAATGTCTTACGGAGAACTTCAATTCAAATGTACATTATCTTGATTTTTTTTCCATCCTCAAATTTCACCATGACCATGAAATTTAATGTTTCCCATCATGTATACTTCACAGTTTTTGCTTTTTAGTAACCTCATGGTTAAAAAGGGATGTTTTAAAGGTAATAACTGGCTATTTGTTTTTAGTATATATCTGTTTCTACATAGTTGGATAAGTAAATATTAGAAATGTTTTTTAAATGAGAAATATATATATTGTTTGCTAAAGAGAAGATATAAATGTGTGTGTATATATATATGCATATACTATATATATATATATATACACCTGAAATTTTACATAACCACTTACTTTTTCTAATTACATGCATATGAAAATGTTGGTTTTCTAAGCTACCTAGCCAAATACCACATTTTTCTGTGCAAAGGGGAAAAATGGAAAACTTAGATTTTTAAGAGCAAAGTGAATTTGGGAGTTGCTTCATTAACATGGAGACATGATTTGAACTTAAGTATCCATTAATAAGATAAATCAAGCTAGCTATTAAAAAGCAGAGACATTACTTTGCCAACAAAGGTCCATCTAGTCAAGGGTATGGTTTTTCCAGTGGTCATTTATGGATGTGAGAGTTGGACTGTGAAGAAAGCTGAGCACTGAAGAATTGATGGTTTTGAACTGTGGTGTTGGAGAATACTCTTGAGAGTCCCTTGGACTGTAGGGAGATCCAACCAGTCCATTCTAAAGGAGATCAGTCCTGGGTGTTCATTGGAACGACTGATGCTAAAGCTGAAACTCTAACACTTTGGCCACCTCATGTGAAGAGTTGACTCACTGGAAAAGACTCTGATGCTGGGAGGGATTGGGGCAGGAGGAGAAGGGGACGACAGAGGATTAGATGGCTGGATGGCATCACCGACTCAAGTTTACTTGAGTAAACTCTGGGAGTTGGTGATTGACAGGGAGATCTGGCGTGCTGCGATTCATGGGGTTGTAAAGAGTCGGACATGACTGAGTGACTGAACTGAACTGATTGAATAAGAGAAAACTACCCTTAATAGATATTCAGAAGACTATTATTTTTACTCATCTACTCTGATAACACAATGCATGTTCTGAGACAAGCTGGGGGTGGTAACCAAGGGCTTCATTTATCTGAAATTAGAAGTGCCCATAATGGGTTGGCAGGGCGGTGGGCAGCATTGTGTGTTTCCCAGTTCTCTCTAATTAGCCACAGAAAAATGTGAAGAACAGCACCCACATTATCCAAATTCTCTTTTAAGATTTGCTACCTTAAAAACTATTTTCCTTTGTTACATTCAACATGTATAATTACGCTTTCACAAAGTCCTCTGCTTTGGAATTATTTCCTCACTGACCTGCCATCCAGTTGCAAGTCATCTCTAGCAGCCACTACTTATTTGCTGAAGGTCCTTTATGGGAAAAGTTTTTACAGTTAATTAACAGAGTATATCAGATACATATTTTTTAACTCCAAGGTCTCTCCCCTTGTTCCAGTCACTTCCCCCATAAAGGCATGTTACTCTGGCTCCTTGTTGCTTCTCTGCATTATTTCTCAGGACTTTCTCCCCGACTCCCCACCTCTGAAGTCCAGCCACACTTGGCCTTTCAGTTCCTCTTGGTACTGAGCTGCTTCTTGTCTTAGGGATTTTACAGTTTCAGTTCCCTCTTCCTGGGGCTCTCTTTCCCTGCTCTTCGGTCAGTTCTCAGCCCAAATGTTACCTGGGCAGACGCTCCCCACCCCCATCCAGCACTTCTCAACCTTACCTATCTGCTCTCTGTCAATTACCTGGATCCATTTTTCATGACTTTTTTCATGACTTGGACTATCTTGTTAATTTGCCTCTGATCAGTTCCCCAACCAGAATGTAAGCCCCACAGAGCCTAGAGGCCTCACCTGCTTTGTTTATTCCTGTGTCTCCAGCTACCAAACAGTGTGTACCACATGATTAATTTTTGGAACCAAAAAAATAGATAGATGGATAGATGATAGATGTCTTTGCTCAAAATCTAATCTATGGAGATGGAAGTTAGAATGCTGATTACTTCAGGGGTACATTTACTGGGAAGAGTCATAACGGAGCATCTTGGAGTGTTAAAAATATTTTCCATTTTGGTCAGGGTAATGGTTACACATACATACACACCTATATATATGGGCTTCCCAGGTGGCTTAGTGGTAGAGAAGCAGCCTGAGACACAGGAGACATGGATTCCATCCCTGGGTCGGGAAGATCTTCTGGAGAAGGGAATGGCAACCCACTCCAATATTTTTGCCTTAGAAATTCCATGGACAGAGGAACCTGGTGGTTCCAAAGGGTCCCTACAGTCCAAAGGGTCGAAAAGAGTCGAACATGACTTAAGCAACTGAACACACATATCTATCTATCTTCTCGGCCCACATATACACATATACTGGGCTTCCCTGGTGACTCAAGACAGTAAAGAATCCACCTACAATGCAGGAGACGTGGAATGGGAAGATCCTCTGGAGAAGGGAACAGCTACCCACTCCAGTATTCTGACCTGGAGAATTCAGTGGACAGAGGAGCCTGGCAGGCTAATGTCCATGGGGTTGCAAAGAGTTGGACACGACTGAATGACTAAGCACAGTATATATATATATATATATATATATATATATATACACACACATATGAAGTGAAGTGAAGTGAAGTCGCTCAGTAGTGTCCGACTCTTTGCGACCCCATGGACTGTATAGCCTACCAGGCTCCTCCCTCCATGGGATTCTCCAGGCAACAGTACTGGAGTGGGTTGCCATTTCCTTCTCCAGGGGATCTTCCCAACCCAGGGATCGAACCTGGGTCTCCTGCATTCCAAGCAGACGCTTTAACCTCTGAGCCACCAGGGAAGCCCTATATATATATGCAAAAGCAGTCACACAACTTGTTCATTTTGTGTACCTAAATTTAAAAATAATACTGGCTGTTGTATCAGTCCTTCAAGGTCTGGTCTATGTGCATGGCATTCAGTAACCTTGGTTCTTTGTCAGGCATCCCTAATATCCAGCACAAAATCTTTAATTGCTGGAAAGTAATAATTGCCTTAAAGAACAGATCTAAGATCAACATCAGAACAGGCTGCTTCACCAAAGCACATACAGTTCTTTTTAATGTAGATCTGTTTTAAATCTGACCCTGTCTGTGTCATTATATGAGATTTTATTTAGCTAAGGCTGTGCCATGGCTTGTACGCAGCGGCCAGGAAAAGTAAGAAGGCAAGGATAAAACACTAACTTTAAAATTCACTGTATTTATTCACCCCAATGCATAGTTGACACAGCCTCAGCTAATTGAGGATAAATTAGGTCAGATTTAAATCAAGCAAAAATAAGACACTACAATATAAAAAGATAACTTGCATAAGGAGGTAACAATTAGTGGACTCATGTATATAAAGTGGCATTAGCAAATTTAAGTATTTATTTTTATGTCTAGTGTAATATACTGGTGAGACATATTAATTAAATACCTCATTTTATTGACTTTTAGCAGACATCCTATTTTTCAGTATATAAATATATGGTATGAAGTCAAAAATACCAAAACCATGGGTTTTTTATGTCAATATTTAATCTTTTACATTTTCATATACAATACTAAAAGGAGGACTATTTCAAGTTGAACTAAAATACTACTTTGAGATATATAATATACTAGGAACATAGTTTTAGAAAAAAAGTTTTTCTCAGCTAGTTTTTTTTTTTAAACAGGCAATGTACTTGCTATATAAAAATACATTTTGAACTTATATCTATTAATTGTTTAAAACTTCCACTTAGCATTTCTACATGACACATAAATGAACTCCAGGTTAGGACTGTAAAATAAACTAGGACCATGAGGTCCTCGTCTCTGTTGCCTAGTAAGATGAATATATATTAAACAAATGAATAAACAATTTCATAATTATAAGAATAAACCAAAACCAAACATCCAGATGTGTCTAAAAGTGATATGGCATGGCTATTTAACTCTCTTTCCCTAGAGCTAGTGACAAGGAAAGAACATATGTCTCAGTAAAGCTTTAAGAATTCATATTGCTCTATCACTTTGAGGGCAAATAGATTAAGGCAGTGATTAAATGGCCCAGAGAAATATCAGAGAAAATACTAAAATGCTAAAACATCAAGGCAAGACCACCTCAAGGGCATAGCTACCAAGTGAAAACAGCCACCGAGGTCTAACATCTTTCATGCCATTGTACTAAAATGGAAAAGATGTTGAAGCCATAACGGTGGGACATTTAATGGGATCTCAGAAGAGAGAACAACATAAGTCCCTTACCTAGGTCTGTCTCAGTCTCAGCTATGCGATCCCTTCCCACCTTTACAGTCTGAGGCCTTAGAAAAGTACCTTGAAAACAGGCTGGTGCACGGGGATGATCCAGAGAGATGATATGGGGTGGGAGGTGGGAGGCAGTTCAGGGTTGGGAACTCATGTGCACCCGTGGCTGATTCATGTCAATGTATGGCAAAACCAATACAGTATGGTAAAGCAAAATAAAGTAAAAATAAAAATAAAAAAAACAGTCCGTTTGAAAAGACTAGACAAACTATTTCCAAATAAAATGAAAAGAGGTATTTGTCAATTTCTGTCACAATAGTGCTGAAAAACAAACATCCCCATGATCTAAGGGACCAAAAAAAAAAGACATTTATTTTTCTCACTCACGGGTCTGTGAGGTGGCTATGATACTTCTAGGCTTAGCTGAGAGAGTCTTGGATTGGTTCAAGGATGGGGCTGGATTTAATTTTGCCCCACACATATGTATATTCTGGCAGCTATACAGTCCGTTTGAAAAGACTAGACAAACTATTTCCAAATAAAATGAAAAGAGGTATTTGTCAATTTCTGTCACAATAGTGCTGAAAAACAAACATCCCCATGATCTAAGGGACCAAAAAAAAAAGACATTTATTTTTCTCACTCACGGGTCTGTGAGGTGGCTATGATACTTCTAGGCTTAGCTGAGAGAGTCTTGGATTGGTTCAAGGATGGGGCTGGATTTAATTTTGCCCCACACATATGTATATTCTGGCAGCTATCTAGAGCAGCTTTCCCTCATAGCAGAAGGTGGAAGTCCAGAAGGACAAGTCATCATACAAGCACATTCAAAGCCTGTTCACAACATCTTTGCTCACATCCCATTAGCCATAAAATATAAAGTCCAAAATCAATGTCAATGGTGAAGTCCAAAACCAATATGGCAAGAAATTATTCTCCTCTCATGCCAGGGAGAGGGTAAACATTAGCTGAAAGATAAATGTATTTATATCAGAAGGATATTAAGTCTCAGAAAGAATTCTGTTGCACAAACAAAAGGATCTGGATGGAGCTACTTAAATTCATCATGAGCAATGATGATGAGTATCTAAAAATAAAAAGAAATGGTATAAAAGCCATACAAATATATTACAGAAAAAATAATACAGTAGAAAACATAATACAGGAAACACTGGTTGATTTCCTGCCAGTGTTTTGCTCTATAAAAGACTTTAGTAAAGAAATTTAAAGTTTTTAAAGTAAGGAGAAATATGATAGCTCAAAGGTGAGATGTTATAACAACAAAATATAAAGCAAGAGAGAATGGCAAAGCTAAAAAATAAAGAACTAAAACACACAATTTTTGACACAATAAGAAAACTCTCAATGACAGAAATCAGGACAGACCTGGCTACAATCGAATAAAAGTAATGTTGTATAAAAGGCTTAAGGTAATCGAATGAACAAGAGACAGAGGCAAAACAATTAAAACAACTAGAGCAGTGATGATGGATAAGAAGGATGAGTAAGGAAGAAACAGCATAAAAGTAACTTGTATTTCTTAAGTAGAGACGTCTTACACACAAACACACAAAATATAAAATCATTCATAGGTATAATACAGGAAAAATGCACTAAAGTTTAGGAAGACTTAAATAACCAAATGAAAGAAATATATTTTATTTGGAAAATTTATTTTAGAGTTACTGAGATAGAAATAAATCAGAGCTAAATTGTAGAAATATAGGAATAAAGAAATAATTCTTCATCCATTAAATTAGAAAACGTCACCTATGAGGGGGCATGGGAAATAAGGTTAGTCTCAGATGTCTTCAGTGCCAGTAAAAATGAGATATTTATGCTTATGTGCTCAGTTGTATCAGACTCTCTGTGACCCTAAGGACTGTAGCCCACAAGGCTCCTCTGTCCATGGAATTCTCCAGGCAAGCGTACTGGAGTGGGTTGCCATTTCCTTCTCTAGGGGACACTCCTGATCCAGGGATCAAATCCATGTCTCCTATCTCTCCTGCATTCTAGGCGGATTCTTTACCTGCTGAGCCATCAGAGAAGTATTTATGAAATTCCAAGGGAAAGGAAGTATTATCAAAGAAAAGTGTGTCTAGTTAAGGTGTTATTTAATTATGAAAATGAGGAACACGTATCCTCTACAATGGTGGACAGATAATATAACACTCATGAACCACTTGATAAAGTGAGTCCTCAAAAAGGACATTCAGCTGAGCACAAGATGACTCAAATAAAGAAGTCAGGGATGAAGAAGCTAAGAGAAAGGGGATTGGTAAGCAGTAAATCTGTTCACATGTGGAACTAAGATCAAAAGACCAAACAAGGGAATTATGATGCATAAAAGCACGTAAGTATGATGACCCTTTTCGAACTAAAAAATAGAAGGAGGAGAAAGAAAGTGAACAATGCTAATTGTCTCCTCCTTCATAGTATTACTCACTAAAACTGAGGCATTTAATTAAAGAAAACAGATTGATCTTAAACTCTGAACTATTTTTATAAATTTTGTTACTTTAATGGTAATGTTTAAACAACCAATAATCCTCATGGTAAAAATTTTGCCTGAATTTAACTTCCCTTCCAGTTTTTCAATTTATCTTTTCTTCAGTCACAAAGTGATTGAAACTACTGTCTGTCTTCTGAAGTCTTCAAAAAGGAGAGTGGATAGAATGGGTGCAAAAAAATCTCAAATTATCATGGGATTCATAACTCTAGCTTTAAAGAGAATGCAAAGGTAAAGCAAAAATTGAACAACTAACTCAATAAAAAGGTATTTTATATACTTTAAGCATTACACTGATATTTTCTTCAGATAAATTGAAATAAAAAAGAAGATATAATACATGCCGACTTTACTTTAATACCATGAATATAATGATGCCATGTTACAAAATCATTTGCCTGCACACACAGCATCCTTATTCTCTAATACTCTCAGCTCTACTCTTATGTCAGCTTTGTCCTCAGAGTGCTTTCACTCCATGGTCACAAGATTGTCACCAGTGGCAACCAGGGCTTAATTTGTGATTATGCTCATTGAACACTGCGTAACTACAGGGCATTCTGTTCTCAATGCTGCCTTTTTATGCAGGTTACATGGTGGTGGTGGTCCTAGAATGGGAAAATACATTTGCTTCCCATACCTAAGGAATACAAGTGCTAATGCACATGCTTATTTGGGCCATCCTTGAGTGAAGCCCTCTAGCCAGGAAAACATCTTGCAGTCTTTGGCTATGAACAGGGTCACACACCTATCACTAAACTAATCACTATGTCAAGAGATAGAGATTAACAATCAGGGTTGAGTTTCTTTCTCCCAAATACAACTGCTACACACTGGGGCTACAGAGTGGGCTTCACATTGGAAAAAGAATAAAATATATGTTTGCAAGACAATCACATTGTCCACCAGAGAGGAGTTTCTAGGCAGGTTTAATATCAAGTAACTGAGAGGTGTGTAGAAAATGAATTATTCTATCGATTCCTCTTTTCTAAATTGAAGTTATACTTTGTGACCCAAACATCTGCAAATCAAATGTCCTAGCTTTCCAATAGAGTGTATTTTCTGAGATTTATAGGTGCCTATTAGAAACAAATAAATGTTCACAAACAATCTCAGAATCAACTAACAAAATAATTTATCGCTAAAGGCAACTTGAACACAGAAGCTCTGAAAGTATTGATTCATTGTAAGTAATTCCCCAAGAGCGCTGTTTTTAAAGCGGAGTTTTAAAGCATAGTTCACAGGTATAGTCTTACCTACAGTGCAAGTATTTTTATGCGTGGGAGACTTTTCTAGCATTAATACAAATATAGGAATGGGAAACCCCATGAATAAAGTCTGGCTGAAAAACTATAGCCATCTATTTGCTGGTAGGCTGTGAAACAAATGGAAACAAATACACTCTAGATCTAAAAATAAGAGTAAGCAGCATGACACTTTTCAAGAAATAGCACCTGCACACCATCAGCAGGATGGAAGGCAAGGCTCCTAAACGACAGTGATAAGTGTTCGAAATGTGGCAGAGCAAATGGCAAGTGCAACCTCCCCTTCAGGAAGATGAAGTTTTTGAGGTTGGAAAAAGACCCATCAAATCACTCTATCATTCTTCCACTAGACACGAAGTGACTGAAGCTACTGCCTCCCTTCTGAAGTCTTTGAAAAGGGGAATGGATAGACTGGGTGAAAAAGATCTTATAGGATTCATAACTTCAGTTTTAAATAGAATGATAAAGGTAAATAAAGTATTGAAAATTAAAAGAACTAAGTAAAAGGCATTTATGTCATACGTTTAAAATTACATTTAAAATTTTCTGACAAAAGCTATCCTGAGATTTGATTAATGACTCACCTTACAAGAACAGAAATTCTTTACCTAGCTAAACTTGAAAATGGATACAGCCACAAAATTAAGGAGCCTGGAAAGAAGGTTTATGATATGAGTGATATCATGAACATATTTCAGGACAGATGGTCAGCATTTCTGGAAACTGAGGATCTTCTCTGACATAATAATGAATGACATCATCATTCGTAGCAGACTTACCATTACCTGCTGAAGCCTGCTGCTGCTGCTAAGTCCCTTCAGTCGTGTCCGACTCTGTGCAACCCTGTAGATGGCAGCCCACCAGGCTCCTCCTCCATCCCTGGGATTCTCCAGGCAAGAGTACTGGAGTGGGGTGCCATTGCCTTCTCCCTACTGAGGCCTAACAACTCCCAAAAGGACAAATCAATAAGCATCCTTTCCCACTGTACTTTTTGCTTCAACCTCAGACAGGTGTCATTCAAATGTAATTACTTCTTTCTAATTAAAAATTTATGGTAATGGTTAAACCTTGTTTGGTATCAGTTCAGTTCAGTTGCTCAGTCATGTCCTTTTCTTTGCAACCTCATGGACCGCAGCACGCCAGGCCTCCCTGTACATCACCAACTCCCAGAGTTTATGTTTGGCATAATGTTCTAAATTTAATTAATTTCTAACTCTCGATTTGTTTTTCCTTATCATTTGCGAGGAAAGAGAAATGCCAAAAATGATTTAAAGCAAGGGTTTAAATTACCTTTTTTATACTTCTGATTGTTAACCTAGATTTATAAGTCTTCAGAGCATCTTCCTCTAAATGTTAAAAGGGGTCATATAGAGTTTTCAATTTAAACAGATTGAAAACCAGGCATCCTCTTAAAGTTCGTTAATACTTATTATGCATTTTTCCACAAAAACAGTATAATAAGAATGTTCTATTGTGTATTAAAAGGAAAAGGCTAGAAACTCTTGGAGAAGGAAATGGCAACCCACTCCAGTATTCTTGCCTGGAGGATCCTGTGGACAGAAGAGCCTGGTGGGCTACCATCAGAGTCAGACACGACTGAAGTGACTTAGCAGCAGCAGCAGCAACTCTTTAAAAAGACTTGTTTTTCATTGAAATTTTTAAATTTTTTGCTAAAAAAAAATACTTTGGTTTCAGTCCACTGTAAATTTTTGCTTTGTGAAATCCTTGTCCCTAGAATAGTGCCTTGCACATAATAAATCTCAATAGACACTTTCTGAATAAGTGTATACCACCAAAAAGAAGAACAAATCAGTTATATTGAACCAGAAGTTCAATTACTTTATATAAGACTGCTTTCTAATCAAATTGTTAAATAGTTAATTGAACATATATAAAATGCAAGGTGATAAGATAAAAATACCTGAAAATCTCATTATGATTTAATGAGAGAAATATGCAGGAAAATATGTGGCCTAGTCAGTAAAGAATCTTCCTGTAACGCAAGAGATCTAGGTTTGATCCCTGGGTCAGGAAGATCGCCTGGAGAAGGGAATGGTAACCCACTCCAGTATTCTTGCCTGGAAAATGCCATGGACAGAGAAGCCTGTCAGGCACAACCCATGTGGTCACAAAGAGTCAGACACATATGAGCGACTAACATACATAAACACAACACTTGGTAGGAAAGAAATGAAAAGAAAAAAAATGTAATGCTGAATAGATTAAGCATGAACTTAAAAGAGTTTTCTAAGTTCACAATTGTTAATTCTGATTTGATAAGTGTAGGTATTTATATTAATTTTATCAGTATGGATATCAATCCTAAAATACCATTGCTTTTAACCACAGACTAAAGAAACATCAAGTGTCTTTAGTATTTTCCACCTGTGATTGATTCAGTTCAGTTCAGTTCAGTCACTCAGTCGTGTCCATCACCTTACAACCTGTTGGACTGCAGCAGGCTAGGTTTCCCTGTGCATCACCAACTCCCGGAGCTTAAACTCAAACTCATGTCCATTGAGGCGGTGATACCATCCAACCATCTCATCCTGTCTTCCCCTTCTCCTCCCGCCTTAAATCTTACCCAGCATCAGGGTCTTTTCCAATGAGTCAGTTCTTCGCATGAGGTGGCCAAAGTATTGGAGTTTCAGCTTCAACATCAGTCCTTCCAGTGAACATCCAGGACTGATTTTCTTTAGGATTGACTAGTCAGATCTCCTTGCAGTACAAAAGACTCTCAAGAGTCTTCTCCAACACCACAGTTTAAAATCAATTCTTCAGGCTCAGTTTTCTTTATAATCCAACTCTCACATCCATACATGACTACTGGAAAAAGCATAGCTTTGACTAAATGAACCTTTGTTGGCAAAGTAATTTCTCTGCTTTTTAATATGCTGTCTGGTTTGGTCATAGTCTGTCTTCCAAGGAGCAAGTGTCTTTTAATTTTATGGCTGCAATCTCCATCTGCAGTGATTTTGGAGCCCAAGAAAATAAAGCCTGTCATTGTTTCCATTGCATCTATTTGCCATGAAGTGATGGGACTAGATGCCATGATCTTGGTTTTTTGAATGCTGAGTTTTAAGCCAACATCTTTACTCTCCTTTTTCACTTTCATCAAGAGGCTCTTTAGTTCTTCGCTTTCTGCCATAAGGCTGGTGTCATCTGCATATCTGAGGTTACTGATATTTCTCCCAGCAATCTTGATTCCAGCTTGTGTTTCATCCAGCCTGACACTTTGCATGATGTACTCTGCATATAAATTAAATACACAGGGTGACTATGTACAGTCTGTGATTAGAGAACATACCAACTGTGATTAGAGAAGAACCAAGAATCATTCTGTTTCTTACTTTTTGGATATGATTTACCTTAAGGGGAAACAGATTTTTAAAATCAATCAAAGGATGAGCATTCATACTACTTTAAGTGCTGTAACTAAAAAGTTGTTAGGCTTGAGTCTTACCAATCGCAATATCCAGACTTGCATCAGACTGCTAGCAAGACACGTACCCAAAACAGTGGCTTAGAGAAACTTTAAGACCGAATCCATAACAAAGACATAGGCAACATTAAGGAAAATTTAGAGATATAGTAAAAAATCCTGTATAAGTAATAGCTACTTTTGCTAGGCTTGAAGGGATAAAGGAATGTTGCAGTTGCCAGAAGCTGACAATAAGGAGAGAGCCTTTTGAAAGGAGTTTTGGCTTTCTGGGAAGAAACCAGCAGTAGAATAAATACAATGAAATTTATTTCCACCAGCATTCTGATCATCCCACTGGTGACATGGTCTACAAAGGTCAACCCTCAGGACATAGAAAAAGACAGAGTTGTATGAAAGTGAACACTGAAGGACAAATGAAGAAAAACCTAGACTTCACTGGTGGAGAAAAGGGTGGCACCTGAGGCTAGACAGAAGCACAGAGAAAGAAGTTACCTAGGCTTTGGGGTTGGCAGTCAATACAATGGCCAGGCAACGAGTGTGATGTACCTTATCTGAAATGTTCCAACATCCCTAAGTTTCCTTTGGCTCAGAAGTTAAATCAAATTAGTGTAGAGAAGCAGAGCGACCTGAATTGGTATTTAACTCACTCACAGTAATAAATAAAGCAAAGCTGGGAAAAAAGAACTTCTCAGCCATGCCCCAATCCTAAAGCAGAGATGATGTTCTAGAGCACATGCTTTGGGGCAAGGGTCCAGGCTGATGCGGAATTGAAGTGCTAAAGAGAGAAGCTACCAAAGTAAAAGGTGCTGGAAAATTATGTGAAAAAGAGTACCAGAAAGCTGAAATTTAACAAGCATAACGACCTTTAGGGCTCCTCTGCGACAAGTGGGTATTTGATGTGCTACATACAGGGAAATAGAAACTGTTGAGTCACAACCTGCCTTGATCAAAATAGCTCCAGATGCTATCAGAATGCAACTTGCAGGTATCAGTGCCTTAGCATATAGAGGTTGGAAGAATGAGAGGCTGAAACCGAAGTAATCTTAACAATAATGATTCCATCCTGTCACATATAATTTTTTAACTTACTAAGGTACAATAATAAACAAATATAGACTATAGAGAGTAAGAGTGAAAGACTTCTTTATCACAATTTCTTACATATGTGTATATACATATTTATACATACATATGTATGACTATATAACCACTTTGTAGTTTAGTATAGTTTACATAGAGAATGTATCATTTTTACAAAGTAAACATTATGCTATTTTGACAAATTGGTTGATTCTCTTAACAAATGACATATTGAAGAATTTTCAACAGCAATAAAAAATCATTTGAAATATATAGCAAATGCTAATTCTTTCAGAAACATTTTATATTTTAATATTATTTAGAGAAAATTAAAACTTTTATGAAGGCAGCTATTTCAATATTTTCCTTGATAATTTAATTACAAAGTTCTTCTTCTCCACAAGTTTGTAAAAGCATATTATCCTGTATATTTACTTTTAAAATGTTTTCACATAACTATCTAATAAGGATAAATCTTTTTATGGATAGAATGAAGGAGAGGATAAAACTTTCATCAAATACAACTGGCAAGACTGCTTTTTCTCATTAAACTTTTCACATTTATTAATCACTAAATTTCCATATATACATGGATGTGCTTCTCAGATCATTTCTGCTTTATTAATCAAAATGCCTCTTCTTGAGTGAGAACTAGAATCATTTAATTACTGTCTTATAGGTTTTTATTTTTTTTGCACTACATCTAGTATCAGAGTTTTCAACTCTTATGAATAAGTTGAGAAAATTGCCATACATCTGTGTCCTGAAGCAGTTTCTCAAACATAGAAATTACCCACCTTTGAATATAATGTGTACAAAAATACTGGTAGAATATTTGGATATGAGCAGTATTTAGTATTCTTTTCAAAATTTCTTTAAAGTTTTACTCCCAAATGAATTTTTAAATCAAGTTACAGAAAAGATTCCTTTGAGATTTTCTACAGAATATTTACTGAATAAATAATTTATTTTTTGGAAATTGACTTAAAAATTTTTTTTGGTCTATCCATCCAGTAACTTAGTAATCTCTCCAAAAAAAACAGAACTCCATCCCATCCAATAACATGGAATATTTTTCCATTAATTCAGTTCCTTCTTATGTCCCTCAATGAGCTTGCAAATTTCTTAAATTTATTTCTAGAGTCTTTATAGTTTTTATTGCTTTTCTAGATGTAGTGTTTTGCTTTTTTTTTTTTTTTTTCTGTTTAATCATTCTCTGGCTGGTTATTTCCACTAAACAGAAAAGCTATGAATTTTTGTAAGTTTATCTATACTCTGACCACTTTTCTTTTATTGGGCCTAATAGATTTTAATTAATTGTGTTGATATTATTTTTCCTTAGGCAATCATATCAGTTGCAAGTAAGATAGCTTATGTCATAGTATCATCACTTTTAAATCTTATTAAAGTTTATTTTCTTAACATTGGATTGTATCTATAGAATGAAATTGAGGAGAAGCTGGAGCTTTTAGTGCTATTGTCTGCTTCAGTGAGTATATTTCTAGTATTTTATGATTAGGCAAGGTACTTGTTATGACAAATTGCATAGACATTTGATCACCCAGTTAAGAAGTTTATTTTTATCCTCAGCTTAATTACCAAGAAGATGGTTTGTTTTGATGTTTTGCTTATTTATTTTAATAAGAACTTAGGATCAGAAATATAAAAAATTATGTATAGTGTGCAAAGGTACCAGAATCCTTCCCTTTTAATTTTTTAATATAGTGAATTACATTAATAGTTTTCTAAATCTTTAATCTTACTTCCAACCCTGGATTAAGTACTACTGGACATTTGATTTTTTAATTAAAAATAATAGAGGAATCCAACATTTAACTTAATCAGTTTACACCAATGGTAATATTTTCAAATCTATAGGATAATATCAAAACCAGTACACTGATATTGATACAAGCCACCAATGATTTTATTCAGATTTTCCATTTTGCTTATACTCATTTGTGTGTGTGTATTTAGTCTTATACAATATTACCATGTAGGCTTGTGTATCTATAACCACAGTCAAGATGCTGAACAGTTCTATTATCACAAGAATTCAACCTATTGACCTTTTATTACCATACTTGCTTCTTTCTCCTCACCCCACCCTACCCCTGTGTGTAACCAAGGCAACTACTAATCTCTCTCATTTAAAAATTTTGCTATTTCAAAATGTAAAATAAATTGAATCATGTAGCATGTGACCTTTTAGGATTGACACTTTTTATTTTTTTGCTGAATATGGTATGTACACTCAGCAAAAAAGAAAAAGAGCCTCTTGATGATGATGAAAGAGGAGTGTGAAAAAAATTGACTTAAAACTTAGCATTCAGAAAACTAAGATCATGCATCTGGTCCCATCATTTCATTGCAAATAGGTGGAGAAAAAGGAAACAGTGGCAGATTTTATTTTCTTGGGCCCAAAATCACTGTGGACATTGACTGCAGGCATGAAATTAAAATGTGCCTGCTCCCTGAAAGAAAAACCATGGCAAACCTGAACAGTGTATTAAAAGGCAGAGACATCAGTTTCCTGACAAAGTTCTATATGCTATGGTTTTTCCAGTAGTCATGTAGGGATATGAGAGTTAGACCATAAAGAAGACTGAGTGCCAAAGAACTGATGCTTTTAAATTGCAGTGCTGGAGAAGACTCTTGAGTCCCTTGGAAAGCAAGGAGATCAAAGTGGTCAATCCTAAAGGAAATCAACCCTGACTATTCATTGGAAGGACTGATGCTGAACCTGAAGCTCCACTACTTGACTACTGATGCAAAGAGCCAATTCATTGGAAAAGACCCTGATCCTGGGAAAAACTGAGGGCAAGAGGAGAAGAGGGCAGCAGAGGATGAGATATTTTGATGGCATCATTGACTCAATGAACATGAGTTTGAACTAACTCCAGGTGATAGTGAAGGTCAGAGGTTAGCATGCTGCAGTCCATGGAGTCTCACAGAGACAGACACAATTTAATGACTGAACAACAACAAATACTCTATGCATACATACATCTGATTATAACAAACTGAATTATGGGAAAGACATGCCCAATGGAGCCTGTGGTTGTTAAAACTCTCAGCCCACGCCCACTTAGATGAATTTGTAAAATCCCCTTTTTACATGTGCCCAGATATGCTCTCTTCCCTGGTTGGCCTTGAGCATATGCCCATTTGCATTCCCTTTCCTGATTGGTGCTGGGTATAAGCCCTATTTTGCACAGGGCAAAACCAAGAGGAGGAGATAGGAAGTATAAAAAGGTAAGCCCAGAGGGATCGCAGCCTGCCCTTTAGGGTTGGCTTGCCTCCACATCTTTGAAGTGTACTATCCACTGTCTGTTTAATAAAAGTTCTGTCTGCTTGAGCTGTAACTGACTGTAACTAGTCTGATATTTCAAATCCTTGCTACATTGAGACAAGAGCCAAGAAATATTGCTTGCTTGAGCTGTAATTAGTTCATTGTTCCAGATCTTTGCTACAGTGAGTCAAGAACCAAGGGAGAGAAATAAACCGACCTGACAATTTCCAGTTGCCAGTCAATCACTCTCAGGCCGTCATTATATTTTTCTATAGTTAGCAATTGACATTCAATCTCATTTCTCTTTTGGATATTATTTTTCTCATACCTTTCAAATGCTTGATACACTGCAACAATGAATGCTTTCTCTTTCCTAGGTATATGTGGCCAAACCCATCACCTTTGGAATTTTAACAATTAAACCACCACTTGTACCAGGGTTTATTGGTGCCCTACTTAACCACCAATGATAAGAACGTCATTTCCACCTGGGTGGTGAGTAATCCAGCCTCCAAATCCTATAATATTGCTTATGTTTCCAGACCACTTCTGACATGACTTGTTGCAATTTTCGTTCTTCAGAAAGCAAACTCCGAGCGAGAGTTTATCATTCAGCTTGTTTATGCTGAAGTCTTCTCAGGATCAACACCCATGGAAGAAAGGAGAAGTAGGATTGAGAAGTGGGAGAAGTTTAGCTATAAGGCAAATTAATAGTCATCCAAACTTACAGATCTAGCTGAAATGACCCATCAAACTGTTACCCATTCTGGCAAAATGTCTGGGGCCTTTCAATTACACCTTAGCCAGTCTCTGGATATAAGTCACCCCTGGAAGTGCATGAACTTGGATAAGAAGCCTCTTTAGAGCCAAAGCAATCCCTTCATGGGCTGTCAGCTGAAGTTCCTCAGTTGATAGCATTCCCAATATCTGAGGCAAGCAAGAGTCCTTATTCAAATGGAGTTCAGAGTGGCACATCTCCATATCCTATACAAATGGTCAAACCCAATGTCTCAATGTAGGAAGGTATGCTCTACCCACCATGACTCCTAGGCAAGGATGGAATTGTATAATACCACTATCGGGACATGAATAATAGATAAATTAGATCTAAAATCCCTGCATTGGTAATAACAAGGCGTGGATTATTTTTGCCTTGAATAAAGAGAAACATCATTTTCAATGTCAATGAAAAAGTACTGCAGAAAAAAAGAAAAGAAAGAAAGAAAATGCCATCTAAATGTCTATATGAAAGAATATCACAGAAAATTATAAACTGGGATATCTAAAAACAATTCCCTTAGGAAATTCAGAGAATCAATTTCTGGATTTCCATATCCATAAGTCCTCTTTTCTACTCATCTGTAGTCAAAGAATTATGCTATTAGACTTCTCTGCAATAGTAGAATAGAATTGGTTCATACTGTATCCTAAGAATCAATGATCAAATTTTCAGAAATTTTGCAATTCAGTTGTTAAACTCAGCTATTACCAAAATTTAATATAAACTTACAATCTATATTAAAAACCAAAGATAACAAATAGAACTCACCATATTCCTTTAATTTTACTCTTTTTTCTACTATTATTTATCTTTTTGAAATTATTTATATCTACTGTATCTGTTAGAAATATTATGAAATAGTGCTCCATATCTTTTTCAAATTCCACATGTAGTGGTATGTAGCTTAAAAATCACTAAAAAAGTCAACAAACACTGCAAAGGAGAGCTTGATGTATTGTTTGCTGATTAGCTATGCCTAAGAAAGGGAGAGGAAGTTCCCTGGTATTCCAGTGGTTAGGATAGCACTTTCACTTCCATGGGCAGTCCAGGTTCAATCCCCAGCCAGCGAACTAAGATCCCACAGGCTGCATGGCGCAGTTCACCCACTCATCCCCCACTCAGAAAGAAAAACAGACTTAAGAAAGTGAAGGAGAAAATGTTAATAATTCAGATAAAATTTAAAAGTGTGCATTACACTGCACATAGTATAAAAAATTTGAGGAAATATTCCTCCACGATTTCAAGCTATAATCTGATTCAGCAAAGAAATCAGGCATATCATTGACAAACAGGTCAAGTTCCAACATGTCTTTGTTGTTTCACTTCCATCTTTCCTTTTATGTAATCAAAGTATCAATCAACATTCATGACAGAACCACACACAGACATCAGTTGTAGTTAATGGTTGGTTATAAATACAACAGTTTAGCAAAAATCAACAAAAACATCTTTTGAGAATCAATTCCCTATACAGAATTTACAATGAAGACTGTTGTCACCTGCAAAATGTATGCTACACATCCTTTAGATCAGTAACATTTATAACTTATGTATGTCTATGCACATGTGCCTTCTTTTGGAGTCAGTTGTTAAACACATACTAGTGTACCACTGCTACGCCCCCATCCTCAATGGCTTTTCTTTCACTTTTACATCCATCATGTGATGTTTTGCTCCTGAGTGTAAGTCCTTTGAAATACCAAACATAGGAAATTGAAATACTGCTGTTAACCCTTAAGCTCTTTTAACCAAGACATTATAAACCTCAGAACAGCTCTTTGTCTTTCCTTGTTATCAACACAGTGAGGTGTTAGGGTGTTCTGAATTCAGCTATATGAAAGAGTAGTAGTGATAATAAAAAATTTTTATCTAATGACCTCATTTCTCCTTCCCCTACCCTGGTGGTTCAGATGGTAAAGAACCTGCCTGCAATGCAGGAGGCCCAGGTTTGATCAGGAAGATCCTCTGGAGAAGGGAATGGCTACCCACTCCAATATTCTTGCCTAGAGAATTTCATGGAAAGAGAAGCCTAGAAGGCTGCTCCATAAGGTTGCAAAGAGTCTGACACAACTAAGCCACTTTCCCTTCACTTTGACACTTCCCCTTATCATCATCGAAAACAATAATATCGAGTGCCATGCTAGCAAAGATATTATTATCAGAAAGAAACTTTAAAATGTCATGTTTTATTTCATTTAGAAGGCAAACTTATGTAAAGCACCCATTCTTTAACTCTCTTTGAATTCAAAAGTGAGACAATGTCATAGTAAAGTGTACTGACATATTTTTAGAACTGAAAAATAAAGCTAAATTTTTTTCTGACAGGCGGCAAGTCTGATTTGGCTGATTAAGTTAACAATGAATATGGCTTTATCAACTAGGTTTCATGATAAACACTTTCCAAATAGTTTGAATAAACTAAATCTGATGTTCCAAAGTTCCCATGAGAGTATGTTCAATGAGTGTGGTAATATAATAATATTTTATTAAAAATATTGTATAGGCAAAGGTATAATTAAATTAATGATATTTCTGTTCTCTGGTTATATCAGGTCTAAAAGTTGCCTCTAAGTAAAAAAGTGTTTGGCATAATTAAATTGCTTAAGGATTTCAAGCTATCTCCTGCATTGCAGGTGGTTTCTTTACCACTGATCCACCAGGGAAGCCCTATTATATGCCCTAGGTCCGTCGACGCTTTTATAAATGGAAATATTCCATTCTTTTATATGGCTGGCTGATATTCCATTGTAATGTCACATCTTCTTTATCCATTCATCTATCCATGGACATTTTGCTTTCTTCCAGATCTTGACTATTATAAACAACGGTGTAGTGAACATAGGGATGAACATATTTTTTCATCCCAAGTAGGATGAGGTGAGAGCTGTTTTGGAGCAGCAGCCAGAGAGACTGGATGGTGGGACTGGTCTTCGGAAAAACCTGGGAAGGGCTCAAGGTGTTAACTAGGAGAGTGACAAATGGTACCTGGGGCAGCTAGATGGAAGAAGACTAAAAGCATAAAATAGAAAAGATCATGCCTGCTCATGCTTCCATCCTCAGAAAAAGTTCCACCAGATCTCTACCTGAAATTAGTCAAGAAGTCTCCCTTTCATATGACCCAAGCACATTTCAAGCTGCTGCCTCTACACTGGGACGCTGAGCAGGTGGGTTTGTGCATGAGCCCTTCAAGAGTAGAGTCTCGGTTTTCCACATCCCTCCCACTCTCTGAGACATTAGCCTCACTGGTTTTCAAAATCAGATGCCAAGGCAATTTGTCTTCCCAATATAGGTCCCCAGGTTGGGGAGTCTGACTCCTTGTTCCTAGGGAAAGCTCCATAGTTGTGATATCCCTTCTGCTCACAAGCTGTCACATCAGGGGTATGGTTCTGATTAGATTGCTTCTCTGCTTCCCCTACCCATCTCAGTGTGGCCTTTTCTTTTTCCCTTAGTTGTAGAAAATTTGTTTTGCAGGAGAAAAAGGAATGATGTAAACGTTTCATTATATAAGAAAATCTTGTTCATGTACTTTTGATAAGATTATATAGCATTAAACCACTATGATTGTTTAGATCCCATCGGAGATATTTAAAAGAATAGTTTAACCATTTTTTAAAAAATTGTAAGGCTGTAAATTTTGCCAGAACTGTATATTTTGAAGTTATTTAAATATACAATAAAAGACATAGTGAACATTAAAAGTATGACAAATATGATATTTTTCTTAATTCTTTTCAGTGATATATGAGCAATATATAGTTGAAGACCAGTAAATTAAAATATTTAAAGAGAGTCAAGAGATTACAATTTAATAACTAATGAAATAAATGTGTTTTATTTTTAAAGATAATATTTGGGCAGCTGGAAGTTCTTTGATAAATTAATAGTGCAATTCTGAGGAACTAAAACTGAACTGAACTGAGATGGCAGAAAAACCTGTCAGCTCATTTACTATCCAGGAAGTTTACTAAAAAGGTGTCCAAAGAAATCTTTATATTACTGACATGTTGAAATTTTAGAGAAAAGTAACTTCCTGATAGAATTAGGCTGTTTTAATTAAATCATTGAAAACTGTGAGAGGTTTGAAATTGCTTCAAAATTCATTGAGGACTGGACACCATGATAGCAGTTGAAATGGCAGTTGAAAAAATGTAAGGTAATTGCCCATTGTCAGAAAATGTCTGATTCTGACTGGAAATAGAGTCCCTTGGAAAATATGCACTGTCCCATGCTCTGATTTAAGTGGTTTTTTGAAAATGTTAGCATTCTTAATAAAGAGTATCTTTTATTCTAGCTCTGATGAGGGTTTAGCACAGTCAGGTATACTACATGTAACTCTACTGTTTATAAATATTTTTTTTCTCCATTCCTTGTTTTTCTCTCTCCTTTTAGTAATCATTCTGGAGTGTAAAAACTAGGTTGACACTAAATGCATTTTCATGTCCTGAGGAAGCTTATACTCAGAAAGGAATGCTAGAATGTGTTGTTAAAAAAAAAAAAAAAAAAACCCATAGAGGAAAACAAAAGAATTATTGCCTTATTAGAACACATGCTTGAATGAGAGTGGGACAGGAATAACTCTTTTTAAAACTTTTATTGTACATTCCAAAGTGTCATCAGTCACCATTTGCTGATCCCTCTGGGATCAGAAACTATACCAATCATTTTGAATGTTACTCAGAGGTACCAAAAATAAAACAGCAGCTTAATGAAAGCTTTTGATAATTATCATTATTAAATAACTCAAAACCACTCCATTTTCATTGAACCTAGATATACTAGGACCTGATTTTGTTTTATGTTTTAGTTTGAATCTTAGAGAAAATTATTTGTCGTAACTCAGAAGTTTTCATTTTTCCACATGTTCATTCATTCTTGCGACAATATTTACTGAATTTATTGAACTCTATCTTCCAACTCATATGCAGACAGATGATTATCAAAAATAAAAATAAACTGGTTCTGCCCTCAAAACATGAACATTTAATTGCAAGTTGTGGTTCAGTTCAGTTCAGTCGCTCAGTCTTGTCTGACTCTTTGCGACCCCATGAACTGCAGCACGCCAGGCCTCCCTGTCCATCACCAACTCCGGGAGTTCACCCGGACCCATTCCCATGGAGTCAGTGACACCATCCAGCCATCTCATCCTCGGTCGTCCCCTTCTCCTCCTGCCCCCAATCCCTCCCAGCATCAGGGTCTTTTCCAATGAGTCAACTCTTCACATGAGGTGGCCAAAGTACTGGAGCTTCAGTTTTAGCATCATTCCTTCCAAAGAAANAGTCTGTGATGCCATCCAGCCATCTCATCCTCGGTCGTCCCCTTCTCCTCCTGCCCCCAATCCCTCCCAGCATCAGGGTCTTTTCCAATGAGTCAACTCTTCGCATGAGGTGCCCAAAGTACTGGAGCTTCAGTTTTAGCATCATTCCTTCCAAAGAAATCCCAGGGTTGATCTCCTTCAGAATGGACTGGTTGGATCTCCTTGCAGTCCAAGGGACTCTCAAGAGTCTTCTCCAACACCACAGTTCAAAAGCATCAATTCTTCGGCGCTCAGCCTTCTTCACAGTCCAACTCTCACATCCATACATGACCACAGGAAACACCATAGCCTTGACTAGACAGACCTTAGTCGGCAAAGTGATATCTCTGCTTGTTAATATTCTGACTAGGTTGGTCATAACTTTTCTTCCAAGGAGGAAGCATCTTTTAATTTCATGGCTGCAGTCACCATCTGCAGTGATTTTGGAGCCCAGAAAAATAAAGTCTGACACTGTTTCCACTGTTTCCCTATTTCCCATAAAGTGATGGAACTGGATGCCATCATCTTTGTTTTCTGAATGTTGAGCTTTAAGCCAACTTTTTCACTCTCCTCTTTCACTTTCATCTAGAGGCTTTTTAGTTCCTCTTCACTTTCTGCCATAAGGGTGGTGTCAAAGCAAATTGTAGCTGTTAAACAAACACACAGTAAGAGGACCTATCCAGCTATGAGAAGAAATTTAAGAGTCCCATGCAAGCCCAGACCTGATTGACCAGAAACAGCCAGAAAGTGACTGAATGATTAAAGAGCAGTATGGACAGAACTTGATCATTATAGGGAAAGCGTGAAGGTGGAATTTGGAGAAGAAGGTATATAACAGCTTTTGCATGGCCCTTTAAAGAAGTATGAGTTTTATTTAAAGAGTATTGAAGTATCTTTATAGGATTTATAAAAAGAGCAAAATATTCAGAATTACATTTTGAAAATTTCAGAATACAGTGGAGGAGCTCTTGCTTGGGGTAGCAGAGTTCACAAAATACCAGATATACTCAAATAGTAGGAAATATGGATAAAGCATATTTTAATGCATTCTGAGCTCATAGAAAAGTAGTACAAATCTTACAGATTTTTAAAAAAATGAAAAGAAAAAGAGTAGAGGCTGGAAAATGAAATAGAAACCAATGTCACAAGGAGATAGAAACTGAATAAGCCAGGAGTACTTTCAAAAATGGGAGGATTTCACATATCACATTTGCTTATCCCAAATGGAGGTTAAGATGACTAGAGCAATTCTGGGTTGGTAACATAGCCTTGCTGCTGTTGTTCAGTCACTCAGTTGTGTCCAGCTCTTTGTGACCTCATGGAATGCAGCACACCATGCTTCCCTGTCCTTCACTGTCTCCCAGAATATGCTCAAACTCATGTCCACTGAATCAGTGATGCCATCCAACCATATCATCCTCTGTCGTCCCTTTCTCCTCCTGTCCTCAATCTTTCCCAGCATTGGGGTCTCTTCCAGTGAGTCACCTCTTCATATTAGGGGCCAAAGTATCAGAGCTTCAGCATCAGTCTCCTTCCAATGAGTATTCAGGGTCGATTTCATTTAGGATTGACTGGTTTGACCTCCTTGCTGTCCAAGATATTCTCAAGAGTCTTCTTCAGCACCATAGTTCAAAAGTATCAATTCTTTGACATCCAGTCTTATTTATGGTCCAACTCTCACATCTGTACATGACTACTGGAAAAACCATAGCTTTGACTATAGGGACCTTTGTCAGAAAAGTGATGTCTTTGCTTTTTAATAATCTGTCTAGGTTTGTCATAGCTTTTCTTCCAAGGAACAAGGTAACATAGCCTACCACCCAGCAAAGAAAAGGAAACAAAATCATCTCTGGAGTAAACATTTCAAATCAAATTCTCTTGTCTTTGAGTCTAAAGTTTTAAAAAAAAATAAATTGCAAAATTCATACTTCCCAATTTTTAATTTTGCTCATTCTCTGACAGAGAGGCCTTGATGTCTACATGGAGCTGAGCTTCCATGAGAATGGAGGAAGACCTCAGAATTTAAATTAGTTCAGAGCCAAGACTCCCTTGAGACTAATATTTGAAGAAGCTGAGAACCAATGGAATCCCAAAACCACCAAAGAGGGCAAGCAAGCCATTATGCAAATCCCTGGACAGTTATTCCAGATGATATACATTCCTGATCCAAGTGCTTAGTACTGTCAAGAGAAAGGAGGTGGGGGAGAAGAGAGACAGTGAGAAAAAGAGAGAGAGAATAACCTGAAGTCTAAATTCATCCATATTCATTTTAATGTACCAAAATTTTATTTCCAGTTTATTTCTTAAGATTCCTAGCTCCAATTTCTACAGTAGTAGTTAGCAAACATCTTTTTTTCTGTCAAGGATGAGATTGTAAATATTTTAGGTTTTGCAAGCCACATGTACTCTTTATTGCATATTCATCTGTTTTTGTACAGCCTTTAATAAACTAAACGAGGTTATGGCCAAACTTAAGCCTGGGTCAGTTTTCCAACCTTTATTCTAGATGTTGAGGCCTTTCAAGTCACAGCCACAAATCTAAAGCCTTTCAAGACTCCTAAAGGATCAATTTGTGATCCAGAACAGGAAGAAAAACACTTGTAAAATTAATGGCAAGGAAGTGACCTATTGAGAGAATATTTTTTAGATAGATGGTATTTTAAGAGGGAAGGAGGAGATGAAACAGTAAAAGGATTGTGGGTTGTCCCCATGGGGGCAGGACCTGGGTTCTAAAATCTTATAGCATTAGTACTTGCTTGGCAGAGTCAAGGACACTTCTGAAAGGGAGAACCAAAGTATGGAGGTTCACTATGCATGATGCTCTGACAACCACTTCTGACAGGAGTGAGAGAAGGTAGAAAGACAGTAGGAACTGCATAACAGAAAAAAATTTAGGAGTGAAGAAGCCTTCCCCATTTTAAAATAATACTCAGTAGATGTTAGCTACTGACTGAACTCCTTCATTGTTCTTTCACAAAAATTATGAATTTCAACTATTTTATTTTCCTGTGTTTCATTTATCTCTCCCCTTTATAAAATGAGTTTCTAAGGGAGAGGGTGATGTCTAACTTACTCATTATTATTTTCCAAGACTTTTAGACTTTTTGCACTATAACAAGCACACTGTAAAGCTGCAAGATAGGGAAAAGTGGGGGATAGAACAGGTGTTAGGGTGGTGTATGGGGAAGACATCAATAATTTAGTTTTGGATATATTACATTTTAAATACCTGCAATACACCCGCATGTGATGACATCAAGTAGATAAACAGATGCAGTTTTGGAATCAAGAGGAAGGTTTCAGTTAAACTCATAAATTCAAGAGTCATCAACATAATGGTGAGTTTACTGGCAAAATATGCACAGACCTCGTACTACCTAGATGAATTGTACAATGTTTAAGTATCTGATGAGAGAAGGAGATTGGGGATAAATAGTCAGAAAGGTGGTAGGAAAATCAGGGCAGTCTGATAAAGAGGAAACCAAGAGAGGGAGGGAAGTGTTCCAAATTGGTTGTGTTCCAAATTGTGCTGAATCTGCAGAGAGGTCAGATAGGATGACAACATAATACAAATCATTTGATTTAGCAACACACAGGTCATTGGCAGGGCATTTTGCTGGAAAAGGGGAGGGAGCTTATATGTGAATGTAGTTTGATGACGTGGAAATATGGAGCTCTTTAGTAGATCAGCTTTTGTGAGTATAAAATAAACAAGCAAGAGAGAAGATGGAGAAATTAATCTGTTTATTAACTTAGGCAAAATCATATTTACCTTGCATTAGGTTTCAGCAGGGGGCACTTTCCTGGTGGTTCAGTGCAAAGAATTCACCTGCAATGCAGGAGACTGGGGTTTGATCCCTGGGTCAGGAAGATCCCCTAGAAAAGAGAATGGTTACCTACTCCAGTATTCTTGCCTGGGAAATCCCATGGACAGAGGATTCTAGTGGGCTACAGTCAAAGGGGTGGCAAGAGTTCATATGACTTAGCAACTAAACCACCACCACCACCAAGTTTCAGGAACTTTTTGAAATTTCACTGAGAATTTATCAGGGATTTTTCTTTTTTATAGTTCTGTGCTCAATTTTTGAGGAAGCAGCCGTAGCTAAGTGTCATATCTCAGTTCATAAAATCTTGAAGTATGCAATATCATCTTGCAAAGGACAAAGACTGTCAATGAAATTTGCTGTAACTAGAGGGTAGTCCAATTCTAGAACTGCATGTTTACAAAGGCCTGGTTGATTTTGTGAGCAGTGACAACTGTATTAGGAATGGAAACTCAGATAATAAGAGCAATCAAATATCATGCTTCAGGGTGTAAACTGATTGCCTGCAGGGCTCAGGAAGAAATTTTCTCTCTGTCCTTGCCCTATGTATAGCACTATATATAACACTTGGGTAGACATATCAGAAGGGCTGAGTGAAGAAGCAAAAAGATTCACAGTCTTTGAAATGTGAGGCTTGGTCATTACAGAAGTCAAGATGCTGAACCATCTGTTTTTTTATAAAAGAGTTGTGATTTCTAATATGTGAACTCATCTGCTGAAATATGCAGCACTAAATCTCCAAAGAAATCAAACATATAACACTGAACAATCATTTTAGAAATTTCTAGACTAATAACTAAAAATTTAAAAGCAACATGAATTCTGAAAATCAATAATTCCTTCCACTATGGTTGATTTTTAGCTACAAATATTTCAGTGAGGCTATAGTTTCTTAGTTTTAAATAAACATTGAGATTTCATTTCAACTAACAGTCAACTAATTAAATCAAGTTAATAGAAATGAAAACAAAAGTTGAATTTGGCATATGTTCACACAGGCACTTGAAATAGATATAGATTCTTTTCCCCTAAAATTCTTATTTCTTCTCTGAGTAATTACATTAATGATAATGGATTATGGAAGCATTAATCATTTCCCTAAATCCTATTAATATGGCTACTATTTGAAGGTTATATGAAATATTTTCTAGTAACTTTTTATTAGACTGTCAATATTCAACACCCGTAACTACTGCATCACTTTAACCTATCTATTTTCCCAGTGTGAAAAACATATTTGCCTGTGTGTACATATTTCTGACCTTTAGTTGAATGAAACAAGATTGACCAAATACTTGAGGTATTGGAACTGCCGTTCAACCAATTAAGCTGTGCTTTCCATTTGTAAGGTCAGAAATGAAATCTTATTGACACTGTGTGGGTGGAAAAACAGATTAAGTAGTTAGATGCTTATAAATAAGCCATGCACTATGACACACACAAAAGAAACATGAATAATAATCTTTAATTAACTGACAAATAATCATTATAGTCATCTGAAAAAGTAATAATATAAAATATATAAGAACATATTTCCTTATGTATTCCTCCTTCCTGATCAGCACTTATATGAATAAATGACCATCATTTGAAATCAAATGAATCCAGGGGTTTGTGAGAGAGATGATAATTGAATAAATGAAATTTAAAACTATTTCTAATACTATTTTCCATTAATAGTGCAGGTGTAGGTTTTTATCTCAAAATTTTCTTCCACAAAAATTATAATGTGTGTATGAGAAAGAATGAGAGATTTTATGATTTATTGACAAGACAAAGTCCCCAAATAAAGTTAAGAACCAATACTTTCTAATTCAAATGCACTGAATGTTGAGACATCAGATGGTTTCAAATGAATAACAAGGGAAACATATTACAAATTATGTGACTCCATCAATAATACTTAATTATAAAACAACCATATACCAACCACTATATTTACTGGAAATAATGAAAAGTAAAAAAAAAAAAAATTAAGAATGATTTCATGAAACCAGAGTTTATATGTGTTTGTGTATGTGTGTGTGAGAGAGAATATTACCCTAATGTAATCAAACAAAATAGCAAGTTTACCTTTGAGTGTGATGAAAATATTGGTAGCATGGAATTAGGCAAGTAGAATTCAAACCATATCTTTAGAACAGATGTCTAAGAACTGTGCCATCTTGGAAAAATATCTATACTTCCTCAACTATATATAGAGGTAAAACAAACCAATCTTACAGGGTTTCTGTGAGCATCCAAAGATATGTGTGAGAATCACTTGGCGCAATTTCTGCCACATAGGAATGACAGATATGTCAGTCAAGTTTCTCTTACCAGGAGGTTTCCCTTTTCCATCCCTCCACTCCTTACTACTTTTAGTTGCTCCTCTATAGTCCTCGGATCGGAGAAGGCAATGGCACCCCACTCCAGTACTTTGCCTGGGAAATCCCATGGGCAGAAGGGCCTGGTAGGCTGCAGTCCATGGGGTCACTAAGAGTTGGACACGACTGAGCGACTTTACTTTTACTTTTCACTTTCATGCACTGGAGAAGGAAATGGCAAGCCACTCCAGTGTTCTTGCCTGGAGAATCCCAGGGACAGGGGAGCCTGGTGGGCTGCCATCTATGGGGTCGCACAGAGTCGGACACGACTGATGCGACTTAGCAGCAGCAGCAGTCCTCAGATGCCCAAGGTGAGTCTAGCTCAACAATCTGTCCCTCTCTTGACAGGAAATATATTACCGTAAAAGGAACTAATCAAGAACCAGGTCCTCCTTGATATTGATGGTTTATATTTGTGGTGCAGAGTCCCTGCCTGCATTTTTAACATGTTCCTATCCATTTCCTAGTATCCTTTGCTGGTGACTGTCTCACTGGATTCCCATACACTGTTGCTCTGCTGCTGTGGACATTGGTCCAGTAGAGAGGTAACCTGAACTAGAGTGAGGAGACTGTCAGTGTGGAGGAGGAGTGGGGTTGTGGCATGAGCAGAGTAAGGAGAGTGGAATGTACCAAATTGTGAGTGACAAGAGAAGAGAATCCATGAAAAAGTGGTAGATGGTATGAGAATCAACCCAATATAGAATTTAGACCTTAAGTAAAGAGAAGAGGGAGTCCATGTCTGGGCAGGTGTCCCAGTGCATGTTTTGAAGACTATAGAGGGCATCTATACAAGAAGACAGCTCAGGGTGAGTTGGAATCCAAACACAGTAAGGAGATTCCACACTCTGGCCAGGAACTGAGATGTGTGTGGTACCAGTGACAGGAGGCTGGTAAAAATATATGGAGACTGATTTCAAAAATTGATATATGGAGAATAATGGGAGCCAGATTTCTCACTACCTGTTAGCAGCAAAATGGCGACAGCAATGAACACATCTAGTTCCCAAGGATTGGCGTCTAAACATCACTCTCACTAAAAGGAATGAGAGTTCATCGGAGAAAGGGATAATTCCAAGTTGCATCAGGGAAAGTATCTGATGAGCCTGAAATACTTTCTTATGCCAGGAAGGAAATAAAGCTGAAATAATAAGGGAATCATATACCATCATTATTAAAAGGCTCCCACTGGTCAAATCAGAGACAACTGAAGTGTCAAAGTGAATAATAGTAAAGACTTAAAACTCAATCAAATAAAGTTAAAATCTACATATTCACATTAAATTTAATAAATAAATAAATGAAAAAAAGACTTTGAAGAGATATACAAAGTCTCAAGATACTATGGCACGAGCACTTATTTATTTCCAAATGTAAAACAGTAAGTTCATAATGCTGGGCAGACATCACCTTACTCAAGTGAACAAAATTCACCTCAACAGTGACAGAACATGTTGAAATTGTACACCAGCAACTAGGAAACAAGAGAAAAGCACTGCTCTGTGATTTCCTGAGAAATAGACACAACCTGAATCTAATAATGAGGAAATAATAAGGGAATGTCAAACAAATCAAATTCAGAAGCATTTCTACAAAATAACTAGTTGATTGAAAAGTGTGGAAGTCACAAAATTCAAGAAAAGGCTGAGGACCTGTTCCAGACTGAAGGCAAGACTTCTCTTTAAGCAAGTTATTCACTTATAAGATCCTACAGCATGCAATTTTTCTGAATTAAGAAAAAGGGAACATAAAAAAGACCTCAAAATTGATTAGGTTACTATTATGAAAAATGCACTGGCACAACATCTTTGGAGAGTAATGGTTTGGAGTTCATGACATAATGGGATATAACATTGAAATGTTGGCTGTTACAGTAAAATGGTCAAAGCTTTTCACTGAAAGTTTTCCTATTTATTTTTGCCTCTCTATCATTTATCTTGTCAAAGTTTATTTCTTATGGAAATAAACCAATGGATTCATCATTGTGGCTTCTTTGCATTTCAAAGTTCAAATTCCATGAGGATAAGTAATTGATGATGTGAGATTCTAATACTTCCAGGAAATTTTTTTCTGCAGTATGCTTTTACCCAATCTTAATCTCTTCTGAGAAATTTTATTTATTATCAATAGTCCTTTTGTTATTTATCAACCATCTTTTCTTTTTTGATACCCATTCCCTACCTCTGATTAAAACAATTCTTTCTAGACTGTAACATCTCAACTTTAATTAGTCTAAAAATCACCTAGGAAATTTATAAAAAATTCATACTCTAATTTAGGAGGTTATGTAAGAGACCTGAGATTCTGCATTTCTAAAAAATTCATGGATGTTGCTGATCCATGGAATACACTTTGAATGTCAAGGTTGTGGCTATAAGTAGGGAAAGATGAGAGTTGTATTTGTTGTATTTTCAGAGTAAAAATTACCCCCAAATTTAACAGCTTAAAGCAACAAACATTTATAACCCCACAGTTTTTTTGGCTTAGAAATACAGGAATGGTTTAGCTAGGTACCTAAAAGTCTGAGAGTCTCTTCACTGCTGCAATTAAAGTTTGGATGGAGCTCCAGTTATCTCATGACTCAACGGGAAGAAGACCTCACTTCCAAACTCACTTAAGACCAGAGGGCACCCAAAGCCAGTGCTCTGGGACAACCCAGAGGAATCGGGTGGGGAGGGAGGTGAAAGGGGAGATGAGGATGTGGAGAAACATGTGTACCCATGGCTGATTCATGTCAGAGAATGGCAAAAACCATCATAATAGTAAAGTAATTATCCTCCAATTAAAATAAATTAATAAATTTTTAAGCAAGAGACCGACATTAGCTGTTGGCTGGAGCCATCAGTTCCTCACCAAGGGCTCTCCCTAGGGCTTGCCACAACGTGCAGATTATTCCCCCTGAAGTGAGGAATCTTGTGAGGCAGAAAGAGTGCCCAAGATGCTACTGATTGTTTATGACCTGATTCAGCTCAGTTCAGTCGCTCAGTCATGTCCGACTCTTTGCGACCACATTAACCGCAGCATGCCAGGCCTCCCTGTCCATCAGCAGCTCCCGGAGTCCACTCAAACCCATGTCCTTCGAGTCGGTGACACCATCCAACCATCTCATCCTTTGTCGTCCCCTCTCCTCCTGCCCTGAATCTTTCTTAGCATCAGGGTCTTTTCAAATGAGTCAGCTCTTTGCATCAGGTGGCCAAAGTATTAGAGTTTCAGCTTCAACATCAGTCCTTTCAATGAACACTCAGGACTTATCTCCTTTAGGATGGACTGGTTGGACCTCCATGCAGTCCAAGGGACTCTCAAGAGTCTTCTCCAACACCACAGTTCAAAAGCATCAATTCTTCGGTGCTCAGCTTTCTTTATAGTCCAACTCTTACATCCATACATGACCAATGGAAAAACCATAGCCTTGATTAGATGAACCTTTGTTGGCAAAGTAATGTCTCTGCTTTTTAATATTCTGACTAGGTTGGTCATAACTTTCCTTCCAAGGAACAAGCATCTTTTAATTTCATGGCTCCAATCACCATCTGCCGTGATTTTGGAGCCCAAGAAAATAAAGTCAGCCACTGTTTCCCCATCTATTTCCCATGAAGCAATGGGCCTGGATGCCACGATATTAGTTTTCTGAATGCTGAGCATTATGCCAACTTTTTCACACTCCTCTTTCACTTTCATCAAGAGGCTCTTTAGTTCTTCTTCACTTTCTGCCATAAGAGTGGTGTCATCTGCATATCTGAGGTTATTGATATTTCTCCCGGCAATCTTGATTCCAGCCTGTGATTCCTCCAGCCCAGTGTTTCTCATGATGTACTCTGCATATAAGTTAAATAAGCAGCGTGAAAATATACAGCCTTGACGTACTCCATTTCCTATTTGGAACCAATCTCTTGTTCCATATCCAGTTTTAACTGTTGCTTCCTGATATACCAATAATTACTTTAAATGTAAATGGATTAAGTGCTCCAAAACTAAAAGACACAGACTACCTAAATGGGTACAAAAACAAGACCCATGTGTATACTGGCTACAAGAAACCCACTTCAGACTTCCAGACACATATAGACCAAAAGTGAGAGGATGGAAACAGTAAAGCCTCTGCCTACAATGCAGGATACCTGGGTTCAATCCCTGTGTCTGGAAGTCCCCTGCAAAAGGAAATGATAACCCATTCCAGTACTCTTGCTTGGAAAATTCCATGGACAAAGGAGCCTGGTAGGCAATAGTCCACAGGGTTGCTACAAGTCAGACATGACTGAGTGACTTCACTTCACTTCACTTCATGCAAATAGGAAGCAAAGAAAAGCTGGAGTAGCAATCCTCATACCAGACAAAATATAACTTAGAGAAGATTACAAGAGATAAGGAAAGACACTACATAATGATCAAGGTATCAATCCAAGAAGAAAACATAACAAAATTGTAAATATCTATGGACCCAACATAGGAGCACCTCAACACATAAGACAAACACTAACAGGCATAAGAGGGGAAATCAACAGTAACACAATAATAGTAGGAGACACCCCACTCACACCAATAGACAGATCATCAAAACAGAAAATTAATAAGGAAACACAAGTCTAGACGTACTCCATTTCCTATTTGGAACCAATCTCTTGTTCCATATCCAGTTTTAACTGTTGCTTCCTGATATACCAATAATTACTTTAAATGTAAATGGATTAAGTGCTCCAAAACTAAAAGACACAGACTACCTAAATGGGTACAAAAACAAGACCCATGTGTATACTGGCTACAAGAAACCCACTTCAGACTTCCAGACACATATAGACCAAAAGTGAGAGGATGGAAACAGTAAAGCCTCTGCCTACAATGCAGGATACCTGGGTTCAATCCCTGTGTCTGGAAGATCCCCTGCAAAAGGAAATGATAACCCATTCCAGTACTCTTGCTTGGAAAATTCCATGGACAAAGGAGCCTGGTAGGCAATAGTCCACAGGGTTGCTACAAGTCAGACATGACTGAGTGACTTCACTTCACTTCACTTCATGCAAATAGGAAGCAAAGAAAAGCTGGAGTAGCAATCCTCATACCAGACAAAATATAACTTAGAGAAGATTACAAGAGATAAGGAAAGACACTACATAATGATCAAGGTATCAATCCAAGAAGAAAACATAACAAAATTGTAAATATCTATGGACCCAACATAGGAGCACCTCAACACATAAGACAAACACTAACAGGCATAAGAGGGGAAATCAACAGTAACACAATAATAGTAGGAGACACCCCACTCACACCAATAGACAGATCATCAAAACAGAAAATTAATAAGGAAACACAAGTCTCACATTTTATGAGATGGATCTCATTGATATCTTCAGGACATTCCACCCAAGTTCAGAAGAGTACACTTTCTTTTCAAGTGCACATGGAACATTCTCCAGGGTAGACCACATCTTGGCTCACAAATCAAATCTCAGTAAATTTAAGAAAATTGAAATCATATCAAGCATCATCTCCATCCACAACACTATGAGTCTAGATATCAAATACAAGAAAACAACTGTAAGAAACACAAACACATAGAGATTAAATAATACATTTCTAAATAACCAACAGGTTACTGAAGAAATTAAAAGGAAATTAAGAAATTTCTAGAAACAAATGACAATGAAAACATGACCACTCAAAACCTATGGGATCTAGCAAAAGTAATTCTAAGAAGGAAGTTCAAAGCAATACAAGCCTACCTCAAGAAACAAAACAAAACAAAAACACATTGAATAGACAACCTAACTTTACACCTAAAACAATTGGAAAAAGAACAAAAAGAAAATAAAATTAGTAGAAGGAAAGAAATCATAAAAGATCTGAGCAGAAATAAATGAAAATGAAATGAAAGAAACAATAGTAAAGATTAAAACTAAAAGCTGGTTCTTTGAGAAGATATACCAAATTGCCAAAATTTCAGCTAGACTCATCAAGAATTTAGAATGATGGTAATGATAAACCTGTATGCGAGACAGCAAAAGAGACACAGATGTATAGAACAGACTTTTGGACTCTGTGGGAGAGGGAGAGGGAGGGATGATTTGGGAAAATGGCAGTGCAACATGTATGATATCATAAGTGCAATGAATCACCAGTCTAGGTTCGATGCCAGATGTAGGATGCTTGGGACTGAGGCACGGGGATAGTCCAGAGAGATGGTGTGGGGAGGGAGGGGGGAGGTGGGGGTCGGGATTGGGAGTTCATGTACACTCGTGGCTGATTCATGTCAATGTATAGCAAAACGAATACAGTATTGTAAAGCCAAACAAACTGAAAAATAAAAATTAATTAAAAAAAAAGAATCAAATGAAAAAAATGAAAAAAGGAGAAATGAAAAAAGGAGAGGTTACAACAGTGCAGAAATACAAAGGATTATAAGAAACTATTATGAACAACTATATGGCAATAAAATGGATAACCTGGAAAAAATGAGCAGATTCTTAGAAAAATTCAATCTTTCAAGACTGAACCAAGAAGAAATAGAAATTATGAATAACCCAATTACAAGCACTGAAATTGAAGCTGTGGTCAAAAATCTCCAAAAAAAAAAAAACAAAAGCCAATGATCAGATGGCTTCACAGGAGAAATGTATCAAACATTTAGAAAAGGCTAATGCTTATCCTTCAAAAATTCTTTCAAAAAGTTGCAGAGGAAGGAACACTTCCTAACTCACTATATAAGGTCACCATTACCCTGATACCAAAACCAGACAAAGAAAACACACAGAAAAGAAAACTACAGACCAATATCACTGATGAACATAGATGCAAAATTCCTCAACAAAATTTTAGCAAACAGAATTCAGCAACATATCAGAAAGCTCACACACCATGATCAAGTTGAGTTTATTCCAAGGATGGAAGGATTCTTCAACATACACAAATCAATCATTGTGATACACTATAATAAAAATTGAAAGATAAAAACCATATGATTATCTCAATAGATGCAGATAAAGCCTTTGACAAAATTCAGCACACATTTATGATTAAAACTCTAAAAAGTGGGCATAGAAAGAACCTATCTCAACATAATAAAGGCTGTATACAATAAGTCTACAGCAAACATTATTATCAACGGTGAAAAACTGAAAGCATTCCCCCTAAGATCAGGAACAAGACTAGGGTGTCCACATTCACCACTGTTATTCAACATAGTTCTGGAAGTCCTAGCTAGAGCAATCAGAGAAGAAAAATAAATAAAAGGAATACAGATTAGAAAAGAAGTAAAGCTCTCACTGTTTGCAGAGGACATGATACTGTGCATAGAAAACCATAAAGATAGTATCAGAAAATTACCAGAGCTGATCAGTGAATTTAGCAATGTTTCAAGGTACAAAATCAATGCACAGAAATCACTTGGATTTCTATATACTAGCAATGAAATTCAGAAAGAGAAATTAAGGAATCAATCCCATTCACCACTACAAAAAAGGAAATTAAATATCTAGAAGACATTACTTACTTAAGGAGACAAAAGAACTGTACACAGAAAAATTTAAGACACTAATGAAAGAAATGAAAGATGATATAAACAGATTGAGAAATATTCCATGTTCCTGGGTAGAAAGAATCAATATTGTGAAAATTACTATACTACCAAATGCAATCTACAGAGTCAATGCAATCCTATCAAATTACCAATAGCACTTTTCACAGAACTAGAACAAAAACTTTCACAATTCATATGTAAACACAAAAGACCCCAGATAGGCAAAGCAGTCTTGAGAAAGAAGAATGGAGCTGGAGGAATCAAGCTTCCTGACTTCAGATTATACTACAAAGCTACAGTCATCAAGAGAGTATGGTACTGGCACAAATACAGAAATACAGACCAATGGAACAATACAGAAAGCCCAGAAATAAACCCATGCACCTATGGGTACCTTATGTTTGACAAAGGAGGCAAGAATAAACAGTGGGGCAAAGACAGCCTCTTCAATAAATGGTGCTGGGAAAACAGGACAGCTACATGTAAAAGAATGAAATTAGAATACTTCCTAACAGCATACAAAAAGATAAACTCAACATGGATTCAGTCAGTTCAGTTCAGTCGCTCAGTCGTGTCCAGCTCTTTGCGACCCCATGAATCGCAGTACGCCAGGCCTCCCTGTCCATCACCAATTCCCAGAGTTCGCCCAGATTCACGTCCATTGAGTCCGTGATGCCATCCAGCCATCTCATCCTCGGTCGTCCCCTTCTCCTCCTGCCCCCAATCCCTCCCAGCATCAGGGTCTTTTCCAATGAGTCAACTCTTCACATAAGGT